>JAGFMF010011942.1:20249-53154 GCA_019455555.1 Galemys pyrenaicus | reverse complement strand
AGCAGCGGGCACAGCAGGAGAGGTCTGCTGCACCATGTGGGTCCCCTCCCTGGCCGGCAGCAGGGATTGAACTTGTGCTGCAGTGGCTGCGGTTTGCTTAACCCACTGCGCCACCAGGGAGGCCCCTACATGACTAACTCTTGTTTATTTTTATAATCAATACTTACTAAGTAAATCAGTAACTTCTTCAGCAAAGTTTTCCTTGGCCATCTGTTTTGGATTAGTTCTAGTTTTTTGGAGCATTCCAGTGTTCTTGAATGTGCTAGGCAATAAAGTCCAATTGAGAGTGACTTTGTCACTGCTCCTTTTAAATTACATGGATCCATTCTTACCATACCTTAAAATCTAAGGTAGGTTTTGGGTCCCTTAATAATTAAAGTAGTAGTTCATTTTCAAGAGGGACATGAAAAAGTTCTTTCTTCTGACTACACTTCAGATAGATCAGTGAAATAGTCAAACTAAAATGCTATTTAGTTAAAACTGCCTTCTTTTTCAGCCTAGGCATGCCTAGGCTGAAGGCTACAAAAGAGGAGACTTGATCAGTTTCTTTGCTCTTTCCTCACTTTCTCCTATACTGACAGTAACTGTTTCTGACCCCTCCTTGGGTCAAATCCTGGCAAGTGTAGAATAGTGAAGAGTAGTTTTATGTGACTAGTACAGTTGTCATCTCATCAGGGGACTGCCAAGGGTCCATGCATAATTACTGACTTGCTCTCTTCTAAGGGTCACTTTAAGAAGTGTCTCTCTGCGACCTTCAGACTACAGTTTTTTTAACAACTGAAATCAATGTCATCTCTCCAGCTGCCTGCAGACCATTCATCCCTGGGTTCCTGACAGACTACTTCATCTCTGAGAAAAGAGCCATCGTATTCGTGGGTTGCTCAGGAGTTCTCTTTTCTTAGAACCCCAGTTCATTTTCTTTTGTGGGGAATACATTTGGCCCCCAATAAATAAGAACAGCTAATATATACCTGGATGGTGAGGATATAGGTATCATCCAACTCATTCTGGGGGCTTCATTCTTCATTGCTTCAGGCCCATGTAGCCAAACTCTGTCATTTTAGATTTTTTAAGAGAGAGTCAGACATTCTTCTATAAGCATCTCAAACTTCAGGAGACACATGACATGCTCCCTAAATTAAATTCTTCTCACATGGATTAGAATGAAGGGAAGGCAAGTTACCTCCTCAATGCAATGGGTATGAGTAGAGGGAAACACATAAGCCTTCAGCATATCATCTCCTAATTCTTCAAACTCTGATAATCCCCAATATAGATACCTGAGGGGAATGATGTAGAAAAAGCACATGGTCTTTTTAGATCTCTCTGTACTTCCTGCATAGTGCTATAGCATCTCAACCTGGAATGTGAAGCTGCTGGTAGAACTAAACTGAGATAACAGCATAAATTGCATTTAAATTCTGTTAAATATTAATGATAATGTTTTAAATAATGATAATTTTTAAAAAGTTAATCCTTTGGACTGCTTAAAACCCATGGGAGCAGAAATCTTGTATGATTTCACTTATAGTATTACTTATAGTAGCTTAGCACAATGTCTACTTAGCACAGTGTAATGAAATGCTCAGTAACTATTTTATTGAATCATGCATGAGTAAATAAATATTAGACAATAAGCTAACAACATCCTTTATGATCTATCTTTTAAATCTGATTTACCCACACTACTCATTTTTCTAATATAAGTAAATGGATAGATCCAATTAGAAACAGTTATTTTCTGATTTTAATTATCTCAGGAGAGTAATAAATCTAAAAAAATTAAATCTTAAAAATTCCTTGTAAGTATGGGTTACATATTTAAGTAAATTTAAATAGAAAAAAAATTGAGAAGGAAAGCACTGTGGAGAACACAGTTTATTGGATTATATTGAAAGCACTATCAGTATACTATTTTCTCTCTATTATAGCCTGCATTGAATACATTTCTAAGATGTGGGTTATGTCTATAATTCTTTTTACTGCATGTGGCCCTATGCCATACCCCACAATAAAAGGACCTAAACTCAGTATTTACTTTCCTAGTGATGATGGATAGAGGATGATTATGGAGTAAGAGGACAACTTGGAGAACAGTAACAAAAGAGGTTGCTGAGGAAATCATGTCAAAGTTTTTATCTTTTTGGTGCTCACAGATTGCCTCTTCAAGAACTCTTGTCATCATAAATTTCAGCCTTACCTCTGTTTCTGGTGACATAGACTGGAACACTCAAGTGATCATTACTCAGGTAATGAGTTAGCACTTTCCTCCAGGTCAGCCAACATAAAACAGAAGATAACTAGTTTCAGGGTCTTTCTCCTCCTTGTGGTGTGTGGTGTTCACTAGAAGTCCCTTGGGCACAAAATAGCTATTGATTTGTGCTGCTGATATAATGAGCTACACCTTCTAGGTAAGTTATTTTCATTTTAATACCGGGACTTCCAAAAGACCTTAATCCTAACGTGTTGTTGTTCTCCTCCCTGTCTGCCTGTATTTCCATATATAGTTTTAAGCACCTCAGCTGGTGCCAGGTGTTTCAATAAATAAGCCCTGAGGATGCAGACTTTTCCCTGTCCTCATGAAAGTCTTGTGGAACATGACTGATTCTAAAAACACAACCACACAAATCATATTCTTTATTATGGGAGCAGAACACATTATATATTTGTGTCCATGAACAATATGCCTAATCATCATTCATGTTCTTACTTGTCCATTTGGCAGAAAAGGTAAAATTTCTTCAGCATATTTAACTCAACATTCTAATGGTGTATTGTGTTGTTGCTATAGAGATGGATAAATATTTTGATTAGGAGACGAGTTTGAAGCTTCTCAAGTTACATAACTTTGCTTTTCCTTAGAGCTGCTTATAAGAATTGTTTTCTAAGATACTTTTCCTGTCCTGTTGTACCCAGTTGTGTAACTTCAAATAACTCTTATGTTCCAGACTAAAAGCAAATATGCTGAAAATCTTTCCCCCAACCCCTGTGTAGATGACATACCAGTAAGCTCCAGGCCCTACATTTAGATGCCCTAACCTGCCTGTCAGTGTCATAGTCAAAGGGGATTCTTGCCTCATGTTCCTCTCTGATTTTTTGATGACCTAGTTCTGCACCATTTTGCATCCCTGTGTGAAAACATATTAAAAATAATTGCTTGTAGTTTTTCTCTTAATACAAATTTTTCATTTTTATCTCAGTTTTCCTTTATTTCACCCATGCCTTTAATCTTCTAAAGTGACTATCAAATATACCTGTAATATCAATATATAAGACTCATTACAAAATCATCAAACTAGTTTGATAATATAATCTTCCCACATTACTTTTGGCTTCCTTTATGAAAGAAAATTGCCTTTCTTTTTGGCAAATTAAACAGGACTAACAATTTTATTGTTCCTGTTTCCTGGGACTGATATTGATTCACCAATAAAAACAAACATAAAATTATAATACAAGGAGATGATAATTCAAATTAAGGGAAAAATAAATTCATATTTAATACAAGGATAACATTTGGCAGGGCCTCAAATAATGTCTTTTTTTTTAAGATTTATTTATTTATGCATACAAGCACTGGGGTACAGGCCAGAGGTGTGGGGGGATGGCGAGAGGATTCACCACAGAGAGTGGGGAGCAGAACAGGCAGATCAACAGAAGCACACTGCTGAGGGGAGCAGCGGGCACAGCAGGAGAGGTCTGCCTCGCCATGTGGGTCCCCTGCCTGGCCAGCAGCAGGGATTGAACTCATGCTGCTGTGGCTGTGGTTTGCTTCATAGTGGGTTGCTTAACCCACTGTGCCACCAGGGAGGCCCAATTATTGCTATCTTGTTTTTTTATCTTTTCATTTTTTAAAGCATATTGCTAAAACCATTTATGTCTGTGCATGACTAGTTTAATTATAGCTTAACTTGTTAGTTGGGGAGGTAAGTATGAATTAATAAACTTTCTGGTAAATCTGAATGTTCTCACTGGAGACCTTATTAAAAGTTTGGCCCCTAGAGACTGGGAATTGGCTAAGTTCCATAACTGCTTATGTGTTTTGTTTGCAAACAATGCACAGTGGACATTATTAGGAAACAGATTCTTGGTAAAGGTATAGTAGTGTGACAGATTGAAAAGAGATGTTATATTGCGACAGTCTTTTTGGATCTTGGAGTTCATTAGTAAAAAGGACTGAGTTTATTCTTCAAGGATCACACTAATTATATGAAAGAAAGTACCCTAGAAAAATCTCTACAGAAGACTAATAACCAACCCTTTTATTAAAGAAATGGGAATATTCCAAAGTCACCCCATTAATCAATTGTAGCAAAGGTTTATTTTATAAAGAATCTCAACTCTTTCCAGTTTTATCTATTTTATTTTGTTCATGGGATAAACCTTTTATATTTTAATTCAAGCAGGCAGGCAGCTAGCCTGTTGCCATAGACAGATGGATCAATAGATGGATGAATGAGGGGTGGGGTGGGGGGAAAATGAAGATATTAAATAAATGACAAATGAAAAGCAAGTCCTGGTCAATTTCACAGTACTTATGCTAGAATGAATTGTCCTTTCTTGAACTACTTGAGAAAGGGGCCGAGAGCATGTGCATCTTTCACTGAGGTCTTAGAAGTGGGCGAGAGAGCATGGGAAAGAAGAAAGTACTTTGGGCTTCCCATGGTGGGGAGCCCAATCTATGTGCTGGAGGACACTCCTGGATTAAAGCAGGTCTGTCCCCTTGTGTGGTGCCAGAAAGTTATAGAGCAAGATCTTGATGATTCTGAGCAAACAGGTCAAGGAGGAGTCCTGGAACCCTCGGTGACTTTTTCAGGTTTTTATTGATATTTACATCAGAGGTGACCGGGTACATGGCAGACAGGGGGGCTGGGGGGCAAGGAGGCTGGCACATCTTCACTCTCTGGGCTCTGCTGCTCCCTCTGCCTTTCTCTTCTCTACCTCTTCTCTTTTTCTGCTTTTGCTCTTCATCTCTCTGGTCTCTCTTGGGGTCCTTGTGACACCACCCTTATATGCCCTGTGTCTCAGCCCAGGTGCGCCCACTTGTGCATGCCCACTTAGGCATGCATGCAGGACCTCAGGTGTCCATCATCACACCAATGGCAGGAGGGCAGAAAAGCATGATAGCTTTCCATTTACCCTACACCTTGGCAGATGCCTTCTGGTGTCTTCATAGGACTGGCCACATCTGCTTTCCTGCAGGGATAGGGAGCGCATTGATTTTTCTCCAGGCAGAGGTCCTGCTGTGCTGCTATCTGGAGAAAGGAGAGTCCGTTAGAGCCTCCTTTCGGTGCCCATTCACCTTTCTTCCATACCCATGGATGCCAAAGAGTTGCTGTGGTGTCCTTTGGGTGGTGACAGTTTCCGGGTTTCTCCATGTATGTAGGAAGCATGCACATACAGACATAAATACATGTAATGCAGCACACTTATATGTACAGTCCAATGAATTTTTAGATACTTGTGTGATATAATTACTACCAAGGTCAACTTTAGTTTTATCTCATTTCTCTTAAGTGAACAAAATGCAATCTGGAATATCCTTTACAGCACTTTTCCTCATTTTGTATCCTCTTCTACTTTACTTTCTATTATCCCTGCTTCCATCTGTATGTCTAATTGCTGCATTTCCCTGCTTCACATCTCTCTCTACTCTAAGGAATTTTCTCTTATCTGTTCTCTCCTTTGTTCTCCTATCTAAAGTCATTGCCTCTATAATGAGCTCATTATAGCTGGCAATTCACCTTTATAATCACTACTTTTGGATACTGCTAGAACTCTAAACATATCTGAGGTTAAAACACTTCCAGACTGCTATTCAAGGTAAGAGTCTGAATCCTCATCTAATCAATGAACAATGTACTGACTTCACATTCATTCAAGCTGGCTTTAAAATCCGAAGATCAGATGCTGAAACAAGTTGACCTGACACTGGCTGTCAGTTGAATCCTGGCATAAAAACAGGATAGTAAAAGTAACTTTATGGGCAGAAAAATAACACCAATGTCCATGGTTTCTTTATGAATTGACATTTCTCAAAATAAAATATTCTTATGTTATTTTTATTTACATGTTGTAGTGGCAGGAAAGCACCACAGGAGTAAGGTTCTGGATGGTTCTGGGCAGACGGGTTGTAGGGTAAAGGTTGATCAGGTATTTCCACCCTCCCACCACTGATGATGGACACCTGGGGTGCTGCGAGCATTCCAGGGTGGGCATGCACAAGTGGGCGCACCTGTGTTGGACGCAAGCATAAATGGGCAGTGTCATGAAGACGCCAGAACTGTGAGGATTGACAGACAGAACTGCAAGGACCGACCAACTGACGGTACTGACAAGCAGCAGCAGCAGAAAGAGAAGCAGCAGCCGAGAGGGTGAGATGCGCCGGGGCCTGGGAGGGTTGCCAGCCTCCCGGTACCCCCTCCTCCCCCGCACCTCTGCCTGCCATGTACCTGGCCACCTCTACTAAATAAAGCAATAAAAGCCACCGAGGGCTCCAAGACTCTCCTTCCCTGACCCGTCTTCCCAGAACCATCCTGAACCCTGCTCCTGTGCCATCTTTCCTGCCGCTACACGGGTCAAGGAGGCCCTCGGTGTCTTGGAGCCCTCGGTGGCTTTTCATGCTTTTATTGATCTCTACATCAAAGGTGGCATCAGGTACATGGCAGGCATGGGTGCCGAGGGACCGGAAGGCTGGCAGGCCTCCCAGCCCCGGTGCATCTCACCCTCTCCACTGCTTTGCTGCTGGTGTCTGTTCCTCCCGCTGCTGCTGCTCTCACTGCTGCTCGTTGGTGCTCTCGCTGTTGGTCGGTCCTGCCGGTCCTGGCGGCCTCATGACGTCGCCCATTTATGCCCGTGTCCAACACAGGTGCGCCCACTTGCGCATGCCCACCCTGGAATGCTCGCAGTACCGCAGGTGTCCATCATCACAGTGGTGGGAGGGTAGAAAGACCTGATTTCTCTAACCCTACACATGTTCATAGAAAAAATGAAAGAAAAAATAGGAGAAATGTAGAAAAGGAAATTATAATTTTAGAAATTATACATATTTGCTGGCTACCTAAAATAACATTTCAGTGTGTGATCCTTCAGAATTATTTCTCTTATTCCTTTAGAAAAAGTGCAATCACATTGGAAAGAACATTTTAGCAATATTAAACAAAATCTACTCATAAGTAGGTGCCTGGGATGAGAAATGCCCAGGTGCTGGTGGTCCTAACTCCCATACTCCCCTGGCCGTCACTTAGACTCAAGTCTGGCTCAAAGCTCACCTACCAAACAAACCCCAATTCTTATTGAAGCCTCTCTGAATGCCCCATGAGCCCAGCGGCTCCCACCAGCTGTGTGGATCCCTTCTGCCTAAAAAGCTGTGCAGGAACTGGACAGGTGCCGGCCATACTGGGAATGAACTGCGCAGGCGCAAGTTCCCATCCACGTCTCCTTCCCGGAGGTGGGAAGCTTGGAGGTGGACGCGGTTCTGGCACCCACGCCTGAGGCCTCATAGTGAGTTCTACAAAGTCCAAGGCTACAGTAGTATTGAAGCACTGTTCCATTGTATATCCTCGGGGCCAGTTCTTCCTGGAAGCAGCGGGAGCATCTAGGTTCATCACAGACTGTTCTCAGAACCTTTCCTCTGAAGAATAGCCGCCTACTTCCGTAAGGGTATGTCGTTTGTTACCCCTCCCCCCCACTAAGTATTTGGTATAAAACGTGTTATTTGTTACATGTTTATAGTGTGTAAGCTTATGCTATAGGCTATGAAGATTTGATTCACATATGTTAGCGGGCAGACTGAGGGCATCCGGGCCCGGAGACGCGCTTGCTCTAAAAGGGTTCTGCCAGTCACGGTGGAAAGACAAAACGTGCTCCTCGTGCATAAGACTTCTAATAGACACGAATAAATCAATGTGCAATGGAGAATTAGTTCGCAAGTGAGAGAGTAGAAGAGAAAGAATATAGTTAAAATAGTTTCCAATTAAACGTCCAAAGTTGTCTATTCCCTACGTAAAGTGGGACCCGAGACTGGAAAGCTGGCCACAAGTCTAAGGCACCTTGTGGCCGGGAATCATAGGAAAGGGGCTGAAAAGGCCAGGCAAGTCGAGGAAAAAGAGCAAAATCAAAATACAACTCAAGATAAAGGCTGCCGCTGTCAGCCTCCCCACGAGTTTCCCATCCAGGTCTGGGTCTCTTTTGACACTCTATTTCCGTGTCACCCAAACCTCTGGTATAAGTCCAAGGCTGTAATTTTGGGGTTACATTTTTATTCCTCCAAATGTGCATATGTTCCACTCACCCTCTGCCCATTTTTTTAAGACTTTTTTTTTGTCTGTTGCTTTGTATGAGTGCTTATATGTTTTGGACATAGGAAGTTATATCAGATATAAAGACTAAGTATTTTCCTCCCATTCCGTTGGTTGCCTTTTTCATTTTGATTGGTTTCTTTACTGTGCAGAAGTTTTTAACTTGGTATAGTTCCACTTGTTTATTTTTGTTTCTGTTGCCTAACTTTGGTATCAAATCCAAAAAAAAATGTTGCCAAGGCTATTTTCAAGGAGATTTTCCTTATGATTTCCCTATGAGTCAGGTCTTACATTTAAGTCTTTAATCTTGAGTTAAATTTTGTGAGTAGTGTAAGATGGGAGTTCAATAAAATTCTTTTCTCTGTGGACATCCAGTTTTCCCAGCACCATCTATTGAGAGAATATAATTTTCCATTCACTATTCTTGGAGATCTTGTCAAAGGTTAGCTGCCTTTATGTTGTGGGTTTATTTTTGGGTTCTCAGTTCTGTTCCATGAGTCGTTATGTCTGTTTTGTGCCAGTACCAAAAAGCTTGATTATATTAACTTTGTAGTAAAATTTGAAATCAGGAAGTGTAATTCTTCCAGCTTTGTTCTCTCACGATTGCTTTGCTAGATTGGGGTCTTTTCTGGCTCCATATGAAATTTAGGATATTTTTTCTTATTTCTGTGAACAATACTTTTGGAATTTTTGTAGCTATTACATTGAATCTATTACTGACCTTGAGACGTATGGATATTTTACCAATATTAACTCTTCTAATCAGTGAACTTTGGGTATCTTTTCATTCATTTCTGACATCAATTTATTTCATCAGTATCTTAAGCTTTTCAGTGTACAGTCTTTTACTTCCTTGGTTAAATTTATCCTTATTTTGTTGCTTTGATATTATTACATCACAGTATGTATTTTCTTTATCCTTCACATTTTGTTGTTAGTGTGTTAAAATGCAGTGATTTCTGTATGTTGATTTTGCATTCTACAACTTTACTGAATACTTAATTTTAACAGCTTTTTTGGTGGAGTGTTTAGGGTTTAATGTATACGACATTGTGCCATATACAAGCAGAGTGCATTTTACCCTCTCCTTTCCTATTTGGGTACTTTTATTTATTTTTTGTATCTGAAGATAGATACATTGCTCTAAAATGCCCAGTATGTTGAATAGCAGTGATAAGAGAGTATACTCTTGTCTTGTTAATCTTAGTGGAAAAACTTACTATTTTTCACTGTTCTCTATGATGGTAGCTGTGGGTTTGTCATATACATCTTTTTTTTTTCCACAGGGAAACATGGAGGAGAGTTGGGGCAGAGGTGGGGTGAGAGTCTCATTTGTGGGGGCAAAGGGACACAGGATGGGGGAGTCACCGCTGGTGTGTTGGGGTAGGCTCGCATTCCCTCCAGGAGGTTCGGGACTGTGAGATCCAGGAAGACACCTGCACCAGGGCGTTCAGGCGGTTCTTCTATAATGGGGAGCCCTTCCTCTTCTATGTCATATACATCTTGACTGTGTTGAGAAACATCCCTTGTATACCCAAAATAATTTATTTAATAATTCTTCAATTGAATAAATAATAATTTGATTTTTTTTACTTAATTATTGATCCAATTTCTTTAATAGCTGTAGGCATTCAGAATGTCTATATATTTTTATATGACTTAACAGACTGTCCTTAAGGAATTGGCCTATTTCATTTACGTTATCAATGTTACAGGTATAGAGTTGTTCATATTTATTTCCTTATTATTCTTTAATGTCCATGAGATCTGTTTGATTTTCAAGAATTTGAATATTTAACCTGTAATTTTAAAGAAATATTTTTACATATTTTTTTACTGTTACAGACTCAAAATTGCCACATTTTAAAATTATCTTTAAAATTCAATATGTGAGGTTTTGAAAGTTGTTTATTCATTAATTTCAAGCTCCATCGTGTATTAGTGAATTTTTTTTGAGTATTGGTAAATTTTTGATGGTACTAATAGAATGTAACCATATCAAAATATTGCTGCTTCTATTTATGACCTTTGAACTATAGAAGAAAAAATGATATTATTACTTTATATTACAGCATACTTCCCTTCCCACTACATATATCCCTACTGGTGCCACAGACATCTTAATAAATATTTTTTGTAGAAATGAGTGAACCCAATCCACTAGCAAGTTTCCTTTCTTTAAAAACTAAATTGAAAAATCATGTTTTAAATTTAATTATGTTTTAATAACTAATGAAAACTTCAAATTGGTAGAAATTCTAATGATTATCAATTTTAAATTTCAGAAAGACATATAATTTAGGCACATCAGTGAATTTTCTTATTTAATCTCATGTAGCAACAATTATCTAATAAAACAGGTTTTTTCCTTTCTTGCACAAAGTGCAAATATAGTTCCATCTTGATAGAATTGAAAAAAATCTTTAGAGTTATTATATTAAACCCAAGAATTAAAGATTCAACATTTAATGTGATACCTAGAGTTGAATGGGTTATAGATACTGTATTTTGCTTCACTAATGCTTCATTGGCATTGCTTATAAATCATTTAAATCTATGTAGTTAGATTGACTTGTTGATAAAGCTGACCTGTGCGTCAGCAGCAGTGCCAAAGTGAGCATTTTTTCTGGACTGGAATTGGATATGAAATAAAGATATATATGATCCTAAAGAAGAGTGTCCAAAATGGGGAGGTAAATGGCATGTATAGATGTGGATGTGTAGAATATTCTTTCATCGACCAAATCCTGCACACTCTGGTAGAAGAAAATTCAATCTGGTAATAGAAAATAACATATTAGGGTTCACGTAAAACTCCGGCCATTAAGATGTTAAAAGATGGTGTTACCAGCATTAAAAACATCTTCAAATTTCCTCAGCTGTTAATCTTTATATATAATGAGGTATAATATTAACTGATGAACCCACACCAAGGTTTTTCTTATCATATTATCAGTTTGCAAATCCCTGACGTGACAGTGCTTTCCTAGGGAAGTAAGAATTGTCATAACTCATACATTCCTGAATAAAATAACCACTTATAAAATTAACTGCCCCCTAAACAACCCTCTTTACTCAACACCACTATCTTTATACATTTTACCAAGACTTGAGGAAGCTCATAGATGTGGTGTTGGTGAACTTCTTGAAGGAAATGTAATCTGGTGGCTTAGGCTCCAGCTATAACTTGATATTTGCCTTCTGGGAATTAGATGTGATCTTAGAGTAGCAAGAAAAGAAGTGGAAGGGGGATGTATCTTTTATTTGATCAGGATCCTCCTAGGTCCAGAAGTTAGTAATTAAAATAAAAGCAATGTTCTATTATTTAAGAAGATGGGGAAACCTGTTATTTTTGTCTCTTCCCCCCCCTCTTTTTCTTTATTAATATATTTCACATCAATTGTGGTCCACATGGGTTTCCCACCACCATTTCACCAGTGCACCATCACATCAGTCTCTTGTGCTTTTTCTGCCCTCATTCCGTTCCCTCCCACTCCACACACACAGTGTTTCTGATTTGACCTTATCCTTTTGGAAAACTGTTATTTTGTTAACTGATGTCTCCCAGCACCTAGAGCAGCGTTTCTACATACAGGCTCTGAAGAAATGTACATTGAATGAACACTTAGAAATAATTCTTACATTAGGTTGCATTAAAATCATTCAGTTCTACTCAGATTCTATTCTTCTATTTTGAAGGAAAAAAATAAATTGTATTATGTAAGCACCAACTTCAATAACCATACTTTTCTTCACGTTGGTCTATAATGTAATAGTATAATTGTTGAACCACTTCCTCATCTCTTAGGAACTTAGAGAAGTTTAGCCTAGCTGAATGACAAAGAAGACTCTTCAAATGTTATACGAAGTCTGATTATTTGCCTGGAACTTTATGTTGTGGCATCTTTATACATAAGCAAACAAAACTCTTTTAAAATAGCTACTTTTTGAATATTGATATTCCATGGTAAATTTTTCAACTCCATGGAAAGTTAAGCTTGGATATATAAAATTTACTAATATCATTTCATAGTTTCATTTCCTCATTAACTATCCTACCTGCAAATAATATTTCCACAAAGGCAATCAGAACCTTTTCCTTAAATTTTACTTGCCACAATTTTGTCATTAATTGTTGTAAAGTGATTTCATTGGTTGAAATTTCACATGACCTTCAACTCTTTTAGCTTAATCCAAGTGCTTTGGCTCTAAGCTATTAAAGTGGGCTGGTGAAAATAGTTAATAGAATATTCTTATGTACATGAAGGCTAGCATTGTTGTTATGGTTTCCAGTGCTGTCTCTGAACTTGGCAACATACTATGTTTCTTGAAATCATTCAAATGGTTATGAGTTATGTTTATTGAGTTAGGATTAAGCAGATCCCTTCCTATATTTTTTCTCTTAAATAGTGCTGCTTCTGTTATGACTTATTTTAGCATTTTGCATACATTTGTTTATTTTTCTCTCTGTAGTTTCATATGTACATTTTTCTGCATTGAAATCATTAAGCTATGGTAGCTGTCATTTGTTTCATACTTTCGTGAGATGATTTTATCTTTAGAATTTTTCTGGAGACCGCTATTACTTCCTTATTTCTCAGGCTGTAAATAAAAGGATTTAATAAGGGAACTACTATTGTAAACAGAATAGCAGCTGGTATGTCTCTGTCCCCTTCCTCAAGCAGATTTGGTCTAATGTACATAAAAAATAGAGAGCCATAGAATAATGAAACAGACAAAAAGTGGGATGCACAGGTAGAAAAGGCTTTGGCCCTTCCTTCTTTAGATTTCATCTTGAAAATAGTAAACAGAATGTAGAGATAAGATATTAAGACACTACCTATAGTAAAGACTTGAATTGAGCCTGAGAAGATAAATAGTACCAGTTCATTGATATAAGGATCCACACAGGAGAGTCTGTATAAAGGAAGAATATCACAGTAAAAGTGATTGATGTGATTAGATCTACAGAAAGCTAATCTAAGTAGAAGCCCTACATGGATCATGGAATGCAGGTTTCCAGCTGTGTAAGCCCCTATGGTTATCTGAACACAGAGTTTCTTTGACATCATGGTGTGGTACTGCAGTGGGCTACATATGGCCACATAGCGATCATAGGCCATTGCTGCCAGGAGAAAGCAATCTGCAGTTTCAACAGTGCAAAGAAAATAAAATTGGGCCATGCATTCATAGAAGGATATCTTTCTGTTCTCAGAAAAGAAGTTCTCTAACATCTTAGGGGTAATGGCACAGGCACAGCAAGAATCCACAAATGCGAGGTTGCCCAGGAAGATATACATTGGTGTGTGGAGACGATGCTCTTTTGAAATCAGTACCACCAGACCAACATTCCCCACCATGGTGATCAGATAGATGGTAAGGAACACCACAAACAGAAGGGTCTTCATCTCTGGGTGATCTGTAAATCCTTCAAGGATAAACTCAGTTTTCATGGTCTGATTTTCTTCATCCATCCCTGACTTCTCTGTTGAGAGAACAATTGTGGAGAAACAAGGTTCTAAATAATAATAATATCCAGTTCAAGTATTACACCCTCCTCTACCCAGAAGGATGAGAACTTTTATCTGTAATGCTTCCATATGTCCCTAGATTGTGCAGTTGTGGGAGATCATCTCCAAAGGCTATTGCTTTTCTCACCTAGTTGTTCAACACTTTCCCTGAATAATTTTACAAAAACATCAGATTGGATACCCTGAGAGGACTAACCATCAGAAAGCTCTCTGTGTTACTTAAAGCAGATTTACAATATGTCTGTAACTAGTACCAGTCATCCCATGCTGTTTTAATGACTTTATGTACTGATTAACAGTGTTGTTTAAAAGACAATTTTGTATATTCATATTCATAGCATCATGATTCACAATAATCAAAAAGTAGAAACAATTCAAATGTTTATCAGTAGTTGAAGGGATTTTAAAAACCATGGGATATTTTTTATTTTTAAAGACTTTATTTATTTATGCATACAAGAGCTGGGATACAGGCCAGAGGTGCAGGGTGGGTAACAGGAGTCACCAGAAACAGAGTAGGGAGTATAATAGGCAGGTGGACTGAAACACACTGCTGAGGGGAGCAGTGGGAGTGGCAGGAGAGGTCTGCTGGACCATGTGGGCCCTCTCCCTGGCTGGGGATCGAACTCAAGCTGTAGTTACGGAAGCCCCACAGTGTGGTGTTCAACTTCCTGTGCCACCAGGAAGACCCCTGGGATATTTTTTAGAAACACACAATGTAACATTAGTCAGCCTTAAAAAGGAATGAAATTTTGAGACATGTTAAACCATGAATGAATCTTATAGGCATTATGCTAAGTGAATATATTATATGCAAAAGGACAAATACCGTCTCTTTTTATTTTATAGAGATAGAAAGTAGAATTGCAGTTTTAGGGGGGAGTTAGGGTATGAGGAGTTAGTGTTGAATGTTAGGTATAGAGTTTCAATTTGGGAAGATGAAAAAATTCTGGAGATGGATGGTAATGATATTTACACATCATAAGTGTATTTAAAATCAAGAGCAGTATAGACAAAGAGTGCTAAATTATTGGGCAGTGTTTAATTCAATGTCCCTTTGTTCTAGTTAATTCAAGAACCATTTATTCATTGACTGTGCATTTACTGAATGCCTTCTCTGTGTTACATATTTTTGTGAAAGATCAGCTGGCCCTCCTAGTCAATTTCTAGATTGATAGTTTGCTGGATATTCACTGAATATAACTACACTCCATATTCTGGGGACAAGAAGAAAACACTTTGGAGAGCTGTAGGAAGCTGTTCTCCTTTTTGATTTTCTGAAGCTATTACTGAGTTTTAAATCTCAGAGAATTTGGGGGCTGATAACTTTAGGAACAATATTTTTAAATGAAATTTTGAAACCTTCCATATTAATTATTAGTTTTTCATTACACGTTTTCCTCGAGGGAAACTGAAGTATGAAAAATAGAAATTTGAAAATCTATATGAGCATAATTTGGTTATATATTTCATTATATGCTTTACCTTGTCATCTTGAAGTCATATAGCATAGTAAGCTTTCCTTTAGTTCTCCCAGTTCATCATATGTGACAGACAGAAATATGTTTTACATTGATGTTCTGTAACTTTTATCATCAAAAGAGTGACTAGAAAGTTCCCTAAAATTATATCAGGGGTTTAGAATAGTTTCAAAGTATATTCTTTCCTCCTGTAATTTGTTTAAAACATAAAGAATTTCCAACATAAACATTTCAAGCACTATTTCATTATAGAGCCTAATAATCCATTTCATCTGTTAAATTGCAAGTTATATGACAAACCACATAAATCAAAGTTTGAAAACCTTGATAATGGTTTGTGTTGTTACAATACTTTTTCCCTTTTGTTACTGATTAAATTAGACTTTTCTTGACTTCAGAAAAGATAGAAATGAACCATAGTTATTTGTCAGGTTCTAATACAATTAACCTTAGGTTAAAGGAAAGACTTCAAGAATCTAAAATATTGAAAAAATAATTATGAAGAGAAAACTTTAAAGAACTTAAAATAAGAAATGTTTCTGGAGATTGATATTCCTTGCAGAAAGAATAGCTTTAAATACTTTCTCACCTCTATTTCTCTGATAAGAGTTTTATAAAAGCTATTTGGTTACCTTGTGATGGTTTTTAAAGTAGATCCACAAATAAAACCTGCCTTCTTGATTGTACAGGAGAATATGTCTACCAGCAGATCAATGATAGTATTTATGCCATTGGTAAGGAATGGTTCCAGTACTTTGAATAAATCTAAGGGGATTTCCTTGGCAGTGGCGTCAGAGTATAGCCTGTGAGACCTCATCACCTAGACATTACAGACATACTAAATTGCAGTAATTAAATGTATCCTTTGAGACCTAGACAGTTACAGATGCCTATTTCAAAACAAATTTTAAAAGCCTTGTCTGGATTTTTTTATTCACTTATGTTTAAATCTTTTATTCTTATCAATCTTAACCCTCAATATGATTACAACTGCACTAAATGTCAGGATTATGCATGTTTCAGAAATGTACCTTGGTGACACAGCAAAGGACAAAGCAGAAAAATATTCCTGCCCTCACATTTCAATTCTAGAGCAATATGACTGTTTGAGGTGAGAACCCCTTTCTGTGGTGATGCAGGACTAAGTGTGTTCTGATAGGGCACAAAAGTTCTGATATAGAAATTTTCTGCTGTAATTGGAGCTTGTTAATGTTAGTTGGGGAAAAGATTCTAACAAAGGAATTGCAAAAGCATGGTGAATATTATGACTAGCTCACCTTTTATCCATGAAACTGTGGGGTTAGTGAAAGGTTCACAGTCAGTGAAAACGATCAGGTAGCTTGTTTCTTGTTATTCTAATCTTCTTATAAACATAAGAAAAATTATATGCTTACCTTAATATTTTGAAATCTTTAAGTACCACAAACAGCTGCCTTTATTGTACCACAAGTAGATGTATATACATTTACTTGTATGTGCAATAAATACCTTATAATGCCTGTTATGTGCCATCACAATGATAGAGTCCATTCTCATGGAACTTAGTTTTAGTAAAGGTGGTGGGGAAACAGATATAAATAAATATAAAAATAAATAAGAAAAGCAGCAAAACTGAGTAAGTATGCTGTGAGAATAAAATGGAGTGATTTGGTAAAGAATAACTGGAAGATACAATAGATCAGATGTTTGGATAAGGTCTATAGGAAAAGAGAAGTTGTCAGTTGAGATGTAAGTAGCCAGAAGTCAGCCATGGTATTCTGGGGAAGAGTGTGTTAGATACAGAAAGAAGATTTTGAAGTGTCTGGTACTAAACTGAAGCATTAGTCTCATAACGCAGACTGTGGAGTTTTATTTTCATTGCAATGAGAAGACTTGGGAAGAGTATATTAGTTTCTTGGCACTTCATTAACAAATTGCCACAAATTTAGCAGCTTCAAACAATACAGATTTATTCTCTGACAGTTTTTGAAGTTAAGGGGACAATCTGCTTCCTCATGTTTCCCACTTTCTAGAATCAGCGGACAATTCTTGGTTCCTACCATCTTCCATCAAAACCAGAAATGGCAGTTAAGTCTCACATTAGATCACTCTTGTTCTGATACTTCTGCTTCTGTCTCAACATTTAAAAAATTGCATTGGGCCCTTCTGGATAATTCAGGATTGCTTAATTCACCTTTGTTATGAAGCATAATATAGCCAAAACTTCTGATGATTTGAATGAGGACATCTTGGTGTACTGTTATTTTGCCTACCAAAGTAGAGGGGTTGTTCTTTTAGTCAGGTAGATGGCATTATCTATTTACATTTTAAAAGTAAATTACCCAGTTTTTAGAAAATGTACCATGAAGAGTAAGGGTGGTAATGGGGAGAGCAGCTTGGTGTATTGCTGTAGTTCAGAATTTAGATGATAGCCATTTACAAGGAGAAATGTAGATGACTGGGTTATGTTTTGGGGGATGTCAGTAGGATTTGCTGATGGTTTGGTTTTGAGAGGTAAGTGTGAGGGAGTGAAGGAGCTAATAAGAAAAATTCCTAGAATTTTTGCCTAGAACGTCTGAGAGGAAAATAGTAGCATTTATTAAGTTGAAAGATACTGGAGGGAGGGGTACTTTCCTTGGGGTGATTTGAGATAAAAAATTGAATTATATTCATATTATCTTTGGATTGCTCATTTTTTAGTTATCTAAGTGGAGATGTCAGACACACTATTGAATGTAAAAGACAACAATTTGTAGCCATTAGCATATAGATTTAAAACCTAGGAACTTAGGAGTCATCTGACAAGAGTTAGAAGGAGCCCTCTGGGACTCTTGGTTTTAGACTAGACCAGTTTATGTAGCATACAAAATGCCTGGAGGCAGTAGAATGCAGTAGTTAATCAATTATAGGCATATCATGTAAAAGGTGATATCAAAATGTCAAATCCAAGAACTTGAATTTTATTTTGTAGTTGGTAGTAAATAAATTTGTCAAGAGATTGCTTTATCAAATCTGATTTTCAGAAAAGCAATGTTGTATGTGACTCATTTTATTCACTATTTAAAATTTTGTTCTATGGCACAGATGATAAATTAGCAACAAATGTTTGCATGTGTCTTTAAGTACTATGTAAGATTCAAGCTGTGGAGTAAAGATGACTTTAAACTAAGATTTTTATAAAAAAGTATCCAAGAAAATAAAAAGACCTGTGTTGTGTTAGTAATACTACACTGATAAAGAAAAGAATTGGGAGTGGGGGAGCAGGCAGTAGGAGGCAGTATGCTGATGAAGAGCAAGATTCTGGCCTTTTTTTTGATAGAACACTGAAAAAAGGGTAGGTCAAACTGGAAATATGATTATGTTATTTAGGACTTTAGGGAGGGTGAATCCACCCATGGTTCCAATCTTATTAACAAGGTGTCCCATTGGGGGCCTCCCTGGTGGTGCAGCGGGTTAAGCAACACACTATGAAGTAAACCGCAGCTACTGCAGCACGAGTTCGATCCCTGCTGCTGGCCAGGGAGGGGACCCACATGGCGCAGCAGACCTCTCCTGCCTCACCTGCTGCTCCCCTCAGCAGTGTGTTTCAGCCAGTCTTCCTGTTTTGCTCCCCACTCTGTCCCTGGTGAATCTTCTCACCCTCCCCACATCTCTGGCCTGAACCCCAGCTCTTGTATGTATAAATAAATAAATCTTTAAAAAAAACAAACGAACAAGGTGTTCCATTGATCAGGCTCTGGGATGCAAAATACGTCAGTCAACAGCATCCCTGATGTTCCCAATCATACATGGTGTCCCAGATTGATAGACCATTGTCTCAGGTATGATCCAGCAGAATGATCCAGCGTCCTGCTCTTGGTGAATTTGAAAGAAGCCTTGTGTAGGGTCTGGCATGCTACATTTAACAGACCCACAGACCTCAAATTTAATGTGATCAATGGAAGTTTCCTTTTTCTGGTCATGTTTGGCTCAGTGATCAAGAGTTGACAGTGTTATTACAAATGCCAAACATTATTCAAAACAGTATAAGGCCCAACCCTGTTTGCTGTACTTCTCAATATACTGGCGAAGCAGACATGTAAATAAATAATTAGAAAGCAAAGTAGCAGAATCTATAGCATAATCATACACAGAACTGTCGGGAACAGATTGGAATGACTTAATTTGCATGGGCGTGTTAACAAGCTTTCTGTGAGAAAAATGTCTTTTATATATAAAGAAGTATTTATATTAAAAGTAAAGAATAAATTTCCATGAGAGAGGAGCAAATCTCCACACCCCTCAGCCTATTTCAAGAAAATAAATTTCTTTCCTAGGAAAGTAGTCACAATTTGGTGCAAACATCATGGTGACCACATAAAAGTATTGCTAATCCCATTCACTCCAATTGTAATGATTCTGCCCCTATGATTATTAACGATTAAGGAAGATCATCTTTATGAGTTTCCTAACTTTGGAGATAACTGCTGGAAACTCTGTAATGTGCAGCTGGAAGAACAATTCTTTTTTTTTTTTTAAAGACCTATTTATTTATGCACACACAAGCACTGGGGTACAGGCCAGAGGTGTGGTGGGTGAGAGGATTCACCACAGACAGAGCAGGGAGCAGAGCAGGCAGACCAACAGAAGCACACTGCTGAGGGGAGCAGTGGGCACAGCAGGAGAGGTCCGCCGCACCATGTAGGTCCCTCCCTGGCCGGCAGCAGGGATTGAACTCGTGCTGCAGTGGCTGCAGTTTGCTCCACAGTGCATTGCTCAACCCACTGCGCCACCAGGGAGGCCCTGGAAGAACAATTCTTCACCTTTCCCCCCCACTGAGAGAGCAAGTCTGAAGATGACACTGACTGTGTAGCACTCCAATGGGTTTCCCCCATAATGAGCAGTTGTCCATTGGCTAGCTCTGAATCTTCTCCATTTCACCCATTCAAGATAGTATATCATAATGTAAAGGAGTGGGGAAGGTATTATTGAAATAATCTGGAATCTACTCTACTTATATAAAAATGTAAATCATATTGAAGGATGGTAGCTCTTTGGATCTTAGGGTTCATTAGTAAGAAGGACTGAGTTTATCTTTCAAGGATCACACTCATTACATGAAACAAAGTACCCAGAAAAATCTCTAGTGTATAGAAGACTATAGTGTATATCAAAGGTTAACTTTGTCAAGGTTCTTAGTCCTCCCCAGTTTTGAATGGTATGGCTTCTCTAGTGAAGAAACTTGAAATGCTATAGGGCTGAATATCTTCAACCACTATTCAGCTGTGGTAATTCCATCAACAGTATTCTTACCTTCTTCTCTTGTTAAATGTTTTGAGACCTTCCAACTACCAAAGTGCTCAGTAAGAATGATCAGGTTTAGGGCCTCCCTGGTGGCGCAGTGGGTTAAGCAATGCACTATGAAGCAAACCGCAGCCACTGCAGCACGAGTTCAATCCCTGCTGCTGGCCAGGGAGGGGACCCACATGGCGTGGCAGACCTCTCCTGCCGTGCCCGCTGCTCCCCTCAGCAGTGTACTTTCGTTGATCTGCCTGTTCTGCTCCCCGCTCTGTCTGTGATGACTCCTCTCACCCACCACACCTCTGGCCTGTACCCCAGTGCTTGTGTGCATAAATAAATAGGTCTTTAAAAGAATGATCACGTTTATAGAAACCATTTGATTTGAAACAAAACACAGGAGAGGAAGTTGAGAAGTGGATTGAGAGCAAATAGGTAAAGAATCAGGACAAGCAAATATATGAAATGCCGTGTTTTTGATTTCTGGATTTGGTGTTTTGATAATAAAGTCCTTTCCTTTCTCAAGCTTATTTTGTTTGAAATCAGTCTTGATTCTTACATTTTTAGTTCATATGATATTTTCATATAAGATGTAAGTAGAGATCCAACTTTATATTTCTAAATGACTAGGTTTCTCAACACCATTATTTGTCCATTGACTTGAAATCACAATCTTCTCATATCCTTCATTTTCAAATGTTTTGGTCTATTTTTGTAAATTTTTAGTTTTTTATCTCTCTGCTGTGTTTTCAACTTATCATAGATAGCTCCATTTTCACTTATTCTATATTATGTTCTAAAAGCTTTGGGCAATCATTTATTCCCTCAGATGATTCTAGGATAATTTTGTCAACTAGGGAAAACATGAGAATGAGAAAATTGGAAATGCTTTAGGTATACATATTAGGTTGTTATCCAACTGAAACTTTATTTTCTATTTATACCACTTGAAGTGGCCACAGAAAAGTATCTCATAATTTAAGGACATGGATAGGAAGACAACATGTTACTATCTCTCACTTAGGCTTCATGATCACTGATCGCAGTCATAGGGAACAACTGGTACAGACTACAGATGTGCAGGCCCCCAGGTGAAACATTCTCAAGAAAACCTAGAACTGGTAGGTTAATTAACTTGTAGAAAAATTTGCATCTGAATAATTAATAGAAAATCAAAGAAAATTACAAGGTGATTAGAAATCACAAAGAAGGAAAATTTTGTGGAAGAAAGGAAATAGCATCATGGTATTCTGTTTTTGTGATGAATACTATGCAGTCATATTGTTAACCACGAAGGTTGACAGAATCATAACTGTAATACAGCTGTACTAAAAGGGTGAGGGGATGAAGGATTAAGTGCAGAAATTCTCCTATTTCCATATGATTCTATAGCTTTTAATATTAAAAAATCAAGAAATAGCAATATTTTATTTAAAATATGGAAGTGTATAACAAAAGAAACAGATAAAAAGAAAGTGGTTGTGGGATCAGTATTTCTTGATTATAAACTTGGAGGTCTTGGGGGCTAAAGTGACCTTGAATAACTACATGAAGCATTTAGTGAATATAAAATAATTCTTAGAAAAGAGAATTAAGAGGGAAGAACAACTTGCCTAATATGACGCAGTTAATAAATGATATTACCTGCATTCAAACAAAAAGTTCAGAGAAATAGAGTATGGAAAAGTCAATGTAGAGAATGATAGCAACTGAACAGTGCTTACATTTTGGCTGTGGTGGCAGAAATATGAGGTTTGGTGGGATTAAATGGCTACAATATTTAGGAGGAGAAAATACAGTTCTGTGTCAGAGTTTCAATGAGGTGAACACCTAGCTACCCATTTTTGATAATATTCAGGCTCTGTTATTCCTATTATCTCTATATGAATAGTATGAAGTCCCGTGCCATCCCATCAGCCTTTAAACATGCTGTATTATTTTTCATAATGGCAGGCTTTAATTATTCCATGTGTAGTAGAAATTATGGTATCTAAGACTGGTTTAATATTTAAATGTAAACTTTTTTTTTCTAAAAAAATATTTATTTATGCATAGAAGAATGGGCTATAGACCAGAGGTGCTGTGAGTGAGAGGATTCACTAGAGCCAGAGTGAGCAAAACAGGCAGGTCTACTGAAATACACTGCTGAGGGGAGCAGGGGGCCAAATAGAGAGGTCTACCGTGCCATGTGGGTTAACTCCCTGGCTGGGGATCCAACTTGCTCTGCAGTGGCTGCGGAAGCCCCACAGTGGGGTGCTTAACCCCTTGCACCACCAGGGAGGACCGTGTATATAGAAAATTCTAAGGAGGAGACTTAAAAGAAACTTGGAACATGCAAGTTTGACAGTGACAGGATACAAGACCAATATACATAAATCTATTGTATTTTATACCTTTGCAATGAGAAACCCAAAAATGAAATAATGGAAATAGTCCCATTTTCATTAGCATCTAAAAGAAAAAAAATAGAACAAATTTAACAGAACAAGTACAAATCTTATACTGAAAACAACAATACAGTTCTTGAAAGAAATTTATTAAGATTTAAGTAAATGAAAAGGTATCTTATGTTCATGGATCAGAAAACTCAATATTAACTAAAGTAGCAATACATACCAAATTGATCTATAAATTGAAGGTAATCTATATCAAAATCCCATTTTGTGGAAACTGACAATCTGTCCCTAAATTCACAGGGGTTCATAATAGTCAAAATAATCTTGAATAAGAAGACTAAAGCATGGAAATACATACTTCTGTTTCAAAACCTACTAAACAATTATAATAATCAAAACAGTTTATTATTGGCATAAAGATTAACATTTAAATCAATGGAACAGAAGAGAGCATTTTGTAAATGCTATCTTATGTCAGTAATTTATTTCAGAATTGATACAGATTGATGATATTCCTAATAATAAATAATAGCAAAGAGAAACTCTTTAGTTAGTATATTCAGTATTGAATTATTATATAATATAGATGACTCATCAAACTTCAAAAAAACTCAAATACATAGGGATTTCAAAATAAATAGCGTAATTTCAACTACAGGTTGATTTTTGGAATGCTAAGGATTTGCTTACATTATTAACTTAAAGTGAACTTTATGTATATAGAATCCTATTACTATTATTTGTTTATAACTCATTATGTGTCAGAACAGTTACTATTTAATTATACCTTGACACAATTTGTGACCTCAAGAGTAATTATTTCTTTAACTCCTTTTATTTAGACTTTGAAATACTAGTAAAATCCCTGCCTCTGGACTTATATTTTACTCACACACCATTATGTTTTAATAGATTAACATTTTATATTTAAAGTGATCATTTTCTACTTTCTAAGTATTCCTTGATTTAAAGAAGTTTTGTCAAATCAAAATTAATTTTTCCACTGGGAATGTTTCAGAATATTAAGAAATTTTCTTCATAACATTTTTCATAACATTTATTACTTCCTTATTTCTTAGACTATAAATAAAAGGACTTAATAAAGGAATTACTAGAGTATAAAAAATAGCAATGGGTATATCATTATCCCCTTTTTCAACTGAACTTGGCCGAATGTACATGGACAAAAGGGAACCATAGAATATTGAGACAGAGAGAAAGTGAGATGCACAAGAAGATAAGGCTTTCCCTCTTCCCTCTTTGGATTTCATTTTGAAAATTGTAAAAAGGATACAAAGATAAGACAGTATTACAATGGTAATAGAGAAGACTTGAACTGACCCTGAAAAGATAAAAATCATCAATTCATTGATATAAGGATCAACACAGGAGAGTCTGTATAGTGGAAGAACATCACAAAAAAAAATGATTGATTTGATTAGACCCACAGAAAGTCAACCTAACCAGAAATGCTACATGAATAATAGAATGTATGTTTCCTGCTATGTAGGTTCCTGTGGTCATCTGAATGCAGAGTTTCTTTGACATCATGGTGTGGTACTGCAGTGGGTTGCATATAGCCACGTAGCGATCATAGGCCATTGCTGCAAGGAGAAAGCAATCTGCAGTTTCAGCAACACAGAGAAAATAAAACTGGGCCATGCATTCATAGAGAGATATCATCCTGTCCTTAGAGAAGAAGTTCTGTAACATCTTAGGTGTGATGGCACAGGAACAACAGGAATCCATCAGAGCGAGGTTGCCCAGGAAGATATACATTGGTGTATGAAGACGACACTCCATAAAAATCAGTACCACCAGACCGAGATTCCCCACCATGGTGATCACATAGATGAGAAGGAACAGCACAAATAGAAGGGTCTTGAGCACTGGATGATCTGTAAATCCTATGAGTATAAATTCAGTTGTGAAGTAGTGGTTATCTTTAGTCATCTGTTGAGATAGGAATTGTAAAGATAAGAGATTCTAAGTTAGAGCATATACTTTCCCTTCAAATTGGTCTTTTTACAACAGGGAGAGAACCTACTTCTTCAAGTTTATTATATCTGGGTCATAGATACAAAATCTTTAGGGCGTAGTCCCCTAAAAATGTCAGCTTTCATCACCTTGAAACCTAGGATTATCAAGTATATTTTGAGAATTCCATGAAGGATTCTTTTTGGGGATTAAGTTTATCTGAATGAATTCATGTGAGCATAGTGTATAAATCTAGAGTAATATATTTGGTTTAATGCTCCAAAAAATTTCTATGTCTGTTTTTGCATTATATCAAAGACTACTAAATTTGAAGAAGAGTATACAAAGGAAATTATTTAAAAGTCATCATTTTAAAAAAATTATCCCAAACATATGAGGAACTCATATAACTCAATGGTGAAAGTACAAACAATCCTATTAAAAAATGGCAGAGGAAGTGAATAAACATTTTTCCAAAGTAGATATCCAAATGGCAAATACATTAGAACATGTCAATATCACTAATCACCAGGGAAATAAAATTAAAATCACAGAGAGCTTTCACCTGATATCTTTTGGAATGACTGTCATCAAGAAGAGATAATTGTGGAGAGAATGTGCATATAGGGGAACCCTGCACACTCTAAGTGAGACTCTATGATCTTCAATTCTACTTCTGAGGGTGATAGTAAAAGGATGTATGCACTACCATGTTTATTGCAGCATTATTCACAATAGCTAAGATATGGAAACAACCTACTTTAGTGGGCAAATGGAGAAAAGATGATGTGATATTAGGTGATGTGATATGTATATATCTGTATATATAGAAAATGGGAAATTGTTCAGTCATGAGAAAGAAGGAAATCCTGCCTCTTGTTATATGAATAGACCTTTAGGACATTATACAAAGTGAGTTAACTCAAACCGAGAAAGACAAATGCTTTATGATATCATGTGTATGGGGAATCTAAAATCCATACTCTAAAAACTGAGTAAAATGGTGGTTACTATGGCCTGGGTTTACTAGGGTAGGGAGAATAAGAGATATTATTTAATGATTCAACTTGCAGCTATTAGATAAATAAATCCTGAAGAACTAATGTATACTATACTGAATATAAAAAATATTATAATCATCAGACTTGCTAAGAAACTAGATCTTAATTATTCACAGACAAAAAAGAGAGGATATTTATGTGTTCTCATGGAGGGCTAACACCAAAGTAATAATCATAGTAGGTTAGGGTATAAAATACATATGTTGCATATATAAACTTGCATAACATTAAGTCAAATAATTTTCAATAAAAATAGATTTTATCAAAAAAGTAGGTATCTTTTATCTGTTACTCACATAATATTTTCCTATTTCCTAAGAAAATTATGTAAAATTCTCTGGTTTATTACATTTGATTAAAGTCAATAAATAAAGTAAGCTTGCCTTCATATTTTAGTTTTCTGCTATATAGAAGACAGAAAATTCTTTAAATTTTAATGTGGTTTTGAGAACAAATTTTGGTTTCCTTTAAAAGTCTCTTTAATCATCATTTAGTGATCCATTAGGACATACTGACTATTGTGTCTAATTCTATACATTTGATGATCAAAATGGTTTATTTTTCTATAGTAAAAACATCAAAAATAGGCATTGGCTGAAAATTCTATTAATTTGTGTCTCTAGGCCTCTATATTTTGAAATCCTACCTTATAGTCAGACATCAGCATTAATTGTAGTATTTTGTTCTATTTTCCGATAGACTTTAGTTTTGAGATGACCTGGGAATATAACCAAATGTTGATATTTAAGATCAATAAAAGATAAATAATTATTATTCAGATAAATATTTATGGATGCCAATATTAAAAATAAGTATAAATTAGGATACTTCCCTTACTTGTATTTCACTGAGAAGAGTTTTGTGACACCTCATTATTTGCAATATGGTGTTAGGTCTCATACTTTCAGAATATAAACCCTGGCCTCTAAACCATCTGGGATTAAAAGAATGAAAATGTGAGAGACTACTAATAGGTCAGTGTCAGTAATTATGTTCCTATGATACAAAGTTAAAATTTTCCATCACATCCAAAAGGGATTTCCCTGCAATATCATCATTGTATTTCAGTGGGGAGATTCAGAACTTAAACTATATAAGCCACATGATATTAATTAAACATGCTCTGAGAAAATGAGGTTGGAGCCACTGTCCTTCACTAAAGTAATTTGATGATCAAAGTTTTGATGATTCTTATGTAATTGATGTCATTTTTACAACTCTACTCATTATTTCATATAAAATGTAAAATGGGGCCTCCCTGGTGGCGCAGTGGGTTAAGCAACGCACTATGAGGCAGACCGCAGCCACTGCAGCACGAGTTCGATCCCTGCTGCCAGCCAGGGAGGGGACCCACATGGCATGGCAGACGTCTCCTGCCTTGCCCGCTGCTGCCCTCAGCAGTGTACTTCCATTGATCTACCTGTTCTGCTCCCCGCTCTCTGTGGTGAATCCTCTCACCCTCCCACACCTCTGGCCTGTGCCCCAGCTCTTGTATGCATAAATAAATATATCTTTAAAAAAAAACAGAATAGAATCTGGCTCGTTTGACCTCTCAATGGAGGAAATTAATGTGGTTTATGGAATTGATATGGTTTATGAAAGATGACTAGCTTTTGGAAAGGAGACGAAAAGTGTGGCAGGGTCAATCCACATGATGACATCATCAGATTCACTCTGAGTTGAATTTGTTTGCAGGTCCTATAAACTCTTACTGGGAACTTTACCATTAAATGTGTTTTAAAACACATACTTAGGGGCCTCCCTGGTGGCGCAGTGGCTTAAGCAATGCACTATGAAGCAAACCGCAGCCACTGCAGCACGAGTTCGATCCCTGCTGCCCGTCAGGGAGGGGACCCATATGGTGTAGCAGACCTTTCCTGCTGTGCCCGCTGCTCCCCTCAGCAGTGTACTTCTGCCTGTTCTGCTCCCGGCTCTGTCTGTGAATCCTCTCACCCTCCACACCTCTGGCCTGTATGCATAAATAAATAAATCTTTAAAAAAAAAAACCACATACTTAATGTGTTTTAATTATAAAAGTCTTGACTAATTTACCAACCATGTTACACAACTTTTGGATTCCTGTCAATAAACTCAGGCAGATCCTGAATACATGCTATATTGATTGCTAAAATTTTAGTCTATTTTAGCATTATCAAGTACTAACACTCTACAGAGTATTGGAGAAGACACCAAGTAGGTATGGAATATGAATATAGTGAGGTTAAGAAACTTCAGATTTTAAAAATGCTTACTGATAAGCTTATAGTCTGTGAGCTAACTAGTTTTGCTACCCATATGCAATTTATGCTTGAAATAAAAAAGTGTAAACATGTTATACAAAAATACAGTGAAGAAAATGGTGATGTGGCAGAAAAAGAAAACTTTCCCAATGCAAGTGCTATTTCTGGTGAATCTTGCAGGATAAGAGAGATTGTTGAAGAGTTAAAGTTAGATTGTTAAGATAGTTAAAGACTATGATGAAAAGAAGCAGCCTGAAGGAATCCAATAATAAAAACCTGGATGCTTCAAATAGTAAGATCTAATGAAAAAAAGGGAGAGTAATATATGTTTAGTGTTGCTTATATGCTTACAGGTAATATAAGGTGAGCAGGAAGTTAGTTTGGAATAGATATTTTTCCTTTCCCTCTTTTTGTTCCCTGACGATTCACGGAGCCCTCTTTTAATAAGGTCACAACCAACTGTAAATACCAACTCCAAGACCCGTCTAGTTATCTTCTCAACTAAGTTATAGTGTTCAGTGCAATTGAAAGTCTTCATCTTGATTTCTTTGATTAACACTCACTTTTTCTACTTTCTTTTTTTCTAGCTAGCTAAAATCTTTCTTGGAAGATTGTGGCTAGTATATGTTAGATTTCCTTCACAGGTGTTTCCTGAAGGACAGACTGATCTTTTTTTTTAGATTTGTGACTTGAAACTCAGGCATTTGGTGGCTTTCACTTTGTAACTTTTAATATACAATTGACGCTGTTACATTTTTACCTATACATTAAATAGATGTACCACTATCAGTACCTCTAATATATTACATATATTAAAGATTATGAAAATAGAAATTTTAAAAGAACGACTAAATGAAAGTAATAGTATTAATTTCTTAAAATTTTATGTATTAGTGCCATGAAAGTGTTCCCAATGATGCTATTATTCGTTAAATAATATTTACCTTGTATTCAGAAAAAGATGTGATGATATATGACTTTAAGTCCTAGACAAGATCGTGAAACAGTAAGTTAAGAACTTATTTGAATTATTTCTGAACATTTCTTTTTTTTTAAGATTTATTTATTTATGCATAGAAGCACTGGGGTACAGGCCAGAGGTGTGGGGAGGTGAGAGAATCCACCAGACAGAGCAGGGAGCAGAACAGGCAGATGGACTGAAACACACTGCTGAGGGGAGCAGCGGGCCAGGCAAGAGGGGTCTGCCTGCACCATGTGAGTCACCTTCCCAGCCCAGCAGGGATCAAACTCATGCTGCAGTGGCTGCGTTTGCTTCATAGTGCATTTCTTAACCCACTGCACCACCAGGGAGGGCCCTGAACACTTCTTAATATCAGACATAGTTGTAAAGATCCTACACATAGCTACACATGTCCAAGTGGGAGAAAAATATATAAATTTTAAATAGGCTCCAGAACGGAAAAGGACTCTTCACAGATCCAAACTGTAAATCAAAGAGTATGAAAACATAATATGAAGATATTTGGGTTCTCTTATATTCATAGCAGCTTATTAACAGTAGTCATGTCATGCAACCAAGTCAAATGCCCATTGACAGATGAAAGAATAAAGAAATTGTAGAATATAGGCTCAGCAGAATACTACTTAGCTATTAAAAAGATAAAATGGTACTTTTTGGGATAAGTTGCATGGATCTTGAGGAGACTATGCTAAGAAAATAAGTCAAAAGTGATGGTTACCAGATGGTTTCACTCATCTGGCACATATATATAACCAAAGGAAACAAAATGGCAAAATACAAATGTAATTCTAAATATAAATATAAAGGGAGAGGGTAGGTGATTGGGTATTACCACTGAAATTTTGGTGGAAAGTGAGTGAAGAATGTGCACATATGGAGATGTGATGCTGTACTCCCCAAATTATAGAATTATATAAATGATTGGCAAACTAATAAAATTTAAGGGAAAAAAAAACCTGTGGGGTAAGCTATCCCCTGATAGTTGGATTGTATGATTCAGAATGTCAGTGGTATCAGAGATACCTGAAGTAGGAAGAGATGTGTAGTTAAAGGAAATTTTATGGAAAATGCTAATATAAATGACATACTTTCATGGTTTTGGAGCAGGATCTTTTTCTTTCAGCAAGAATTATAAACTGTTGAAAAATTAATTCTTGGTGGGCTGTGGACACTGCTCTAGGAATTATTCCTGCCTTTGGGACATCAAGTGACCAATAGGCCTGATAGGTAGAATTTCTCAACCTTTTAAGTATAAGGTTAACAGAACCCAGGAGTAATTCTTTAGGAGACAAAGGTGCCACATCCAAGGATCTGGCATGAACAGGACCCACTTCAGGAATTTGCATTCTCTATCCCCACAACCCCAATTTTTAGGGGTTTTGACATCCTAGTACTCAGGAGAAACACTTGAATTAGGAAATACAGCAAGAAGCTATAGCTGCCATTCAACACTTTGGGTCTCTTATTCTAAGAGGCCACCATGTAAGAAAAGATGTTACAAGTTTTTCAGGGGTAACTGACATTTCAGGAAGAGGTAGTTTGCTGTCATAAAAGTGTGAGCAACAACAAATATGGTTGGTATTCAGTTGATCTGTATACGCCTTTTGGTATTTCCCTACTCAAACTTGACAGTAAATAGACAAAACAGTCATAGCTTAAAAAGAGTATGATAACAAAGCTCATAATACTCTTCCCTACTAGTTCATAATATTCATTCCACCATGTTAATCACCAAAGCAGATATACTAGGCAAAGGTTCTTGAGGGGAAGGAGTTGGTGAATGTTAGTGTGACCCTGAGACTCACTGGAACAGTTGGAAACTGCAGGTTACTCTATTAACACTCATCTTGTAAGATTCCTCAGAAAAGAGAAGATTCCAGTAAGTTTTCCCAAAACTACTTATAAGAAGCAAGTGGCCCTTAGCAGTATAAGAGATGACCTGTAATTGAATTGTGGTTTCACAACCCACATTCCACCATATTTCCCCAGATGTACAAGTGGTAGCAACTGATGGCTTCCAGTTGAAGGGAATTGTTTAATTAAAATAATATCCCTTTTGGAGGTGCAGCCTGCATCCGATGAGTATTCAGGAACTTTCCTTAACACATAAGTTTTCTAAAACAACATCTCAAAACCTCACTCTCCTATGGGATTGGTAAAAGCCTTTGTTGCGACTACATTGTTTGTTCTGTCCAATCTCAATCTGCATTATGGCTGAGCATATTCCCCAACAAGCCTCTTACATGATTGTCTCCTCAGAGTCTGTTTCTTGGGACTTCAACAAGTTGCTACAGAAATAAAATTACAAAGTCAGAAGATACAACTGTACTGCTCCACAAATATAAACCATTTATTAGAGAAATGTACCAAAGAGAATAGTCCTACCCAACTAATAACTTAGTGAACTATAGTATCTTCTCACCTCTGCTCACATAGAATCACCTATCATTACTGATTTAGAAAAAAAATTTAAGTATTTCAAAATAGAAAAGTGATAGGTTTCATTTCATTCACACAACCAATACAAGAAGAAAGTTGAAAAAAATTACTACAAGTATTTTGTTAGATAAAAAATTTTCCCAGAATTGGAAGTAGAAAATTTTCATAGACCACTTCATCTTGAACTCATTATCTTTAAACAGTATATGCAGACATGGAAAACACATTTCATGAGACAGCCAAAACTAAAAATAGAGGTGGATGAAAAGAAGTATGTAAGATGATTAGGTGAAGAAAAGAAATAGGAAAAAAAGATATAATAATTTTAGAAACTAAGATACAAGATTCAAAGTTGCAAGAAATTCTGTTATCAGTTAAAGGGTTGATGAGGAAAGGTGAGCTAATAATAAGAGGATTAAAGCAAGACAAATAAGTAAAAAGGATAAGAATATGATGAAAAGGAAAATTAGCAAGAATTTAAAAAATTCTTCAAAATCATGCAGAAAAAAAAATGGTATACTACTCTGTGCAGTGGAAAGTGTTGTCCCTAGTAAAAACTGGTTATTGAATTATTGATAAATCATGATGCACCATCAAGTGCTAAATTAACATATGTTGCTTTAGTCAATAGGACATTGACTAATATGTCTGCATTGGATAAAGGTAACTTTTCAGAGAAGTAGCTGAGAATAATTAGTAGTAGTAGCTGAAATGAATAGTTTATGGTAGACGTGACTATAGGTTTTGTAAAGCGCCTTTTAGTACTAAGTTTAAATGGTTCATGAATAAGAATTTAAAAGAAATGAAGGTGCAGCAGTAAGTTGATGCAAATGAAAGCTATTGATTGATGTAAATGGAGAAATTTGGGCATATTGAAGATATATTTCAGAGATAGAACTGACAGGTCTTTCGAATATTGAAATGTGAGCAGAGGGAAATGGAGGATAACTGAATTTTTTCCTTGTTCAACTGGTTGGAGGAGGCTATCAAGATGGAAAACCAGGGAAAACTATGTTTCCAGGAGAATTCCAGACCTGTTTTTTGATCATGTAAATTTGAGATGTCTTTGAGACATTCATGACACGTCAGTGCTGGAAATGTACATTCCATGTCACCTTCATATTGATTTAAAACTCAAAAAATAGGGCCTCCCTGGTGGCGCAGTGGGTTAAGCAGAGAACTATGAAGCAAACCTCAGCCACTGCAGCACGAGTTCGATCCCTGCTGCCGGCCAGGGAGGGG
>JAGFMF010011942.1:0-13403 GCA_019455555.1 Galemys pyrenaicus | reverse complement strand
GATTAGTTGTTCATAAGTTTGTGGGTTTGTTTCTGGGCTTTCTATTCTATTCCATTGGTCTATGTGTCTGTTTTTGTTCCAATACCATGCAGTTTTTATTACTGTGGCTTTATAGTAAAGTTTGAAGTCTGGAAGTGTGATCCCTCCACTCCCCTTTTTTTCAGTTAGGAGAGTTTTGGCTCTTCGAGGTTTTTTTGTGTCTCCATATGAATTTCATCAATATTTTTTCTATTTCTTTGAAGAATGACACTGAAATTTTTATTGGGATAGCATTGACTCTGTAGATTGCTTTTGGTAGGATGGCCATTTTGATGATGTTCATTCTTCCAGTCCATGAGCAAGGGATGTTTTTCCATCTCTTTGTATCTTCTTCTATTTCTTTTAGCAATGTTTTGAAATTTTCTTTGTAAAGGTCCTTCACCTCTTTTGTAAGATTTATTCCCAAGTATTTAATTTTTTTTGGTTTCAATTATAAAGGGGATTTTTTTAATTTCTTCTTCTTCAGCTTGTTGTTTGTATAAAGGAAGGCTACTGATTTTTGTGTGTTGATTTTGTATCCTGCTACCTTGGTAAACCAGGCAATTAGCTTGATTAGATTTTCTGTAGCGCTTTTGGGGTTCTCCATGTGTATTATCACATCATCTGCAAACAGTGATAATTTCACTTCTTCTTTCCCTATTTGGAATCCTTGTATGCCTTTTTCTTGTCTTATTGCTCTGGACAGGACTTCCAGTGTTATATTGAAGAGCAGTGGTGAAAGAGTGAATCCTTGTCTTGTTCCATATCTTAAGGGAAAGGCTTTTAGCTTTTCGCCATTGAGAATGATATTGGCTATGGGCTTGTCATATCTGGTCTTTATTATGTTAAGATATGGTCCTTCTATCCCAAGATTCCAAGGGCCTTCATCATAAATGACATCCTATATTTTTTCAAACTTTTCTGGCTTCAGTTTCTTACTGCATTAGCTTATCTATTAATAAGACAATTATTTTCAAATTAAGTGGTATCTCTACTTGATCTCTTCTTTGATTTGTCACACTTTTTTTTAATAATATTTACATTTTACTCTGTTACTATATTGCTTTTCTGTATTATTTCTACTGATTTTTAAACCAAGTGCAGATTTTTAACTGAGTATGAATGAACTGGCATTTTCCAAATGATAGAGCTTTTTATTTTCACTTTTAACTAAGTAACTTTAGTAGGGCCCTTTTAACTTTTATCATTTAATTAATTTAAAATATTAAGCAACGGAATATTGTGTAATGATAGTTCACTGTTACTGAGTAGCTGATTTGCTCTACGTACTCGGAATTCTAACTCATTTAAATATACTACTTCATTTAATCTTCAAGATGTCAATAAGTTAGGCGGTCTTGTTTTTTGACTTCTGTAGATGAGGAAGCTAAGACACAGAGTGGTTAAATAACTACATGGAGATTTAAGATACAATAAAAGTGTTTGACTTGAACTTAAGAGTTTGATTTTCAACTCCAGCATCCCTGCTCTTATTCATGATAATACATTATTTTATGTCAAATGATATTAGACATAGATTTTTAAAAAAGGTTTATTTTTATCTGTTTATGCATACAAGAACTGGAGTATCGGTCAGAGGTGCGGGGTTGGGGGTGGTGGATTCACCAGAGACAGAATAGGAAGCAGAACAGGTAGATCTACTGATATACTGGGGAGGGGAACAGTGGGCAACACAGAAGAGGTCTGTTGCACCATGTGTTAGCTCCCTGCACAGGGATAGAACTTGCTGCAGTGTCTGGTGATAGCGTCAGAGTGCTGAGACTTTAACCCATGCACGACCAGGGAGTTCCCTAGATTTTGTTTTTATCTTCCTGAGTTCTCCATACTCTGGCTGTGTAGTTTTAAAATATTTAGCTCAAATAATAGATTAAGAGTTATGTTTTCAGTAATTACCACAAAGCACATTTCATGATAAGTTTCACTATTAGTGATTATAGATAAAAACTCAAATTTTTAATGGAATACTTCATAATTTGGTAAGTTCTTTTGATTTGCCTCTTTTAAGTGATATCAGTGTCATCAATTTTACTTCCAAAACTGAATAATTACTTATAGTGAATGTAACAGAAGTGTCAGTTAAGTCATTTTCTTCCTCCTCTTTCTCTTTCATGTCCTCTTCCTATTACTTGTTATTATTGGTGTTGCTACTATTACTGTTCTTACACTTGTATAATAGTATTACTTTCAAACACTTATAAGCAGAAATATATTTAGGTCACTTGATCATTTCATAGAAAATTTGAGTTAAGATTAGAAAAGATAATCTGTAAATGCATTTTTTCTAAGTACATGTAAATTGCAATATTAGACTGAAAAAAACAGCCAATGAGCTTGGAAATCATTGCAACATTCCAAGTGCAGAATTCCTTCTTACCTCATATACTATAAATAACTCATGACCAATTGACCCAATGCCTTTTCAAAAAACAACTGAAAGTTGAATAAAGACAATATACACGAAAGAAAAAAATCTTGTGAAACTTGAATTTTTAAATTAAGCTAGTTTTGTAGATATTATCAGAAAAGCAATTGGTCTTGGATAGACTGATTAACACAATCATTTATTTTCTGAGAATCTTGTGATTTTACCTTAAATGTTTAAAGGGCATGAATACTGTGGCCAATAGCTCCCAATATCTTTGTGTTATCCTTTCCTTCCTTAATTACATGAAATCTACCATTTCCCTCATTATAATTTCCTCCTTTTAGTCACTTTCTAAGGAAGTCGAGTCAGCCAGGAGACCTTCACTATCATGTTGATGAAATATTATCAATTGGATGTCAATTCATGACTGGGATATAACATTTTAAGTGACGGGCATTAGGCAGTATGAAGATGGAGAGACTGAACATGCAAACAAAAATACCCAGAAAATATATAACCTCCCCAAGAAACCAACTCCTTATCTATATAAACAACCCAGGAAGTCAGCCCTCTGTAAGTTAGACTTGTAGGACATTAGAGTACTACTTGTAATAATCTAGGGGGTTAAACATGACTTCTATCACAGTCAACCTCAATTAACTACAACTTAACTAAAAGCTTCCTAAATTTTATGCCTGTTTGCAATTTAGGATGATGAAGCAGAGAATAATTAATATGTACCCATAACCAATCACATAGGATGCCCTATTTCTCATTAGCCTGCCTAGAGCTTCCTGATGCCAGTGGCTTACAATAAAGGCATAAAATTCCCTGAAAACTTCCCTATTTTCACTTCACAACTTTCTACTCCCTGCTTACCTTTGAGTCTCAGCAAAGATACAAGTGATGGTAACTGACTCCCTTGCTATATAGAGTAAGCTCTGACTAGCCTTTGCTTTTTTTTTTTTTTTCCACAGAACAATCACTAATATAATGAGATATTTGGGATATACTTTCTATATAATTTAGGACTAATGTAGAGAATAAGCCCTATTGGTCATTTGGAAAAATCAGTTGGCCCTTTATCTTAATTGATTAATTGATTAACTATGCTTTTCTTAACCTGTGTGCCCAGTCATTAATTATTATATTCTGTCTTGTCTGGCCAATAAATAATTGTGAGCTTTCTTATTGTCTAGAACCATTACAGCTAAGAAAGCTATGCTAGCCGATAGATGTCTTGATATGTCCTGGAAAATATTTTACAGTTCTCAGTAGAATATGAATGACCAGGACATTTTTTTTACATACATAGAAAAGCCAGATAATAACACCATTTCACAATGGAAATCATTGGTGGGTCATCCAATCGTAGAGGGGTAGGCCCAGGAGTATATTCTCAGAGGTTACCAAAGTAACCCTTTGAATATAGTTGGTGTGAGTCCAACTTTAAAATTTGTTTATCACCGAAAAAAAAATAAAAAAAGAATTGGCTCTTTAAGGCACACAGATGTGTTGGGAATACATCTATAATTTTTATTTAAGAGTTCAGGGACTGATAAATATATCTGACAACTTAAATGATTTACAATGTTTAATTCCTGCTTTATTGAATGTAATTGACATGTAACGTTGTGTAAGTTAAAGTGATGATTTGATATGCATATATTATAAAATTGTTATCACAAGGTGAATTAACACATCTAACATTTCAGATAATTAAAATTGTGTGTGCTTGTTGTGAAAACATTTAAGATTCACTCTGTTAACAGCTTTCAGATATAGTATACAGTAACTTTCAAATTTCATGTTAACTATAGTTACCAAGATATATATTAGATCTCTTGAACTTGTTCATTTTTCCCATTTCTACTACCCACCAGCCCTGTAACCATAATTTTAGTCTCTGTTTATATGAGTTTGGGTTTTTTTTTAGATTCCATATATAAGTGAGATCATATAATATCTGTTTTTCACTTTCTGACTTAACATAATCCTCTCAAGGCCATCTATGTTGTTAAAAATGGTAGGACTTCCTTCTTGTTTATGATTGAATAATATTCATATATAAAACACATACATGCATACATACATTTCCATCAACATATATATGTTATGTGTAGGCTTCCATATATTATATATATATAAATAAGTTGATGGAATCATATCTTTCCCTTTCTTTACTATTATAATATTTCTGCAGTGAACATGGGGATGAAGATATATCTTCCAGTTCATCATTTTGTTTACTTTGAGTATATACACAGACATGGGATCATGCAGACATGGGAAATAAACAGATGCTGGATCACATGTTAGTTCTAATTTAATTCTTTGTGGAATCTCTATACTATTTCCATAGTGGCTGTACCAATTTACATTTCCATCAACAGTACATAAGGGTTTCCTTTTCTCCACATCCTCAGCAATACTTGTTATCAATGTCTTTTTTTCTTTTTAATCTAGCATACTTTTCCCTCACCAGCATTCCTTTTATCCACTGGTCCTTTTCTGTCCCTCCTTACTTTTAACCTCAGAGCCCATGGGATGTTTATTGATGTTTACTCATTTATTAAAGTGCTGTATATTATCAAGGTGTCTGCTATGTAAATGTCCAATATTTGTTTTCATTATTCTGATTCATTTTGTTATATGTGAGTTTCTCAAATTTCTTCCATTTTTGTTGAGAATATTTTCCTTTCATCCTTTCTTATTGTTGTATAATAGTCCATGACAAGATAAGCATATATCTTATCTTCTTGATTTAATTGTCTGTTGATGGGCAGTTAGCCTCACTCCATGGCCTAGGTATTGTAAATAATGCTGCTGTTAACATGTGGAATATGTGGGTTTTTGTTTTGTCTTTTTGATAATAGTCATTGTAACATGTATGAGGTAAGATCTCATTATATTGTTCCCTTGCATTGTCAAGATGATTAGTGATATTAAGCACCTTTTCATAGGTTTTATTGGCCATTTGTATGTCTTTTTTGGGTAAAAGTCTATTCAGGTCTTCTTACTTTTTTTAAGATTTATTTATTTATATATGCAAGAGCTGGGGTACAGGCCAGAGGCACGGGAAATGAGAGGATTCACCTGAGACAGAGAGGGGAGCAGAACAAGCAGATCAACCAAAATACACTGCTGAGGGGAGCAGTGGGTGAAGCAGGAGAGGTCTGCTGCGCCATGTGGGTCCCCGCCCTGGGCAGGGATTGAACACGTGCTGCTGTGCCGCGGATACTTCACAGTGTGGTGCTCAACCTGCTGGGCCACCAGGAAGGCCCCCTCTTACTTTTCTGTATCTGCGAATGCCCATAATTTAATCAGGTAGTTAAGTTTTTGTTAGTGACTTTAGTTATTTATATATTTTTTGGATATTAACTTCATATTATATGTATAGTTTGTAAGTGTTTTCTTCCACTCTGTAGATTGCCTTTTCATTGTGTTAATTATTTTCTTTGCATTGAAGATGTTTTTAGTTCTGATGTAGTCCTACTTGTTTATTTTCACATTTATACTTTATGGTCTTACATCCAAAATATTGTTGCCAAGATCAATGTCAAGGACCTTTTTTCCTATTTTTTTCAAAGGTTTTACAGTTTTTGGTCTTATATTTAAGTCGTTAATCCATTTTGAGTTAATTCTTGTGAGTAGTGTAAGGTAGTGATGTAATTTAATTCTTTTGCTTATAAATATCCAGTTTTTCTCTGTGCCATTTATTGAAAAGACTGTCTTTTTCCCCTGTGAGTATTGTTGAGTCTCTTGTCAAATATTAATTTGACATGAGACATTTTATATGAGCCACACATGGTTATGTGTGGGCTTATTTCTGTGCTCTCAATTCTGTTCCATTGGTTTGTTTCTATTTCTATGCTAGCACGATACTGTGTATTTAATACAATAGATTTGTAGTGTAATTTGAAATTAGGAAGTCTGATGTTTCCAGTTTGGTTTTTTTAATATTTGAGAGCATTTGTGATTCCTTATAAATGTTAGAATTGTCTTTCCTATTTCTCATTTTGTGAAAAAATGAGATTTTTATAGTGAGTACATTATTTTTTCATATCTGCAAATGCTGTTTAAAGATAAATGAGTTCAAGATAGGGGGTTCTATGAAATTTTCTATTTCTAAAATTGCTTTTCTGAGAAAAATTTTTATCAAATGAAATGCATCTAGTTATTTTCTCAGTTTTTTTTTCTTATATTGGTTATGTGAATGAAAACTATCAATTTTCTGTATATTTTGAAATGCTTAATTTTTTCTTCTGGATCAGAAATGATAGCTGATTCTACTTCAGCAGAAGTGAGAGAATACTATATACTATATAGTTGGAGAAGGCTATCCTTGTTTTATACATTGATTAGCTATTCTTTATTAAATAGTTTATATTTGGGGAGCAGTGTGGGTTTTTTTTAAGGATCTCTGGGGTACAGACAGGGTTATCTCTTGATAATCTCCTGCACAGCATCCTTGCTGGTAGACAGAGGCTTTGAGAGAGCTGGAGCTAAATATAGTGCCTTCATGAACTCTGGGCAGCGGGGCATTTCTCCTACCTTGTCCCTATTCCAGCAAGACTGCTTATGGACTGTGACTTGGAAGGAGCTGGAATTGAATTTGGGGAACTTTCAGACTCTCCAGGAGCACAAACAGGAGTGTAATTCACTGGGACAAGAAACCCCTGAATTGCTAGCCTACTCTGACTTCTTGGGAGAGATGAAGAGTCAAATTTAGGGTCCTTTCTGGAACTCTGGAGTACATATAGATGGAAACATCTCCTTTTATGTGCCATCAGAAATGCTTATGGATGCAATTTAGATTGGCTGCAGCCCAAATATAGGTTCCTTTCATAACATACAATCAGACTGAGTTTGGGCAGACTTAACCTTCATGGACTACTGGGCACCTCTAAGAGGGGCTGGAGATACTTTATTGACTACTTTAGGCCTACAGCCAGCACAGTTGTCTGTGTGCTTATTGCCTGGTCATCAGATGGGTATCACTCCTCCTGGGTCTCTTGGTATATGGTGCTGATAACATAAACAAAGCAAAATGGGGTTGTAGGAGAGTACTGAGGAGTATGAAATTGTTTTCTTGTCTATTACCTGAACCAGTCAGTAGGTCAGCTGGCTGGGTTTGAGACTGCAAAACAGCTTTCCTAGTTCTTGGACTGTACCACTATATGCTTGTCTATGAACTGTTTTAGAATAGGTATATGAGTGAAGGAGGACTTATTCCTTCATCTCATTGATATCCTATTGCAAATTTTTGGGAGTGATATTAATGTGTCTGAACGGTTTATAAATATGGCAGCTGAAAGGAGAGCAAAAAGCACTAGTTATTTTTTACAGTTTTATTGCGATATAATTAATATGTAAAAAATTTATCCATTTTAAGAGTGTAGCTTGATAAGTTTTAGAAACTGTATATCCTTGTACCACTACCATAGTCAAATATTAGAACATTACTGTCACCTTAAAAAGCTCTCAAATACCTCTTTGCACTTAGTCTTTGCTCCTGATTGGGCCCTAAGCATATCAGAATATAGTGTCTGTCACTGTAATTTTGTTTTTCTAGATTTTTATAAAACTGGAAACATGCAGTTTGTGTAGGCTATTAAATCTGGTTATTTTTGTTTAGCACAATACTTTTGAGAATCTTTCGTATTGTTGAATGTATCAGCAGGCTTTTTCTTGTATTGCTAAATATTGGGTTGTCAGAAAAGTCATGACACATTTTTGCATTGCCCACAGGCAAGATTGTTATCCTTTTCTTAAAATCCTTGAAAATGGCCCCAAATGGATCAAGGAGATGTGGTATTTATACACAAAGGAATATTATTCAGCAATCAAAAAAGACAAACTCATGCCATTCGTGGCAACATGGATGGAGCTGGAAGGAACTATACTAAGTGAAATAAGTCAGAAGGAGAAAGAAAAATACCAGATGTTATTTGTATGTGGAATACAGAGAAAGTAAACAAAGGAACAGATAAAGCCAAATTTAAAAAATAACTCTAGAAAATTGATTATAAACGTGAGGAACCCAGAGAGGGAGGAGAAGATGAGGAGTGATAGCAATTAGAAATTTAAATGAAAGTTCTGAAACCATAAGGGAAGGAGCCACAATGGACTACTGTGGTGGTTTCTGTGAGTGATTTGGTGGTGGGTGCACTTTGGTGCAATATCTGGAGGGTGTGGGGATCCTGTACTTATAAGATACCAACAATAAGTCAATGTTACTAAAACATAATAAAATAAACAATAAAAATTTATAAAGTGAGGGCCTCCCTGGTGGCACAGTGGGTTGAGTGCCACACTGTGAAGAATCCGCCACACGGCAGTGTGAGTTTGATTCCCGGCCAGGGAAGGGACCCAAATGGCACAGCAGACCTCTCCTGTCTCGCCTGCTGCTCCCTTCAGCAGTGTATTTCAGTTCATCTGACTGTTCTGCTCCCCACTCTGCCTCTGGTGAATCCGCTCACCTCCATGACTCTGGCCTGTACCCCAGCTCTTGTTTGCATAAATAAATAAATCTTTAAAAAAATTTATAAAGTGAGAAAGTAAAAGCAAATGTAAAATTCTTGTGAATCCTAGTGAATGCATAGGGGAAAACATATTGAATTGGTCTTGGTAGTGATTTCCTGAATATGATGATAAAAACGCAAGCAACAAAAGCAAAAATTAAACAACCAAGACTACATAAAAGGGTAGGAGTAGAGGTGGAAGAAATGGGTGAAAGTGGTGAAAATGTACAAACTTCCAGTTATAAGATGAATAAATTCTCAGATCTAGTAAACAGCATAGTGTCTCTGATTAAGAAAACTATTATATACTTTAAAATGCTAAGAAAGTAGATCTTGAATGTTATTTTAAAAAAAAAACCCAAAAACCATGGTTAACTCTGTTAAGGTTATGGACCTGTTAACTTACCTTACTGTGGTAATCATTTTGCAATACATACATATATAAAATCATCACATTTCACACTTTAAACTTGTACAATGGTATGTCATATATATCTTGATAGAACTGGAAAAAAGAATGGATCTTTCTAGTAATTTAATAAAATGCCATCTAAGTAAAAAATAATGATGTAACATTCTATATAATTATGAAGCAACCTATTAATTCACATTTATAAGTTTATCAGAATATTAAATATATAAATATAATAAAAGATTGAATATATTTCATATCTCCACTGTCCTCTTCCCTGACTGGTACCCTAGTGTACACCCAATTCTAAGACTTTATTTTTGCCAAAAATATTATAATATTCTAGTTAGCATTTATTAGGGTCTTTCTGTGTGTCAGGTTCTCAACTAAATCTTTTATAGCAATTATTCTTTTAACCTTGACAGTAAATCTCTGTAGTCAAGGGTATTATTCTTACTTTCCCATCCCACAATTTTCAAGTTAGGAAATATACAAATGATAATGACTAGTCAGCAGCAGAACCAAAGTTTAAAACCCAGAGTCCTAAAATTAGAAATTATGCACTTCATTACTCAGTTTTGGTTTCATCAATAATTGAGTATACTTCTACCTGGATCAAGTCAATATCCCATTTCTTATACATGATTAGTCCTGGGACATTTGTGTGTGTGTGTGGGGGGGCAGGTATTACAGCTACCAATGAATTCCTGATTCAGATATCTATTAATGAAATCTGCAGCCAGTTTTGAATTCAAATTAGGAAAAGGAGACTACTCCTTTGAACTCAGGGCTGCCAAATTTGGGGAATCTCCAAGAAGCTATAGGATTGGAGTGTGCAGTTGTATATTGGAGGGAAAGATTAAGAGCTCATGAATCAAAGTGAACAGGTAGTGTTTATAAGAAATTTCAGGAGCATTTATTACCACTCGCCTCTTGTTCTAATGGGCCAACGTCAGCTTGATGAGGGGCAGAGTTGGGCAGATGTTCAGTTAGTTTGGTTTAGGGCCAAAGTAGAGAAAAAAAATCTTCTGCCCTTCATGCCAAGGTTGACTTTTGGGTTTTATCAATATTATGTAAACACTATCCTCATTTGATGGGTACAATGTTGTCTTTCCTAAGAAATCCCTACTGATACCTTAATAATGTCCACTGAGCATTGCATGAAAATTTACAGTATATTTACAATTACAAAAGTTTCCCTATTCTCCAAGCATGGAACTTTTAATAGTATCTCTAGAGAAAACTCTTAGATTTGCTTTAATATTTTCAAAAGAGAATGTTAATTGTCTATGTATGTCCCTCATTATTGTGAGCCAAGTATTAGCCAGAGTACTGTCCTAGATGATTGAGTTGAATTCTTTCTCAAACACTAATTATAGTCTCAAACAGTGATACATGTTGGGCACTTTCTTTCTTTCTTTTTTTTGGTAATTGTATTTTTTGTTAGGAAATGTTGGTTTACAACACTATTTATGATTTAGATGTATAGGTTTACACTTCTTCAGATGTCTGTACCACACCATACCCACATCAAAGCACCCATAGTTATCTACTGTAGTCCATTGTTTCACACTCTGCTTTGTTCTCTAAATTACCCCTCCCACTCAGCTAACCTTAATTCTACAGTCAGATTTCTAGGGTTTGTTATTAGTTTGATTTTGTCTGAACCTTCATTTCTCTATATTCCACATATAAGTGAAGCTGTGCAGTACCTTTCATTCTCTCTCTCAAATTTCCCTTGCTGTTCTGTCCATGTTGTCACAAATGGCAACAGTTCTTTCTTTGTCATAGTGGAGTGATATTCCATTTGTACACATATCGCTTCCCAATCCACTTCTCTGTCACTGGGCACTTAGGTTATTTCTATAGCTTGCTGTTGTAAATAGTGCTGCAATAAACAGGATTACATATATCCCTTCAAATTAGTGTTTTTGCATTTTTCAAGTTGATGACGAGCAGTGAGATTGCTGGATCATATGGCAGATATATTTTTAATGTTTTGAGAAACATCCATATTGTTTTCCTTATATGAACTAATTTACATTGTAATCAAAGGTGTGTGAGGGTTCCTTTAACTCCACACCCTTGCTAAGAGTTGTTTCTGGTCTTTTTGATATGCACTATTCTCAAAGTCTGAGGTGATCTTTCATTATGGTTTTGATTTACATTGTCCTAATGATAAGTGATGATGATCATTTTAAAATATGTCTTTTGGTATCTGTATATCTTCATTGGAGGAGTGTCTATTTAGCACTTTTGCTCATTTTTTATTAGGTTTTGTTGTTGAATCATAAGTTCTGTTTAGAGCTTGGATTTTTTTTAAAAGATTTACTTATTTATGCAAACAAGAGCTGGGGTACAGGCCAGAGTCGTGGATGGTGAGAGGATTCACCAGAGGCAGAGTGGGGAGCAGAACAGTCAGAGGGACTGAAATACACTGCTGAGGGGAGCAGCAGGAGAGGCAGGAGAGGTCTGCTGAGCCATGTGGGTCCCCTCCTAGGTCAGGGATCGAACTCGCACTGCTGTGTGGCAGCTGCTTCACCAGGGAACACTAGATATTGGATATTAATAACCTCATGTGAGATATATGATGTGAGAGTATTTTCTCTCATTTGCTAGCATGTCTTTTTGTTTTGATGGTTTCCTTTGCTGTACATCAGCATTTTCATTTACATAGTCCCATTTATTTTGGTTTTGTTTCTCTTGCCCTTAGAGTCATTTCCAAAGACATCCCTGAAGCCAGTGTTGCAGAGTGCTTTGCCTATGTTGACTTTATGTATTTTATGTTTCGGGTCTTTGGTTATATCAATATATGAACAAGCAAAACTCAAAGTAATTGATAGGACACCATCAGAACAATGGAAATATTATACAATAGTAGCAATAAAAAATCCACAGACTTATACAATAATGATCCTTTAGGGAGAAACAATAAAAAAATGGATTATCATCAGTTTACTCCTTGAGGGATCTTGTGAATTGGTCCTCCAAAAATATAGTATCATGAAATTTGTTTGGTTTTAAAAAAAAATTGTTGGTTCAATACTCAAAAATCAATAAATGTAATCCACCACATCAACAAAAGAAGAAAAAAAAACACATGATTATATTAATAGATGCTGAGAAAGCTTTCAGCAAACTTCAGCATCCATTTATGATGAAGGCCCTTGGAATCTTGGGATAGAAGGACCATATCTTAACATAATAAAGACCAGATATGACAAGCCCATAGCCAATATCATTCTCAATGGCGAAAAGCTAAAAGCCTTTCCCTTAAGATATGGAACAAGACAAGGATTCACTCTTTCACCACTGCTCTTCAATATAACACTGGAAGTCCTGTCCAGAGCAATAAGACAAGAAAAAGGCATACAAGGATTCCAAATAGGGAAAGAAGAAGTGAAATTATCACTGTTTGCAGATGATGTGATAATACACATGGAGAACCCCAAAAGCGCTACAGAAAATCTAATCAAGCTAATTGCCTGGTTTACCAAGGTAGCAGGATACAAAATCAACACACAAAAATCAGTAGCCTTCCTTTATACAAACAACAAGCTGAAGAAGAAGAAATTAAAAAAATCCCCTTTATAATTGAAACCAAAAAAAATTAAATACTTGGGAATAAATCTTACAAAAGAGGTGAAGGACCTTTACAAAGAAAATTTCAAAACATTGCTAAAAGAAATAGAAGAAGATACAAAGAGATGGAAAAACATCCCTTGCTCATGGACTGGAAGAATGAACATCATCAAAATGGCCATCCTACCAAAAGCAATCTACAGAGTCAATGCTATCCCAATAAAAATTTCAGTGTCATTCTTCAAAGAAATAGAAAAAATATTGATGAAATTCATATGGAGACACAAAAAAACCTCGAAGAGCCAAAACTCTCCTAACTGAAAAAAAGGGGAGTGGAGGGATCACACTTCCAGACTTCAAACTTTACTATAAAGCCACAGTAATAAAAACTGCATGGTATTGGAACAAAAACAGACACATAGACCAATGGAATAGAATAGAAAGCCCAGAAACAAACCCACAAACTTATGAACAACTAATC
>JAGFMF010011941.1:23815-39856 GCA_019455555.1 Galemys pyrenaicus | reverse complement strand
AAAGCTAAACAAAGGAGAAATAGAACACTTAAACAGACCAATACAAGGAGTGAAATTGAAACAGTAATCAAATCCCTCCCCAAAAATAAAATTCCAGGGCCAGATGGCTTTACAAATGAATTCTGCCAGACATTCAGAAATGAACTTGTACCTATCCTACACAAACTCTTTCAAAAATCGAGAAAGAAGGAAAACTACCAAATATGTTCTATGAAGCCAACATTACACTAATAACAAAACCAAACAAAGACAACACAAAAAAGAGAACTAACTACAGACTAATCTCTCTAATGAACACTGATGCAAAAATCCTCAATAAAATTCTTGCCAACAGAATCCAACAATGCATCAAAAGGATAATACACCACGATCAAGTGGGATTTATCACAGGGACACAAGGATGGTTCAGTATCCAAAAATCAATCAACGTAATCCAATACATCAACAAAAAGAAGAATAAAAATGGTATGATCATGGGGCCTCCCTGGTGGCGCAATGAGTTAAGCAACGCACTATGAAGCAGACCACAGCCCCTGCAGCATGAGTTCAATCCGTGCTGCCCACCAGGGAGGTGACCCATATGGCAAGGCAGACCTCTCCTGCCTTGCCCGCTGCTCCCCTCAGCAGTGTGTTTCAGTCAATCTGCCTGTTCTGTTCCCCACTCTGTCTCTGGTGAATCCTCTCACCCTCCACACCTCTGGCCTGTACCCCAGTTCTTGCATGCATAAATTTTAAAAATGGTATTATCATATCAATTGATGCAGAGAAGGCATTTGACAGTTCAACATCCATTCATGATGAAGACCCTAGAAATCTTTGGAATAGAAGTACCATATCTCAACATGATAAAATCTATATATGACAAACCCACAGCCAATATTCTCCTCAGTGGTGAAAAACTGAAAGCATTCCCTTTAAGATCAAGAACAAGACAAGGGTGCCCACTCTCTCCCCTGCTATTCAATATAATACTGAAAGTCCTAGCCAGAGCAATAAGTCAAGAAAAAGACAAGTAATCCAAATAGGGAATGAAGAAGTAAAACTATCACTATTTGCAGACGATATTATAATATATTTGAAAATCATAAAAGCTCTACAGAAAATCTAATTAAAACAATCAACCAGTTTATAAAAGTAGCAAGATACAAAATCAATGCACAAAAGTCAGTAGCCTTCCTCCATACAAACAACAAATCTGAAGAGGAAGAAATCAAGAAAAATATACCTTTTACAACTGAAGCCAAAAAAAAATCAAATACTTGGGAATAAATCTAACAAAAGAAGCGAAAGACCTATTTAGAGAAAATTATAGACATTGTTAAAAGCAATAGAAATAAACACAAAGAAATCGAAAGATATCCCCTGTTCATGGATAGGAGGAATCAACATTATAAAAATAGCCATCCTACCAAGAGCAATGTACAGATTCAACACGATTCCAATAAAAATCTCAATGACATTCTTCAAGGAAATAGATCAAATATTGATGAAATTCATATAGAGACACACAAAAAAACCTCTATTAGCCAAAGCCCAGAAGTAAAGCCACACATTTATGGACACCTGATCTTTGACAAAGGAGTATTATACTCCCAGAATTCAAACTTTACTACAAAGCAACAGTTATTAAAACAGCATGGCACTGGAACAAAGACAGGCACAGGGACCAATGGAACCAAATAGAAAGCCCAGAAGTAAAACCACACATTTATGGACACCTGATCTTTGACAAAGGAGCAAAGAATATGCAATGGAACAAGGACAGCTTATTCAATAACTGGTGCTGGCAAAACTGGACTGCCACATGCAAAAAATGAAACTAAACCACTACCTCACACCATCTACAAAAATCAACTCAAAATGGATAAAAGAACTGAATGTAAGACCTCAAACCACAAAATATATAGAAGAAAACATAGGTAAAATGTTATAAGACATACATCTCAGTCACCTTTAAAGATGCATCCCCCCAAAGCAATAAAAATGAAAGAGAAGATAAACAGCTGGGACTACATCAAATGACAAAGCTTCTGTACAGCAAAAGAAACATTAAACAAAACAAAGAGACACCCCACTGATTGGGAACAAATTTTTACATGTCAAACAACTGATAAGAAACTGATCACAAAGATATACAAAGAACTCACAAGACTAAAGAAAAACAAAGTAAACTACCCAATGAAAACATGGGCAGAACTTAAAAGACACTTCTCCAAAGAGGAGATGCAAATGGCAAACAGGCACATGCGAAAATGCTCAACATGCCTTATAATCAGGGAAATGCAAATTAAAACCACGACAAACCACCGTATACCCTTACACCCGTAAGAATGGCACATATCAAAAAAAACTACCAACAACAAATGTTGGCAAGGATGTGGAGAAAAAGGAACTCTACTACACTGCTAGTGGTAATGCAAGTTAATCCGACCACTATGGAAAGCTGTATGGAGGTTCCTCAGTCCACTAAAAATAAAGTTATCATATGACCCAGCAATTCTACTCCTAGGGATCTGCCCAAAGGACAAAAAAAAAACACTGATCCAAAAGAATACGTGTACCCCTATGCTTATTGCAGCACTATTTATAATTGGTAAGACCTGTAAACAACCCAAATGCCCCAAAACAGATGACTGGATCAAGAAGAGATGGTACATATATACGATGGAATACTATTCAGTAATCAAAAATGACAAACTAGGGCCATTTATAGAAACATGGATGGAGTTAGAAGAGATTATGCTCAGTGAAATAAGTCAGAAGGCAAGAGAAAAATACTGGATGGTTTCGCTTTTAGGAGGAATATAAAGGAACAAAAAAGGGCTCAAGGAAAAGAGAAATAACAATAAAAAAACAACACACGAAGAACAAAAAGACAAAGACAAATCAAAGGCACTTTGTTGGAGAGGAGGGACTGAGATGAAGGCAGAAAGAGCACAAGGGACTGTGGTGATGGTGCACTAGTGAAATGGTGGTGGGAATTCCACAGGAACTACAATTGATGTCAAATATATATTAATTAATTAATTAATTAATTAATTAAAAAATGAAAAAATAGAACAAATTGCCCAATCAAAATATGATCAGATGGACTAAACAGATACTTCTTCAAAGAAGATATACAGTCTACAAACAGGCACATGAAAGAATGTTCACCATCACTTATCAGAGAAATGTAAATCAAGACCACAGTGAGTTACCATTTCACACTGGTGAAAATGGCCCATATCAAAAAGAACAGAAATAACCAGTGATGCATAGGATGTGGAGAAAAGAGAACCCTCCCACACTGCTGGTTGGAATGCAGAATAGTCCAGTACTTATCAAATGCAGTATGGAGGCATTGTGAAACATTGAAAATGGATTGACTCAGTAATTCCACTCCTAGGCATCTACTCAAAAAATTCAAAAACACTAATTTGAAAGGAAACCTGCACTTCTGTGTTCACAGCAGCATTATTTATTGTACAATAGATAAATTATAGAAACACCCTGAGTGGCCCCAAGCAGATAAGTGGATCAAAAAATGTGGTATATATACACAATGGAATATTATTCAGAGATGAAAAAAGATACTCATGCCATTCGCCATAACATGGATGGAGCTGGAAGGGATAATGCTAAGTAAAAGAAGTCAGAGGAGAAAGATGAATACTGGATGGTGTCACTAATATGTGGAATATAGAGTAACTAAACTAAGTGTGAGATAAAGACAAACTTTAAAACTAACTCTTGAAAGCTGACTATAGAACTGAAGCATCCAGAAGTGGGAAGGGGTGGAGGAGGAGTAAGAATAAAGAGAGAAAGAAGCATGATGGACTGTGGGTGATTTGGTGGTGGGTACACTATAGTGGCAACACCTGATGGAGGTATCCAAATATTACCTAAATTAAAAATAAATATTAAAGTATCAGTCAAAAATTCTATATTTGGAAAAATTAATCTTAAAAAATGAGGAAAACATTAAAATATATCTCCATAAGTGAAAGCTGAGGGACTTCATAGCCATTAGACTTTCCCTACAAGAAGTACTAAAGGGCATCCTTCAGGTTGAGTTGAAAGGATGCTAAAGAGAAACTCAAGATTTTACGAAGTTATAAATATTTCTATTAAAGGTAAATAGACAATTATAAATCAACTATTTTGGTAGTTTTGGTTTGTAACTCCATTTTTTGTACAAAATTTTAAAGTAAAATACATAAATGTAAATAAGAACTTTAATAAAATACTTATTAATAATAAAAGAATAAGCAAATTGTGGGCCATCTATAAGAGAGAGACCTAATGTAGACCTTAACATAAAACTGTGGAAATATTTTTAAAATGTGAAATTAAAAAAATCTAGTATGGGCCCCTTCCTGGTGGCGCAGTGGGTTAAGCAACACACTATGAAGCAAACCGCAGCCACTGCAGCACGAGTTCGATCCCTGCCGCTGGCTGGGGAGGTGGCCCATATGGCACAGGCAGACCTCTCCTGCCTTGCCGGCTGCTCCCCTCAGCAGTGTATTTCAGTCGATCTGGATCTGCCTGTTCTGTTCCCCACTCTGTCTGGTGGATTCGCTAACCTCCCTGCACCTCTGGCCTGTACCCCAGTGCTTGTACGCATAAATAAATAAATCTTTTAAAAAATTAGTATGATTGAAACTCCCAGGTCATATAAGGAAACAAAGATAAAATATTCCCAAGACCTCGGAAATATCTGTGAGCTAAACTATAAAACCAATGCACAGCATCTCAAATGAGTAAATCCCCTTGAAGAAATATAATGGCTTCCAGACTGGTGGTAACTTGATTGATACTTTTGACATATCTAAAAATGAAGGTGTCATATTGTGGTTTCTCTTCAGATTGTATAAATCTTTTGTTTTTTGAAAAATGAAGGTGTCAGTGAATCATGGAAGCATAGAAAAGGGAGCATCTGTAACTGCCAACATGAACAGAATAGATTCGTGTGCCTTAGCTTCTCTTTCTCTAAAATGGGGTTAGTGGTAGTATCTATTTCAGTTATTGATTACAATAACACTTAGTATGGAGTAAGGTCTATATATTATGAAGGGAGAGAATGTGGTGATCAAGCCAACATAATCTGTCACAGTACTATTTCTCATTACTAGCCAGCATCCTGGTTTTCATACATCTTTTTCTCTTGAAGTAATGGGCATGAGTCAACCTCCTTAGTTCCACCAGTTCTTGGACAGAGGAGATCAAGTGTCTTGAGACAACAGGACTGAAGGCCCAGCATGGGCTGAGATTGAAAACACCTGGGTAATGCCATCCAGCAAGGTCTCTTAGTAGTCAATGAGTTACTTTTCTTGATGACACCCTACCTTTGGCATTCCTAATCCATTCATCTTTCTAAATTATGGAGGAAGAGGACAGAGAAGAAATTTTAAAAGAAAAAAATATTAACAGGTGCTTCTGTGTTACGAAATTAAGGGTGTTTTGTTTTACCTTTCTATATAAGTTTCCTTTAGTAAGCATATATTACTTTAAAATTTTAAAAGACATTTTGAAATGACGGCAAGGTGACCTAAAAGATAGTGGGTTGGAGGGGGAAAGGGTGGAGAAAGCCCTTTTGAAGCTACAGGCCGAGGGAAAGTATTGAGAGATTTTGCATTTTTGCAAAGGACAGAGCAGGGATGCTACAGGTCTATTCCCCAAAAAGGAAGCAGGCAAGATGTTTTTTCTGCCCTGCATCCAAACCCTGGGCCTTGAAGTGGCTCGTTATTGGCCAGCTGCACATTTACTTAGCTAGTGACTGCAAATGGAAATTATTTGCTTGACAATTCTTAAAGTATCCCTCGATGTGCCTGAATCACTGACTGTCCCTTGAACCTTAAAAGTCCTAGACCTGAGTTCTTGAACAGTCTCTCCATCAGCAACATTACCAAATATTTGCTAGTCAACTCCTAGGTGTCTGGCTTTATGCTAATTTGGGCGGCGGGTAGCGTGGGGGTTGGAACCAAGGGGACAATAGAGAAGAGACTAACTTTCCAGAAATAAAAAGTTAAATAAAAATGCAAAATCGCTGTAGCCTAGGTGAGGTGATTCACAGTTGGAAAATGTTTATGGTCAATCGATCTAATTCTCTTACTGCCTAGAGAGGCGAGCTTTGCGAGAAGCGCGGGGTTTGGATCAGCGGAAATGGGGGAGGAGGGCTGGGTTCGCAAAGGCGGGGAATAGAGCCCCGGGCGGACGCGGGAGAGGGGAGCGGCAGGTTGTCGCGCTGCCAGCAATCCGCGGTACCTGCAGGGGTCTTTTCCAGTTTCCCCTCCTGACCTCACCCCCTTTTCCCGCCGGCTAAGTGTCGCCTCAGCCTGGTGACCTACGTGCGCACGAGCGGCTTTCCCTTGCGGTTACACAACCTCCCCCCTCATTTCCCTACCCCGCCCCCTCCCCCCGCGCCTGGCATGGCCGCGCTCCGGCACCACCGCCCGGGGAGCGCTTCCTCAACTCGCCCAGAACTGCCTTTCCAGAGGGACGGCTGGCGACTTTCTGGGGGACTAAAGTACCTTGGGAGTCCTCCCTGGCTTGGTTTGGGAGGGAGAGGGATGTTTAATCTGAACTTTTGAGTCAAAAGTAGAAACGGCTCTGGAGACCCTGACCTTCCGACCCCTGAACGCAAACGCGCCTCCGTCCCTTTAGGGCTGAAGTTCCGTAGGTTCCTAAACCGAGTGGGGCGGCGGCCTCCGCGTCCTGCGCGCGCACAGGCGAGGAGAACTGAAAGCGCACCGGGCGGTGTTTGGAAACTCAGCCTTGAGGCAGAGCACGTTGTTGCCGGGGCGACATGCTCTCGGGCCGCGCGGCGCGGGCGCTGGGGGCGGGCGCGGGCGGGTTGGCGCCGCGGGCCCCCGGGGCGCCAGGCGCAGCTGCCAGGACCCAGGCGGCGTGAGGCCCGCCCCCCGCTCGCGTCTCGCGCTAGGCGGAGGCAGTGAGCGGCCTTGACCTGCCTCCAGTGGCGACGCGGGAGGCTCCGGACCGCGGCGGCTCCAGGGGTCAAGCGGAGGATGCGGTCACCCCGCACGGAGACCCGACGGACGTAGGGACGCGGGGAGAAGCGGCCAGCGCCTGCTCGGGGCCTCAGGCTGCGGAGGCGGACCGCTCGTGTGCGGGGGAAGCCCCCGAGGCCTTAGTTGCCTGGACGGCGGCCCCAGGCCTGAGCTGTGGGAGGATTCCCCGGCCGGTTCTCGCGCTTTCCACCGCCAGGGTAGAGCTGCGCTGCCGCCTCCTTCCTCGGAGGACTGAGGGCCCCGTCGTCTCTAGCGCGTTTCTCTGGAAGGGCTGGAAACGTGGCGAAATGAGGAGCCGCAGTAATTCAGGAGTCCGACTGGACAGCTACGCTAGGCTAGTGCACCAGACCATCCTGTGCCATCAAGTAAGTTAAGGGGTGGCACCTGTTATCGATGAGAGGCAGTGAAGGGGTGTCGCCTGTAACAATGGAGGACATGCATTGTGACAGCCTAGACGGAGGCCTGGGCTAACGCGCGCGCCCACGTGTGGTGTGTGTGTGCGCGCGCGCACGGACCAAACTTGGGCACCTTCAGCCGCAAGCCCACGGCTTGGTTTCTGGGCTGCCTCCCTTCCCCGCCCCCCCACAAACACATTTGGGCTGCAGGGACAGAATTGAAAGAGGTGTTGAAACTTTCCTTAATTGCTTTTGACACCCCCACCTAGCTTTGGGCATCATCTCCTTCCCCTCCACCAATGAAGAGTGAGGGGGAACATTTGGCCATCTGAAGAGTAGACTGTACTATTAATTTCATTTTTTTTCTATTTCTTTCATTTTGGTTTTGCGTTGATAGTTCGTTCTTTCTAACTGCTTTTCTTTTGATAATCCCCAAATTTCATCGGACTTCCATTAGCTCTTTTCCTTCATTCAATATAGCATTTGCTTGCTATATTATAAAACAGCATTGGGGAAATCAAAGACCAAAGTCCTAAGTAACCCATTTGATAGATTCTGTTTCCTAATATTAACACCTACCTCCCTGTCCTCATTTTCTTGACTTTGCAGAATCCGGTGACTGGCTTGCTTCCAGCTAGCTATGATCAGAAAGATGCCTGGGTCCGGGATAATGTGTACAGCATCTTGGCTGTGTGGGGTTTGGGCCTGGCCTATCGGAAGAATGCCGACCGGGATGAGGATAAGGCAAAGGCCTATGAATTGGAGCAGGTACTCAAAATAAAAATCTAAAGAGATGAGGGTAGGGGGGCTAAGGGGTATGGAAGGAAACGCAAACTGTCTGAGCTATGAGAACTTTCTCCACCTTCCTGAAATTACATTTCAAACAGCTTTACTGTATTGTGCTGAGTTTATTTTTTGTTTTTTTTTTTTACAGTGGAAACTTGAAACTTGCTGATGGGGGGGGGGGCAGCGGGGAGAGGGCACAGCCTGTTCTGGTACAATGGGAACTTCTATGTTGGGATTTTTCCTAAAATATAATTCCCTTCTAAGTAAATGTATTTTGCAGTTTTTAGCATATTCTCATTGAAATGAATGTAAAGGCAAGTATTTACCATTTTACTTTGTCTTCTCAAAATGATAGGTGATACTTGTATGAGGGTAACTCACACAAATTAGCTGACCTTCCCAACTAGGTAGAAGAACAGACTTTATTTTGAGACCTGTAACACAGTCTGATTTTTATACTGCTTTAGAGTCTGTTGTGTCTCCCTTACCCCAAAGGGGGTCAAAATAAGGTCAGAGTCAGCAGAGGTATTTAAGCCAAACTTTTAAGGCCCTTCTTTCTGTAAAGCAGCATCTTTTATAGAACTGTTTGGACACAGAATGCTGTGTTCTTTTGAATTACCAAGAACTGTCTCTGAGGCTACATAGGACTCTTAATATTGAAATACTCTGCTGTCAGTTGAAAGGTGTATGTAGGTTTCCATTAGTGTAAAAGATTCTCTCTATACCATCTGTCTTTTTAAGTCATCGCCTTCAGATTTAGGCTGCAGGCCTTGCAATAGGGATGTTTTGCTGTGTTCTGTGCAACTGCAGACGTTAGTTATTTCTTCAAGCCAGTATTGAATGGTATTGGTCCACTAGGGGAAAAAAAGTGGAGTTTTTGCTTTAGCTTGGGAAGTATGGATCAATATTTTATGACTTGTAGAAATAATATATATAGTTATATGACCTGCTATAGTCATTGCACAGATACCTCGACCCATATCCTCAAACAGAGTAGGTGAGAGGAGGATGTCACTTGTGGTTTGAAGCCCTGGTGTATGAGTAGACATGTATAGTTAATGCCAGCTAGTATACCTGGATTACAAAATGACAAGTTTTGGGGGAACACAGAATACAGATATTTCCTCTCATTCCTACCTCCCTATGCTTTCTGTTAATTTTATCCTGACTTGGAAGTTAGAACTTGAGGACAGAAATGACTGACAGTGGGTATTCCAGGAGCACAAAAGTAGACTGCAGTCAGAAATTCTCCACTGACTTGATGTTTAAGTTAAAGAAAATGTAGATGAGAGTAGTAGAGCTTGATGGTAATGAGAGTTGAAAGGCTGTGATTGCAACCTGTGAGTATGTGGTGACGCGCAGAAGATAATTCAGAACTGAATAAAGTCAACCCACAGAGTGAGATGGTTGTGTTAAATTTGTTCTGTAACAAGGTATATTAAAGGATAATCTCTTTCATTAGGATCAAAGTAATGATAGAGATTTTATTGTAGGCATTGCACTCAGTCTCATTACTTTATAAGTACTTCATCCTCTAAAAGGTGATTAAAATCTTGTGCTGCCTTTTTTTCCCCCTTTCCCCTCCCCCTCCCAAAGATGTCACCTCTCCTCTTCCCCCCCCACCCCCATGCTCCTGTCACTTTTTTCCTTGTTATGTAAGGAAGGGGATCATTTGTAGACAAAAATTACTTAAGGGAACTCTCCCAAGGAAACACTTTATTTTTCCCTCAGTAAAAGGCTTTATAAATAGTTGGAACATAATTTAATGTTTAGCCTAATAATGCCTGTCGCTTGTAGTCTCACTTGAATATTTTGAAGGAGTAACAGAATGAAGTGGCTCCCAAGTAGCTTAGTTTTCAGGGTTGTCCTGAAGCCACCACTGAGGCAGCATTGCTTGGAATAACCTGGTGGATTCCTTTTGGAATTTGAAACAAAAAGCATAGTAAAGTGAATTTGATGGTGTTGGTGTTCTTACAAAATATATTGCCTACCCATGCCACAGTGATGTGCTCTTCTAGTATCCTATAGTATAAGTAGTATAGTATATTATTGCTGTACCATATTATAATTAAATATAATTATTATATCAATTAGTATAGTGTATAATTAGTAATTAGAATTTTAGACTGTTATGATTCGAAAACTAACTACTTTAGAAATTGCCAAGTCCTAGTAAGAGAAATAATGATGACCTGAGACTGAGGGTATAGTGTATTTTTGTTTTCATGGAAGAGGAATTGAGTCACACTAACAATTCACCTTATACATATTCTGAATTGAAATTCACTTTATTGTCTAGGGAAAATTTCAGATAAATATTTCTCTGGATTCTTGAAAATAAATCTTGGCTAGTTTAGAAAAAAATAAAAGTGATGATGTAGGCTTTTCTAGGCCATCAAATGTATTTTCATTCCTCATCATTTTATATTTTTGATCTGACTTAACCCTTTTCTCTGGGTAGAATTTCCTCTAATAGTTGGCTTATTTTTACATAAACCAGTTAGCGCTGTGGTATTCTTTTTTTTTTTTTTAACTTGGAGGAGTCATAAACTGCAGCTTTTGATGCCACTTTTAGCTACAATCTGCTCTTCTGTGCACCTATAAAGTAAATGCCATGTAAATAGGAACCCAGGGTAGGGTTACTTGTTCTCAAAAGGTCATGTACCAACTGCAGTTGCTGAGTAAGTGTTCTTGCATCTAGGGATGTTTATAACAGTCTCGTGTCCATTTATTTCTGCAGAGTGTAGTGAAGCTGATGAGGGGACTCCTACACTGCATGATCAGACAGGTACAGTATTGTTCACAACTCCCTCTCTAATAAAAACACATTGTGATAGTATCTCTATGCTATAGGGAATGGTTATAACATATTTTTTTCAATTTCACAAATAGTACGTTACTAGTTTTGGAAAGTTGTTGAATTGTGGGGAGAAATGTCACCCATGATTTCAGCACTCAGATACTGCTGGAATGTTTCCATTCAGTCTCTTTTTCCTTCTACAATGGATATTTTTAAATATGCTTCATCCCTACTCTACATACAGTTATGTATACTGAGTAAAATACAGATCTGAAAACCTTTCATCTGAAAGCCTTGGGACCAGATACATTTTAGAGTTCAGAATTTTTCAGAATTTAAAATGCTGTATATGTAGCATGTGCTACATATTATATTATGCCCTCAGCAGGTCCAAAACAACACTCTATTAAAAGCCATTATTCTCTCTATAGAGAAACATACATTTTCACACTAAGTGAAAATAAAGACTACAAATTGGTCTATATCAATTTGAATCAGAAATTGTCACCAAATGGACTTTGGGGTAAAAATTAGAGGAAAAACCTTGGGAAGTGTTTTAGAGTTTATAAGTTTAGAGCTAAGGGACCACAACTTACATCTCCTTGTACTAATTTACATTTTTTCTGACCTTGAATAAAATCGAGTGTCCTTTCATGTATAGATTGAAAAATTTCATTTCCTTTTTTGTGAATTTTTTTTGATCCTTTGCCTATTTTTCTTTTGGGTTGTCTTTTTCTTACTTGCTTCAGGGTTCCTGTACATTATGGATAGTAATTCTTTGTCACATATACTGCAAATCTATTTTAGCAGTCTGTAGTTTATCTCTTGGGTTGATAATTTTTCCATTCAAAAATGTTTTACTGGGCCTCCCTGGTGGCGCAGTAGGTTAAGCAACGCATTATGAAGCAAACCGCAACCACTGCAGCACCGAGTTCGATCCCTGCTGCCGGCCAGAGAGGGGACCCACATGGTGCAGCAGACCTCTCCTGCTGTGCCCGCTGCTCCCCTCAGCAGTGTCCTTCAGTTGATCTGCCTGTTCTGCTCCCCGCTCTGTCTGTGGTGAATCCTCTCACCCCCCACACCTCTGGCCTGTACCCCAGTGCTTGTATGCATAAATAAATAAATCTTTAAAAAAAAAAACTCAGTGTTTAAAAAAAAAAACAAAAATGTTTTACTTTTATTCTAAGAGGTTTTAATGCATGTTGCAGACATTAAATCTGAAATGATTTTCTTGATATTTTATTACAAGAAATTGAGGCCCAGATTGATAAAGTAGCCATCCATAGACACACAACAAGTAGAAGGAAATCAACTCCAGACTTCTGTGTTCTAGCTATTCGGCTGCCTCATGACCATGATTTTTTCCCACCAACCCCCTTCCTACTTTTTTGTATTTAAGGACTTGCATTTTTTACCTTACCAAATGGGTTTATAAAGTCATTAGTTTCATGAATCATATTAAAAGATTCAATAGTTACTATCATATATTGGATACACACCTAATCAAATATGGGGGTTTTTTTCATTGCAGAATGTTTCCTTTCTGGCCTCTGTTTCAGCTTTTTATTTCTTTTTTATATCTTTATATCTTTTTTCCATGTATCTCCACCCAACTCTTTTCATTACTCCTTCAAAATAGATATACTTTTGTTCTAATTTACCTCAAAAGTCCTACCTCTGTTTTATGACCATATGTATCTTCTTCATTACTCATCTCTTACTAAGTTGTTCTTTCACTGGTGGCAAAACATATTTAAAAAATGAGAGAGGTAATGAATAGGAAAAGCTGTTTTTGACTGATTACTTTCTAATTAAATTACTTAAAATACAGCAGCAACAGACTTCCTAGTTTTAATAGTATAAGAAAAAAGAGGTAGCAATGCATTTTAAACATTTACAATTGCCTGATGACCGAATGCAATAATATGTGTCAGAGTGCTATGGAAGTATGGTATATGGGTTGATTTTTATGCAATCCTTCTTTTACTGTTAATGTTTCCTTCAGGTGGATAAAGTAGAATCCTTCAAGTATAGCCAGAGTACCAAGGATAGCCTCCATGCCAAGTATAACACCAAAACTTGTGCTACTGTGGTAGGTGATGACCAGTGGGGACACCTGCAGTTGGATGCTACCTCTGTGTACCTGCTCTTCTTAGCACAAATGACTGCCTCAGGTTAGTACAAGGACAGAAATACCAGAGCCTCTGCAGTGTGAAGCACTTGTGACTTCTCTAAGGTGTTGACCCAAAAACAACATACCTGTTTACATTGCTCAAAGATGCCTAATGGAAACATAATATTTTGCAAATTTTATTTTATATCTTTGAGGCCTAGTTAATATTCTTTTACGTTGAGAAACAAGTCTGGGGTACTAAATAATATTTTTAAAAACTAAGAACCAGGAAATCTGTTGTAGATTTTCTCTAGGCAGGTATTTTCTTTTATTAATTCTCAGTTACTTTGCTATTAGAAAGAAGAACTAAGGATTATTGCACTGACAAACTTGTAGTTAGTACCAACATAAATTGAATTACCTACTTTATACTGTTCTATAAATATAAGAAAGGCATATATTTAAAGGCATGTATATTAAGAGAATTAATTTAGGAATCAGAATTCAAATCTCTATTTTTATTATTAAATAATAAGCCCTTTCAGATGATTTTAGGTGCTTTACCTGAAAAAGGGAACTATAAGAAATAGCATTATTTCCCTTTATTTATCCTAAATTGGGGAGAACTATGAATCTAATTATACTCAGTTTGGAAACTAAACAGGACCTTTGCTAGATCATCCTGACTAAGTAAATGTACTTCTCACATTATCACATTTTTTTAAATTTCAGTTTCTTTATCTTTGTATCTTGTTATAGTACTCTTTGATACTAATGGCATTCAGGACAGGAATTACCCCAGAATAGTCTCCTCCTTTTCTTGTATAAATAAATACTTCATAATAAAGCCTTTCTCCTCTCCTGGAACACACAGCCTAGAAGATGAGTAACCTTTCCTTGAAATTAAAACTAGCTAGCTACTTATTTCCTCCATGAACATTGTATGTTAAAAGAATGGCAGTTGTGACTTCATTTCTAATATTCTTTTAATGCCAAACCTGGAGTGTTTTTCTACAAAGCAAACAATGTTTAAATCTCTCTTACAGTTTTTCATTTTGAGCTCAGAAAGGAAGTAGGAATATACTAAGGAGGCTTATGAGAGATTTTTGCTCATTCAAGAAGTGTTTGTTTATTCCTGACTTAACATTTGACCGGTACTGGGAGTAAGTTAGATATTATTTGATCAGGACTTTGAAGAGTAAGTAGAAATTCACAAGTCAGAAGAGGGAAGGGAATAGCTTGACTACTGTACAAAATTTTTAAAGTAAGACTAAATAACTTGTATGTTAGAGTACAGGATAGATCTGGAAAAATAGAAAAATGAAGCTACAAAGTTAGAACTAGCTGTTAAGGGACTTTGTACCTTACTAAATAGCTTGGAGTTTAATATTTGGAGTTTAAGTACAGACTTAGTAGACAACCACTCAAGATAGGCAATTAAGAAAGTTTCAGATGATTCATTCCAGTAGCAGGAGGATAGATTGGATGGGAAGGGAAATTAAAATGGAAGAGGTTACTGAGATACTTCAGGTAAGAAATGATATTGAGCTTGTGTAAGGCACTAGTCTTAAGGATGAAAAGGATAGATATGAGGTAATCAGAGGTAGAGTATAAATGATCTTCATGGAAAATTTAGTAATTCTCTGCACATTTTTGAAATCTTAAATATCTCAACTTTGGTTAAAAGAGAGGCTTTAGACAAAAGCTGACTGTAACTTATAATATATTGACTGACATGGGGAGCTCCATGTACCCTCTTCCCAACAAAATAATCATAAATGGTAAAAATTAATTTAAACTGAGGAGCGCAAAAGTGGGTGCTTTGGTGATGGGAAAACTATGGTGACCACACCTGAAGAGAGAAATCCTACATTGTGAAAAAACAAACGGGTGTAAAATAATGATATGTTATTAATAAAAATAAATAAATTTTAAAAAGAAAATATCTGAAAAAACATTTTGGGTGATGTCAGTCTCATATTAAGTGATCAATTAATTATCACCAAAAATTGTTCTTAAGGGCCTGCAGCAAGTAGAGAAACATCCCAGGAAATTTAAATCTTGGTAAAACAAGAGTGAGTATGGTATTTGGGCCATAACCTATTTCCTTGCCCCAAGCTCAACATGATGGATGCATTACTTGGGGTTCGTGCAGCCAAGAATATAACACTCCCTCTTCTCCCTAGCTTCCAATCTAGAACTATAACATCTCCCTGAGATAGGTAGGTTGCCAGCATTTCTCATCCTCCCCAACTCTGAATTTCAGAAGTTCTTGTTTAGCTAGGAATAGCTGAGAGATCTGGAACTCCCTTCCTACCCTCCAGTTCTATTTTTGGCGTGGACGTTTAACTCCAGGCAGAGCAGATCAAGAATGCTAGGCGCCAATTGCACCTGGCCCACCTTGCTAGTATTATGGAGGTTTCACATTGGGGGAGGTAAGGTAAGAAGATCTGAAGCGACCATCCCACCCAGAATCCTGTTTGTAAAGCAGGGGTCTCAGTCTTGGAGAAGTAACCACAACTCACTCTGGAGCATTCACATACAAAATGTTTGCTTAGGTCAGAGGCAAGTCATAAGATCAGAAGGTTCCATAACTTCCCAAAAGTACTGACTTTATTTGGAGTAGAGTATGGGAAAGTTCAAGCATTAGGACACTATACTCTCAAAAACAATGCTGATTTTTGCTCTAAGCAGTTAAGAGGAGGCTGAAACTCAATAAAAACAACAATCTAAACCATAGACTAACCAGGAATGTTAACGGAGACCCAAGGAAAGAGATAACTAAAAAGACACCCTCTAGGGCCTCCCTGGTGGCGCAGTGGGTTAAGCAACGCACTATGAAGCAAACCACAGCCACTGCAGCACGAGTTCGATCCCTGCTGCCCACCAGGGAGGGGACCCACATGGCGTAGCAGACCTCTCCTGCTGTGCCCACTG
>JAGFMF010011941.1:13075-23668 GCA_019455555.1 Galemys pyrenaicus | reverse complement strand
CCCACCTCTGGCCTGTATCCCAGTGCTTGTATGCATAAATAAATAAATCTTTTAAAAAATAAAATAAAAAATAAAAAGACACCCTCTCAAGTTAGCGAAAGTATCTGATTATCCTCAAACACAACCTGAAATGGGACTTGAATTTAATTGGATGAGACTGTGGAGCAATTAATGTGTTGTACAAAATCAGAGTAATCAGCTGGCAATTTTAGTGGAGATTAAGAGTTGAGTATGATACCAACAGAAGCAGATACTTAATAGATAATGGAAAGAGACATTGGCTAAAACTAAAACCACTGACTTCCTGGAATGACAGTGTGCATAACCAAGGCTATAGGCTCTGAAGAACTAAGTCAGAGGTTGCATACTGTGGGGAAAATAGATTTCACTGAAATAGTCCAGCCAAGTCATTAATAAACAAGTACTCAAAAATAAGCCGCAAAGTGGAAGCTATCAGTATCTATAAAGTTCCTTATATTATCTAAAATAACCAGTTTCCAATAAATATTTGAGACATGCAGAGAAGCAACAATGTCTGAGCCAGCACAAGAAAAAAGGGCAGGTAACAAAAACTGCCTTGACAGGAAGCATATGTTTAATTTAGAAACAAAGTCTTCAGCGCAGTTACTATAAAAATACCAAAAAGTCTAAAGGCCATCATGCTTAAAGAAGAAATATATGATAAAAGTACTTTATTTTTATGCATATGAGTAAAGATATAAAAATGAATCTAATGGAAATTCTACAGCTGAATAGTAACTAAAATGAGAAATGAGAGTCTCAATGGATTTGAGCCGATAGGAGAAAGAATCAGCATACTTGAAGATATATCAATCGATATTATGCAATCTGAAGAACAGAAGAAAAGTAATAAAGAAAAATGAATAGAATCTGAGAGAAATATAGGATATCGTTTTTTTAAAGATTTTTTAATTTATACATGTAGAAGAGCAGGGGTACAGGCCAGAGGCGTGGGAGGTGAGAGGATTCACCAGAGACAGTGGGGAGCAGAACAGGCAGATCGACTGAAATACACTGCTGAGGGAAGCAGCAGGTTGAGGCAGGAGAGACCTGCTGCGCCATATGGGTCCTCTCCCTGGCTTGGGACCGAACCCATGCTGCTGTGCAGTGGATGCTTCACAGTGCAGTGCTCAACCTGCTGCGCCACCAGGGAGGCCCAAAATATAGGATATCATTTAGAGCAACAATTCATGAATAGTGAGAGTATCAGAACGATAGTGAGGAGCAGAGCATATATTCATTTAAAGAAATAATGGCTGAAAACATACCAGATGTGATGAAAAAACAACCTACATATCTCAGAAGCTCAGTGATCTATAATTTTTGGGTGTGAACAAACAAATCAGTACCTAAATACATTACAGGAAAAATGTTAAAAGCCCCAAACAAACAGAACATCTATAGCAATATGAGAAAAATGATTTGTCACATATACGGGAACCTTAATATTGTCAACTAATTTCTCTTCAGAAAAAAAATGGAGGCCAGCAGGTAGTGGAATGATGTATGCAAAGGGCTAAAATAAAAAGAGCTGTCAACCAAGAGCTTACACAAAGTAAAACTGTATTTCAAAAAATGAAGTAAAATAAACATATCCCCCGATAAATATAAAACTGAGAGAATCTGTCACTAATAGGCCTACCTAAGGAGAATTATTAAAAGTTCTTTGGACTAAAATCAGGTGACCCTGGACTGTGATTTGAATCCACACATGAAAAAACAGGCCACTGGTAAAATTAGCTATAAAATACAATATAATTACATATTCTTTTTTATCTTAACTGGTCTAAAAATCAGTTGTATAAAACAAAAATTGCATTGTTGGATTTATAATATATAAAAATGTAATTAATAATAACAGAACTAAGGAACTGGTTTGGAACAAGCTATGTTGAATTAAGCAAATGATATCAGATTGTAATTCAATCCACAGAAGCAAATGGAAAGAACCAGAAGTGGTATGTTAGAAGGTTAATACAAGAAATAAAAATTTATAATTTCTGTCAACTTCTTTAAAAGACAAAGTTGTATAAACAATAATTGTATTGTTGAGTTTGTAACATATATACGTGAAAAGGATTAAAAAGATATTTTCACAGCAACCATAACAAAGCTGTATTAGTTAAACCCATCTCAAAAATGTTACTAATGTTAAAGAGGGGCATTTTGAATAATAAAAGGTTCAATTCATCAGGAAAGTACAACAAATGCTTAACAATTAAATACATAACAAATACATTAAGGAAAAGCAGGCAGAATTGATGGTAGAAATAGACAATTTAACAGTAGTCAGAGACTTCAATATCTTAATTTCAGTAATGCATAAAACTAGGCAGAAGATCAGCAAGAAAATAGAAAACTTAAACCAACTATATGTAATACGTATCTATAGGAATGCTTCATTCAACAACAGGATACACATTCTTCCCAAATAGATATATGAGGCATTTTCTAATATACTCTGTAATGTAGGACATAAAATAAGCTATAATACATTTAAAAGGATTAAAATCACAAAGCTATTCCATATTGAAAATGGAATGTTATTTGAAATCAGTAACAAAAAAATTTGGAAATTTATAACTGCGTGGAAATTAGACAACACAGTCCTAAATAACCAATGTGTCAAAGAACAATCACAAAAGAAATTAGAAAAATTTTGAACTGAAAGGAGAAGAAAACACAACATACCAAAACTCAGGGGAAGCAAGAGATACAGTGTTTAGAGATAAAGTTTATAGCTTTAAATATCTATATTTAGAAAAAAACGACCTCAGCTCTGTAATTTAACCTTGTACCTTAAGACATTGAAAAAAAGAAAAGTTAGGGCTTCCCTGGTGGTGCAGCGGGTTGAGCGCCACACTGTGAAGCATCCTCGGCACAGCAGCGCGAGTTCGATCCCCGGCCAGGGAGGGGACCCACATGGCGCAGCAGGCCTCTCCTGCCTTGCCCACTGCTCCCCTCAGCAGTGTATTTCGTCAGTCTGCCTGTTCTGCTCCCCACTCTGTCTCTGGTTAATCTTCTCACCAACTGTGACTCTGGCCTGTACCCCAGCTCTTGTGTGCATAAAAAAATCTTTAAAAAAAAGAAAAAAGGAAAAGTTAAACTCAAAGCATGCTGAAAGAATGAGTAAACATCGCAATAGAGATTAATGAAATTGAGAAAAAACAACAGAGATATCCACATGCCCAAAAGTTCATGCCTTAAAAAGATCAATGAAGTTAACAAACCTTTAGTTAGACCAAGAGCTAAAGGGAGGACTCAAATCGCTAAAATCAGGAATAAAAGAGGGGCTATCAGAACATTACGGAAATGTAAGTTATTAATACTGTAAACAACTGTTTTTAACAACAAACTAGATAACTTTAATAAAGAGAGAAATTCCTAGAAAGATACAAACTACTGAATCTTATTCAAGAAGCAGAGGAAATCTGAATAGAACTATCGTAATTAAAGATAATATAAAAAGTAATATAAAATTCTCACAAAGACCCACGCCAAGATAGCTTCACTGATAAATTCTACCAAAAATTTAAAGAACTAAGACCAATTCTTCACAAATACTTCCAAAAAGCAAGGAAGTAACACAAAGACATTATGTGAGGTTATTATTAATGATACTAAAACCACACAAAGTTATATCATTAGGAAGCTATAGCTATAGATCATTACCTCTTATGAATATGTATTATAAAATCTTCAACAAAATACTAGCAAACTAAGTCTACCAATATATAAAATGGATTTTACATCATGACAAACTAATATTTCTCCCAAGAATATAAAGTTCATTTAACATTTGAAAATTAATTATAATACATTATGTCAGTGAAATAAAAAGTCCAGTCATCTCACTGGACATTGAGAAAGCATTGAACAAATCCAATACCTTTTCATGATAAAAATGCTTGAGCAAATAGGAAATAGAACTTAATCTGACAAAGAGCTTCTACAAAATGCCCGGCTCACATTTTATTTAATGGTGAAAGGATAAATGTTTTCCCCCTAAGATCAGAATTAGACAAGGAAATTAATTCTCACCAGTTGTATTTAAAATTGTGCTGACAGTTTTAGCTAGGCCAAATAGGCAATAAACACAAATTAAAAATATCAGATGAAGGAAGAAGTTTACCTCTCCATTTGTAGATGATAAGGTTTTATATATAGAAATCCTAAGGAATTTACATAAAAGCTAAAACAAATTCAGGAAGGTAACTGGATAAAGAAAAATATGCACAGATCAATCATTTATACACTAGAAATGAGTACTCCAAAGATGAAATTAAGAAAATAATTCCTATGACAATAGCATAAAAAATGAAATATCTGAAGAATAAATTTAACAAAAGTAATATAAAACAAATTATTTGATGAAACAAATTCCTAGAAAGACACAAACTACTAAATCTTACAAAGTTACAAAACTTGAAAAATCAAAGAAGTAAACGAATAGACAGCCTATGTTCATGGGTTGAAATACTTATGATGACAGCATTTCCCAAACTGGTTTATAGATAAAAGGCATTTCCTATCAAAATCCCAGATGTCTGCATAATTGAAAGGTGATCCTAAAAATGCATCTGGAAATCCAAGGGACCCAGAATAACCAAAACAATTTTGAGTATGAACAAAATTGGAGGGCTTACATTTCCTGATTTAGAATCTTCAAATTTGCAGTAATGAAAACTGTGCTGCTAGCATAAGAATAGATAGCAGCAGAACAGAATTCAGAGTTCAGAAATAAACCATCAAATTATCAATTCATTTTTGACATGGGCATCACGATAATTAATTGGGGGAAAGAAAATACATGGTACTGGGAAACTGAATATTCACATGTTAAAGAATGAAATTAGACTTTCTTCATACCATGAACAGAAATTAACTCAAAATTAATTTTAGACTTAGGTGTAAGAGGGAAAACTAAAAAGGTTCTGTATTAATCTGCTGAGGTTGCCATAATAGAATATAGAATGGGAGGCTTACACAGAAGAAATTTATTTTCTCACATTTCTGGAGGTTGGTAGTTCAAGATCAAGGAGTTGGCAGGGCTTGTTTCTGGTAAGAGTTTGCTTCTTGGCTTATAGATACCCACCTTCTCTGCTGTGTCTTCACATGGCCTCTTCTCTATATATGTATACTCCTGATATCTCTTTTAAGGACACCAGTCCTATCATAGGGCCCCATCCTTATCCCCTAATTTATATTTAATTTCCTCCTTATAGGCATTCTCTCCAAATAAAGTCACAATGGGGACTTGGGGTTTCAACATAAGAATTTTAGAGGGACATATTTGAGTTCATAATACTTAAGAGGAAAATACAGGACTGGTTCTTCCTGACCTCAGGTTAGACAAAGCCCTGTTAGATCACACCAAAAGTCTAAATCACTAAAGAAAAAATAGATTGGAATTTATCTACTTCTTAAATTTTAGATTCCCTTCATGCTAAAAAATATGTGGGTTATCTCACTTATTTGAAGTCTAGCCTAGGACTGATTGGTGGCCTTGATTTTATGATTTAAGAATCAAAATACCTTCCATCATTCCTAAACAGGATAAGATAACTTGGAAGTAGTGGGGTTAGTCACTCTGTCTATAAAACCTTTAGTGATTATTGTATATCTTTATTCTCTTTCCTCAGGACTTCATATCATCCACAGTCTAGATGAAGTCAATTTCATACAGAACCTTGTGTTTTACATTGAAGCTGCATATAAAACTGCTGTATGTACTCATTTTGGGATGGATTTAGACATGCAATGTTTTTTAAATACTGGGCAATCTTTCCTTCTCTCAATGCGGTCTTTCATAGTGCACCAATCTATAAGGCTTCTGGCCGAAATTTCCTTCAGCCTCTTTCTTTACTAAGTTCTATCATTCTTTGACTTCCCGCATGGAGTTAAAGAAGCAATAGAATCAATGTGCTATCTTTTCATTTCTTTCAAACTTTTTAATCTATGTATTTGGCAACTTGAGGCTAAACTATGGGTGTTATTTTAATGGTTTATTGTCTTAAGTGGGAACAAGATGTCTGGAGTATAACAGACCACTTAACTATTTAGAATAAAAATTTACTTCTGTGTTTAATTTTATCTATAGACATTGATCAGTACTTGCTATAGTTACTTTTAACAAATAGAATTTATTTTTTACAACTACCATAGGAGGTAGATTTATAGTAAATCAAATATTTAACATCTTCCCTGTCAGAGATACTGTCTTTTATTGTGTGGTGATCATTGAATTGAAAATGGCTCCATAAATCCTACAGTTTTTTTAAAGTTTTTTTTTTTAATGTGGAAGGGTAAATCTGGAACCTGTTCCTCTGTATTTTTCAGAAAAATAGGTCTAACATAGGCATATTTGATTCAAAAAGACATTATTTATTTGCTGATTGCTTTACCTTCTACTATTAGTCTGCTGGGCCCAGGATACAATTCAGGGCTTTTGACTTGTCCCTTTCACCTGAGAATTGCAAGCAGTAGAATTAATGCTGTTTGTACTTTCTCATATTCTAATCTTTGCTGCACAAACCAGAATTTATGCCAGCTTTGGGAACAGGTGTGGACTAGCATGCAATAAACATGGTTTGTCTTCCTAAAGTTTTGCTTTAACGCAGATATTTTACATGGGAATTAACTTAAGGTAGATACAGTAATAAATGCAGGTGGGTCAGTGTGTGAGAGTATGCATACAAGTGTATCTGTGTATGCATGCATGTGTGCACATGGGTATTTCTGTATTTCCAAGTTGTATTCAATGAGAGGGCCTAGAAGCAATAGCACTACATTGACAATGAGCACCAGTGCCCAGGTTGTGGAGTCTAAACTATAATTCTCTAATTAAGGAAACCAGTGTTCCTTGTAGGAGTGGTTGATTCTAGGGCTGGGGCAGGAAATATACAATATGAGATTGTAGCTTCTTGTAGTGGGAAAAATTGAAGAAGTGCTCAAAAAAAGAGAGGAGCATGTCAGAAAGGCATAGGAGCCAACTTGTAAGAATTCCCAATGGTTAAAACTGGAGCAATTTGAGCAAACAAAATAAATAATGATAGCATTTTATTATAACCCAGGGAATAATTTTAATGTAAAGTTCATACTGGTTATGAATGAATGAATGTGAAGAGATAGGTTTTTAGAGAAGAATTATAAAGACTAGGGCCTCCTGGTGGCGCAGTGGGTTAAGCAACGCACTATGAAGCAAACCGCAGTCACTGCAGCACGAGTTCGATCCCTGCTGCTGGCCAGGGAGGGGACCCACATGGCGCAGGCAAACCTCTCCTGCCTTGCCCGCTGCTCCCCTCAGTGTGTTTCAGTCAGTCTGCCTGTTCTGCTCTTTGCTCTGTCTCTGGTGAATCCTCTCACCTCCCTGGACTCTGGCCTGTACCCCAGCTCTTGTATGCATAAATAAATAAAATCTTTAAAAAAAAGAATTATAAAGACTAGAGATAGAAAAAGAACTAGAAAATCACCGTTGAAATAACACTGCTATGATTATTGCAGGCATGTTCCATTAATGGATGCTAAATTACTGGGTGGATATTTGAAGAGAAACGTATTTGTATAGTAATTTAAGTATCTCCCTCAAAATATTTACTAATTATGAGTGAAAATTAGTAATAGTAGAATGGAGAAATCCTGAAGATACCGCTTTAACTAAGTGATGAACTATGATATCAGTATAAGACATACCAACATCAGGTCTCCTCTGATATGATGCACTGACAACACAGCATAATGTCCATAGTATTCTTGTCAAAAATACATAACTTCAACTTAATCATAAGACAAGCAAACCTACAATAAGGGAAAATGTATAGAATATTTGATCTCTAATCTTTAAAAAGTGTTAAGGTCATAAAAGATAAGACTTAAACAACTGTTGGGAGTGATAAGGAGGTATGACAGATACAGAGTGGTACTTTGGACTGATCTAGAATATTAAAAAGCAATTAATAGAAAAACTGAAATTATAAAATCCATAGTTTGGATTTAGTAGTCTACTGATATTAATTTCTTAGCTCTGACCACTATACTATGGTTATTGTCAGGTCATAACTTTAGGGGAAGCTGACTAAAAGGTGTACAAGAACTTTCTACTGTTTTTGAAACTTCTCTGCAAGTCTAAATTCATTTCAAAATTAAAAGTAATTTTAAATGTTATCTTTATATTATCAAGGGGCTGTACACAGCTGTGGTTAAGAGTGTGGGCTTTGCAGTAAAAGTAGTTGGACTCTAATCTCAGCTGTGTTATTAGCTATGTGACCTCAGTTTCATCATCTATAAAATATAAGGATTAAGGAAGATAATAGTGTAAAAGTGCATAGGTTAATGCATGGTACATTGTCAGTGTCATTAGAGAGTACAATTAGTTGAAAAAAAATACCGGAGTGCCTATATTTAGGCTCCATCTTGCAGAATCCCTGGGTATCTGATTTGATGAAAACATTTGAGAAGCACTTCTGTAGGGGGACTGAGTTATTTTTTAGTTCTGATCAGCTGTCGAGGAGTCTTCTAATTTCTTTAGTCCCCAATAGAATTTGAAACTACTAAACCACCTCATTAGCATCTCTTTAATAAGCATTGTAGGTACATATTTATACATGTGGCACATTAGCTACTACATGTGCCTTTTATTCCAGAGTTGTACATCTAATTAGCATTTAGTACTGGTGAATTGCTAATAGTAGGTTGGTTATTTTGTGCTAGGACTTCGGGATCTGGGAACGTGGAGACAAGACCAACCAAGGGATCTCGGAATTGAATGCTAGTTCAGTTGGAATGGCAAAGGTAATTTTTTAACTTACTTGTTTGTGCCAGGTACGGGGTAAGAATTCTGGCACATCTTTGTGGTAGTTAATGACTTAACATGCACCATTATCAGATTCATTGTTCTTATAAACCACAGACAAAATTCAGTTTCTTCAGTATAACATGGATATGTGAAAACTTCTTCCATAAGCTTCAAATGTGAATATTTAACTGCTTTTGTAACACCTTTATCTATATAGTCTATAAGAATCGCAAATAACATCTCTTAAACTAAACTCATCTTCACTACAATTACAAAAACAAAAACAAAAGGAAGAACTTATTTCCTGTGACCTAGTTGGCAAAGCTTGATATCAAGGAACCATATCTCAATTCTCTGTCTCCCCCCCCCCCCACTCTCCTTCATTCTCCCCATATCATTATCATCGTATCATTGTCATCATCATTATTAGCTTTCTGTTTGGTCTGTCTTTTCCTTCCCATTGCTACTGCCTTAATTCCAGCTTTTATCTTTTCTGGGGAAAAAAAGAAGGCATAAAGTAAGATCGCATGAATAGAATCAAACATATCCATTGCAACGATAAATATTAGTGACTTAATTTAAGTCTCTCCCACTGAAAGGCAAGGACACATTGATTATTAAAAAGAAAAAAAGGATCCATTTGTAATATTTTGAGAAACCTCCATTCTGCTTTCCATAGGGACTGGACAAGTCTACCAACAGTGTAGGAGGGTTCCTTTTTCTCTACATTCTTGCCAGCACTTGCTGTTCTGGTCTTTTTGATATGGACCATTCTCACTGGTATGAGGTGGTATCTCATTGTGGTTTTTATTTTCATTTCCCTGATGATAATGTGATGATGAGTACTTTTTTATATGCCTATATTCGCCATCTGTATGTCTTCTTTAGAGAAGAATCTAGTTAGCTTTTCTGCCCATTTTTTGGATTGCATTATATTCTTTTTGTTGAGTTTTATGAGTTCCTTATAGATCTTGTATATCATCCCCTTGTCATAAAATGGTAGGCAAATATTTTCTTCCATTCAGTAGTGTGTCTTTTCATTTTAATGATAGTTTCTTTCAGTATGCAGAAACTTTTCAGTTTGTTGTAGTCCCAATTGTTTATATGCTCTTATTTTTCGTATTATTGGATATGAATCCACCATATGATCCAGCAATTCCACTCCTAGGTGTTGACCCACAGAATGCAAAATCACTAATTCAAAGGGATAGCTATTCTTCTGTGTACATTGCAGTACTTTTTACAATAGCCAAGTATGGAAATAACATAAATGCCCAAAGGCAGATGAGTGGATTCAGAAAATATGGAAATATTACTCAGCTATCAAAAAAGATAAACTTTTTCCACTTGTGGCAACATGAATGGAATTACTAAACAAGATAACTCAGAAGGAGAAAGACAGATACCTGGTGGTATTTGTATATGTATATGTAGACTATACAGAAAAAAGAGTGAGATAAAGCCAAACCAATAATAAACTCTAGAAATTTGACTGTAGAACTGATGCCACTAGAAAGGGAGGAGGAGAAGAAAGTAGAGAGGGTGCTCAGTAGACTATGGGGGAGGACCTATGGGTGCCTTGGTGGGTGTGGTGTGGTAGCATATACCTGAAGGGTGTGATCCTATACATCTAAATCATATACAGCATTGTAAACCAATGTTGCCTCACTTTAAAAAAAAAAAGGGGGGCCTCCCTGGTGGCGCAGTGGGTTAAGCAACGCACTATGAAGCAAACAGCAGCCACTGCAGCACGAGTTCGATCCCTGCTGCCGGCCAGG
>JAGFMF010011940.1:0-15440 GCA_019455555.1 Galemys pyrenaicus | reverse complement strand
ATGATATCACCTAAGCTTTAGCTGTCTTTTCTACCAACTCATAGAACCACCACTGCTTTCTGGTAGTGAGGCCAAAAGATCTGCTGTCTTAGCAGCTTTTAGTGGATAAGACAGTGTTGTTCACTATAGTCACAGTCTGTCCTTAGAGCAAAGTAGAGTTTCTCTGCTTTGAATCACATCACCTGAAGTGCAGGTGTTTTTGCAAAGACAAGTCTCTCTTTAAGAAAAATGCTCAACTTCTCTTATAATCAGAGAAATGCAAATCAAAACCACTATGAGATACCACCTCACACCAGTGAGAATGGCACATATCAAAAAAAAGTAGCAACAATAAATGTTGGCGAGGATGTGGAGAAAAAGGAACTCTCTTACACTGCTGGTGGGAATGCAAGCTGGTCTAACCATTATGGGAAGCAGTGTGGCGGTTCCTCAATCTACTAAGAATGGAACTTCTATCTGATCCAGCAATCCCACTAGGGATTATACCCAAAAGGAATATATATACTAGGAATATACCCAAAAGACACAAAAACTCTGATTCAAAAGAATACCTGCACCCCCATGTTTATAGCAGCACACTTTACAATAGGTAAGACCTGGAAACTACCTAAATGCCCAAAAACAGATGAGTGGATCGGGAAGCTGTGGTACATATACACGATGGAATACTACTCAGCAATCAAAAAGAAAAACTAGACGCATTCATAGGAACATGGATGGAACTGGAAGGAATTATGCTCAGCGAAGTAAGTCAGAGGCAAAAGAAAAATACCAGATGGTTCCTCCCCTAGGAGGAATATAAGGGAACCTAATACAGATCAAGGAAATGAATAAGAACGGTAATAATAATAATAACAACAATGAAGTCACAAAAACCAAAAATGAAAAGACAAGGACAAATTGGGGACACTTGGTAGGTAGGGGGAAGGGGAAGGGTTGAGGGAAGATGGGAGCACGGGGGACTGAGGTGATGGTGCACTGGTGATATGGTGATGGGGATTACAACTGATGTCAAATATATATAAATAAAAAAAAAGAAGAGTACCCCAAATTTACCTCATGAACACCAACTGTATAGTCCAGGAGGGGCAAAGCCACCATCTCAGAGGATTTCCCCAACAATGTATGGAAAACTACAAACGTGTCTCACTATTGTCTTTTACCTTCTCACCTTACTCCCCTGCTCCTTTTTTCCCCCACATGTCCTATCGACCTTCCAAAATCTGTGCCATGAAGTAGGGTTTGAAAAAATTTTTCTCACTGCTCTATCACAAGTACCTACAAAATTTCCTGACAGATGACACTCAATAAATGTTTGGTAAGTAAATGACTAGAAAAGGAATCAGACCATAGAAAAGTAATAATAGTTTTTGATCTGCAACATATAAACAATAGAGTCAAATATTAACATACATTAATAATAGCCAAATATTAATATGGCCATACTTTTAGCTAATATATAACCAGATAAATGACTTATTTTTATTACCTAACATTAAATAAATATTCAATAGAGTTTAAAATTAAGTCAATATTATTTATTATTTACCAATTTTTTAAAAAACATTTATTTATTTATGCATACAAGCACTGGGATACAGGCCAGAGGTGTGGGAGGTGAGAGGTTCCACGAGAAACAGAGTGGGGAACAGAACAGGCAGACTAAATGAAACACACTGCTGAGGGGAGCAGCGGACAAGGCAGGAGGGGTCTGCAGCACCATGTGGGTCCCCTCCCTGGCTGGAGGCAGGGATCGGACTGGTGCTGCAGTGGCTGCACCAGCTTCATGGTGCGTTGCTTAACCCATTGCGCCACCAGGGAGGCCCTTTATTTATCAATTTGCTATTAAAAATGACTATCATTGGATAAATAAACATAAAATTGACATACTTAATTTACTATAAGTATATTAATATATTTAATTCACTATATTAAATGTATTTAAAATAAATACTAACATAACATTTACAAGACTATTAAAATGGACAGATATATTAAAAAGAAGCAAATATACCATAGAATTGCTAAACACTCATAGGATGAGTATCCTTTAGACCAGATGAAAAAGAGCATGAATGGGAAGATAAATGCAAACTGTTTCTATGACTTCTCTGAGACAAGCCTCTCGAAGCAGAGACCTCACGGCAGAAAGGGCGACGGGAGCGGCAGATCCCACAGCAGGTGCCAGCTCAGCAGAGTCAGTCTCTTGGCACCTGACACCAGGGCTGCGAGGTCACAAGGTGATGGGGTGACTTGTTTGAACTGAAGCTTTAATGTGTGAGCCTGTCTTGAATCCTGTGATTTCACAAGATGTTGTCTGACAAAAAACTCATGCTCGTAGGAGTGACGTGTGATTTTTCTTAGTAGATTGAAAAGTGTGCTCATTGCGCTCACAGCTGGAGGGGCCAGAATGGAGTCAGCACCAACTTTGTATTTTGCTGACAGTCCATCTACCCCTAAAACCCGCAAAGCTGGAGAAGGGTCAGCCGTCCTCACATAGGGTCACGCCCCTGGGAAGGGAAGTTCCAAGAAAAATAACAACACAATGAGTCACATAGCCCTGTCGGGACCATTCCCAAAGAAGAGAGACACGGAGACTTCTGAGAGGAGGGGCTGGAAATCAGGAGGAAATCAAAATGGGAAGGGACGGAGAGGAAGGAGCATCTAGAGCAGCAGGGGCCGAGGCCACCCCTGAGAGACTGGCTGACCAGGGTGAGCCAGACCATGGTCACTGCAGCCATGTCTTGGGCTCTGCTGGTCAGGGATCAGGGGACAGTAGGTGTCACGCAGGGTCTGGGGGACCACAGGGAGAAATCCCCCAGAGGACATGCACAGCACAGGCGCTTCCTCAGCAGCAGACCCTGGGATGTCACAGACACCATCAAGACGCCACTGGGACAGGAACAGTGGCCAAGAGGGGCCCATCCTGGAGTCCAGAGTGCACATCCTCTGCCTGCAGTGCCCCTATCAGTCCACCCAGGAGCCCCGATATCTGCATCAGTTTTTCTGGTGCCTCCTGGAGTGGAGGACCATGGGACCAAGATGTATGAAGGGAAACAGCACAGCAGGTGGCAGAGTCCTGCCAGCTCCCAGCGCTGGGGACTATGGCAGTAGGGCAGGAAAACGTTTGAGCTGTGGTTTGTGGGGAAGAAAAAAGCACCCCACAAGCAGGCTTAGGTCACAGGTGCAGTGTTATCAGGGGTGTGATTAAAGTTGTATTGGGAGCATCACAGACACATACAGACACAAATCAGCACCACCACCACTCACCACAATCCAGCTGTCTGCCTTCAAGTGTGATCTGTGGATCCTTTCTAGAAAGCTGACTTCCACTGGCAGACACGCTCCTGCCCACACATCCCCCCATCACATGCTCTTCAAAGCCCCATTTATCACCCCTGGCCTTAAACACACACACACACATACACACACATCCTCAGGCTGAAGGACAGAAACCCAGAAGCCTACTGGCAGAGACAGTACAGGGAGCAGGAATGAAACTCAGAGACAAGCCTCAGGAAGTCAGTCAGAATCCAGTACAGAAAACTGGGACGTCATCAGATGTTTTTTTCATTTTGAGGTGATATTGGGGAGAGCTGAACACAGACTCAGTCAGTCAGAGAACAAACATCCCACAGTCTGAGCAACATCTCACAGCTGGATTGAGAAGCAGAGCCCCCAAGGAGAAAAAGGAACATTCACCGTCACTAAGAGTACACTGGGCAAAGCAAGATGTCAATAGGGAAGAGTTGATGTTGCTCACCCCCCCAGAGACTGACAGTGGACTCAGAGTCTCTGCTGCTCTTAGGGAGTGAGCGAGGCTCTGCTTACCTTGGGCGCTCGCGAGGACAGCGGAGAGGAGAAAGGCAAGTGCTGGGAGAAGGCAGCGTCCGTGCATGGTCGCTCTGATCCTCGTGTCTTCAGGGAACTGTCTCAGTGTCCTCAAATATACAAAGAACATCTCAGTCCTTACTGGAGGTCCCTCTACCAGGAGGGGTTTATATGTCCCACCCCCGACTTTGCAACCTGCTGGGACCCAATAGTAACCCTGTTGAACATCGTCCCGCATCAGACACTCCAAAAATGGAAACTTTCTGAGGTTCAAACACCAATTAGATGCTCTATCTTAAATATTGCCTTATATGAGCAGCAAGGCTTTCTGACATCAGGTGTCATCTGTCCCCAGAGCGGACACAGAAAAGCTAAATTAAAGAAAGATGCGTGACTGTCTTTGCTCCCGCCCAGGGGTCTGGTTCAATGACTGGTTTAGTTCACCTGCTGGGAATGTCAGACAGTTTCTGGGTCAGCTCTACCACCCATGGACCCAAGGAAGATGCCTTTTGTTAACGAAGCCTGTGACTCCTGTGTCAGCTGCACAACATGTTGTGGCTGCAAAGAAACAAGAAGATTCTCACAGTGACAACACAAGGTCAGATGAGTAGAAAACTATGATTGGAAAGATAAAACTTTCTAGGGAATAATAAGTTGAGATTTGCATTAAGGGGACATCATCATTAACTGCATTGGGTAGGGCTCCCTTCTCCCCACTTTTGATTGGTAAGTGAAAACCTCATAAAATTCAGGTTTCTGATGCAACAAATACAAAGTCTGTCTTTCTTTTCTTCACATCTAAGAACTTCTTTACCCCGAAACCTACCATGTCCATACAGACACTGCACCAGGAATATGTTTATCTTCCCTGGGACGTCTTAGGACTACACATTATAACCTAATTACAGAATTCACCCCCATTTCACAAGTGGCATTTTCACCGGGCAGCCCAATTTGTACTGATTAGTAAGGAGGGGCCCTTTTCTCTAGGTTCATTGTCAGCATTTCAGCCCCTCTGCCTCCAATTCCTCCTTTCATTTTCATATGAGCCACTTAGTCAACTTTCATACTCTCTTCTGGCCTCCTTGAGGCCAAATACGATGGCGTCATCACAGTGCTTGGACATGCAATCAGTTGGACTCAAAAATACTTTAGCACATCCTTGCTGTCAACAGAACAGCGTGTTCATTATTTTATCATTTAAGAATTTATTTGTATGTAATATAAATGACACAGGTCATTGTCTATTTCTGGTGTATTTAAGACACATTTGCATGTGTGTCATCTGTGGATTAGTGTACATGTGGGTTTATACACATGAGTGTATCACAGACACACACCCCACTAAGTGGTGACTACCATTTAATTAATAATTTTATTGTCCCATTATAATCATTTACTTTTAGTGGTGGAGCAGCTAAGAGCCAGTTTCTGAGTGACTTTGAAATTATCATATACTGTTGTTGCCTATAATCACCACACTGTCCATCAGATCTCTAGGACTTATTTATCTAGTAGTTACAATTATTTACCCTTAAAAGCCTCTCTCCACTACTCTGTCCCCATCCCCTGCTATACGCGAATCTACACTTTGTTTATACAAGTTCATTTTAGTTTTTAGATCCTGAATACTACTGTTATCACCCAGCATTTGTCTTTCTCTGTCCAGATCTCAAATTAGCAAAAAGCCTCACTGAGTGTCCCCACTGCGTGCAGTGCTGGCTGTGGGGTCTGTGATCCCACGTGGACACCGCTGTGTCCAGTTCCTAATTATTAAAGTTACACGACGGCGTCTTTTCGATTCAAATGTACACTTTGGGGTGTTTATCATGTGCCTTTATTTTCATTCTATTAATAGTGTTTTTTTATAAACTAAGTTCTTGATTATAATAAATAAATACATGCAGTGGATCAAGTTTTTTCTCACACTTATTACTCCTTATGTTCTTTAAGGAGAGCACTGTCTACCCTATTTGCTTCCTCCAGGCACATGACCTAAAAGCAACTGAGGTGCCTAGAAGCTGGTCCTCCTTCCTTGTTAGGAACCATCCACTCCAAGTTCACTCTCCTTCCGTGGTAGGAGGGTCCTGAGCACAAACTCCCCTTCTTCACCCACTCCAAATATCACAGATTTTTCTCTCAGTCCTGAGTGTTGGCCAAAGCTCTGCTGAGATTTCCAACGTCTGAGCTGTAGGGTTGAGCTGACAAAGGTCTCATGGGAAGAGGCTCAGCCCTGCTCTTTGCTTCTCTCTAGAGTCTGGCTCCAAATCTCCTCACTGCCTGGGAGTCTGCACACTCGCAGACACTGTTGGGTTACACCACATCCCTATTATCATCTCAGTGCTTGGCTTAAACAGAAGTGTGAACACTGTCAGACACAGAACTCTCCACAAGAAGGCAAACTCTACACAATGATGCCATGATGGCCCATTACAGCGTTCAGCTCAGACCCACCACTGGGTAATGATGTAGTTTAGTACAGTTTTCTGCTCTCCAACCCACTGACCCTCCGACCTCACTGCTCTGCAGGAAACTAGAACCAGGTGCTGCCCCTGTGTACCCAGAATCTGTCTCCAACAGTAGTCTCGCAGCCTCAGAGGAAGGTGCCACCCACTGCTCAGGAGATGGGTCCTAAGGACCAGAAAAACCTGCTTCCAGGTTAGAGAAACATTGACCTGACTCTCCTACCTGAGACAGCAAACAGCTCCACCTGGTGGATGGAGGCCATCACTGCACTGGCAGCATGGAGATCTTTCACCAGGGCCCCTGTGTGATGAAGGCTTGAGATCTGTGTGATGACAGCTGAGACCTGCGTGATGCCCACGTGGCGTGCAGACAGCTGGGCTGTGGGGAGGACCTCAATGCCACGGCCTCTGCTCACTTTGGGGAGGGATCAAGACCCACCTTGCTGGGATGAGGTGAGATGCAGGGGCAGGAATTCCTTCCTATGACCCTGGGGAGCCGTGGAGGCAGAGCAACTGTGAGCAGGGGACCTTTAAAACATTGTCTTAAAACATAACATCTGGTAAATATATTTTGACAATTTATTTTTGTATTGCTTGTTAATGTAAACACACCCCGGAAATATGTATTCTAAATCGGGAATATTGAGTTTGGGATATTTTTCTGGCTGAGTATATCAAAATGAAATATTGGCCTAGGAAAAGACCCTGTAGAACATGGAGTGAATACTTAGCAGCCATCACACTCTTGGGGAACAGGTATTTATTTCTCTTTTACCTAGCCACCTGCTTACTGTGGATTTTACCTGATCTCCTCCTTTAAATTAGATCCCAGGGCCCCAAGTGATGGTCTCAAGATGATGAAGATGTGTCAGTGTGAGGCTCCTTGTGCAGCTGCGATGATGGAGGAGGAGGTTTCCCTCTAGAAGGAGGGTCGATGAATCACTCAGACAGGTGAGGGGTGTAGTTGCTCTGTGATCTTTCATCTGTCTTGGGTAGGATGGTGTAGAGCTCCTCCAGGTCTGTCATCCTGTGTGTTGAAAATTTGAGTGACCTCATATGTTGACAACACCACCTCAACCACTTCATTCCTTGATGCTGTCAGTTGTCCTCATAAGGAAGAAACATTCATAGTTTGGGCATCATACCAATTTCCCCAATATGTGTGCTTTTATTTATATTCGTAGATTACTTGAACAATTTTCCCAAATCTGACAATGGAAGTCTCCTGGCAACATTTTTGCACTGTCTTGTATGTGAGAGAAAGGTGGTTGGAGAATTTTTAAAAACAGTGCCATTTTGTAATAAATGAAGCATTTTGGGGATGTAAAATGAAATGTGAACATCTTTAGCAGTAATGTGTACAAGGACTATGCTACAGGGTGCCTTAAAATAAAGCTCTGCTGTTGGACTTAAGACTCAGAATTTGCAGCAGCCGTGAACTGTTCAAGTCCAGCCATTTGAGTGGGCAACAAAAATGCTTGTTGTCAGGGAAGACTCCACGGGATTGTGGGAAGGGGAGACTGTGCTGGATGGATGCTCCTGTGACTTGGTCTGTGGGTTTTGGGAACACAAGTCAAGGTCACCACCAGCAGAGGGAAACACTCAGAAGGAGGTGAACTTAATATTGGATTTGTTCTTCTATCTTCTTTCCTTGATCATTCAGATCTGGAAAATATAAAGCATATATTCTCACTTCCTTTGTATAACTCTTCCCATTCTCAGGTCATCTCCCTATTGACCTTGTGAGCCAGGACGCAGGTCTCCACAGAGCACCTCTGTGTGGCCCCAGATCTCTGATGACCTAGAGACCACATGCACTGGGTCCTGATAGGTCTCCCTGATATGTCCTTTGCTGTAATTAATACGAAATAGTCTGAACCCCCTGAGCTTACTGGGTCTCCAGGGACGCTTCATCATCACCACTCACGTGTCCTGCTCCTCCCTGGGGCACTGTCCTGTCCCTTGTCATGGTTCTAATCAAATCTCTCTGCACCGTGTTAGACTATTCTCCGCAAGTCACAAGAGGAGCAGCTGATCCCCAGAAAGGTGGAGACAGGTCCTGGCTGCTTCTTGGGGTGTAAGGGGAACATGGACATGATGATGTTGAATGAACATCGTCCCTGGAACATCCTTGGTGCTGGTCCCATGATGTGTTATTAAAACTGAGATAGGCCTCAGATAATCTAATTACCTGTTTTTGTGTATAGAAATTGCTCAAAATTAAACATTCTGAGTAAAATTCTTTTGATTTGTTGCTAATTTAATAAGTTTCATCTTAATCAACCTCAGTGTTCTTCAAGGAAATAGGTGAGTGACCTGACTGTTTTTCTCACCTCCCTCACAGGCTACTCACGGTGTACTTTGCCCAGACTCACAGATGTCTAAGGTGTCCCTCTTACATTGACAAAAGAACTCTATCTTGATCTCTGCGACTAAAGCAACCTGCTGTGTGTCGGGAAAGCTGCCCAGCTCCAGCTGCTGGTCCCTAAAGTGGCTGTAAGGAAATACCTAAGGATGCTGAGGAGAGAAGCCAAGCTCCACGTGTGGGCAGGTTCATGGACTCAGCTTGGGGCTTTGTAACTCCCGTGTAGCTCCTATTTTCCAACTTTTGATTTAACTTAGTGCATGGGGGCCTTTGACAAATATTTGTACCTATAGGTCTTGCATCTTAGAAAAGTTTGCCATTATTTCATGGACAATTTTGGTAGTATATATATATACATATGTATATACATATATACATACATATATATATATATTTCCAAAACTAGTTATTTCAAAAATATAGTAAAATGTTGGTTAACTGTTTTGAAGGTAAAATGCTGTAAACTTTCACTTTACAGTCTGCATTAACTGAATGTGAAAATGTTGCTCTAGCTAATATTGAACCACAGTGTTTCCATACAGGAGAATTTCACTGTTTGATTTGCCTATTTGCCTCCCTCTAGCCCTGCCTCTCCTGCCTCCCCTGCACTCCCCAGCACTCTTGATAAATTTCCCATAATTAGGTGAGGACAGTTGAGGAGGGGAAGCATTCAAAGAAAAACAGCAACTTAAAGAAGGTCTGCAGCGCCTCCTTGAGCCTAGGGGTTAAGTCTCAGTGCTGTCACCACTGTGGTCTGAGTTTTATCCCCAGTCAATGAGCTGACATACATGGAGCGGCAGACCTCTCCTGTCTCCCTTGCTCTCCCCTCAGTAGTATATTTCAGTAGATCCACTTTTTCTGCACCCACTCTGTCTCTGGTGAATACACTCACTGCACACACCCAACTTTGTACTACACCCTAGTTCTCCTAGGCAAAAATAAATAAATATTTAAAAATGAAAACTATTACAAAACAAAAAGGTTTGCAATGTTGAGGTTCTATTGTGGGGTATTTAAGTAAATAGAGTCAGAGAAGGAAATAGAAAAAAGTTGTTAATAAAAAAAAGATGGAAGCCATCAGGATTTAAGAACACTAGGATATGCAGTTTGATAGAGATTAAAGATATTGGTGAATAGCCAGATAAGAGAAAGGACCTTGTGGAAAGTAGATTTTTGACATTGCTTTTCCATAAGTATCTGTACAAAATTAGATGAGCTGCAACAATTTCTCTCCTGCCCGACCCACCCTGTTCACTTTGAATCTCAACTCTGGGTTTAGAGAGGACACGTGGGATGTTTTGGAATATTCAGCTAGGTGTTTACAACTTGATATTACTGAATAAATACTTTGTTCAGAGCCAGACTTCAGGTTTTTAAACCATTCCAGAAATGTGTGACATTTTCTATCCCTAAAGCAGGCAAAACTGTAGGACGATGGACAAGACACACGGATATTTGTACTGAATTTTCACTTGGGGGAGGGATGTGATGAAGACTCAATTGCCCAAGGGCAGTGGGGTGAATGTTCTGGATTCTTAATAACGCTTGTCTGTGAAGCTCAACATATTTCTTATGAAGATTTTCTCTCACCAAAAACCCAAGTAAAATAATGCAGTAATGAGGATGACAGAATTCTCATTTATTGGTGAAACAAAATTACAAAAGAGACTTGGAAGATTTATTAGATACAAAACTGCGCTACATGGGTCTAAGCTCAACATCATCATACTCAGGGTCTTGTCTCAGGACCAGTGGGTGTCCTCTCTCCCCCATGCCAGGGAGGGCAGCTTCTCCAGGAGACTGCAGAGAGAGGCCTGCAAGGTGAGGAGAATCTGGTTTCAGTGGCGACAAGAAGAATCCTTTGGTAGAAAGAGATGAGGCTCAAGACTACAGATGCCTGTGAGGTCCCGCAGCTCTCTCTAAGGCTAGAGCTGCTTCATCATCAGCCACTCTGTGCAAAGTCATGTCCTGGCCTGACACTTGGGAACACTGAGCCAAAATAGTGAGGAGTATAAAGGAGACATGAGCGTTCTCACACCACGTGGTCTGATTACATAAGGATGGGGACATCAGGAGATGTCAGCCCCAGATTCCTCAGCACCTCAATACCAGCCCAGTCTGACCCAGAAGTCTCAGGAGAACAATCTACGTTTTCTGTCATAGCCCAAAAGGCAGCAGGCCAGGCAGATCTCACATCCTCCTGCTCCCCAGGCCCCACGTGCTCACACAGAGGCAGAGGCCCTGACCTAAAGAAGAAGGTCTTCATCTGTCAACTGAATGTGAGAAAATTGACTATTAGCTTCATTCTATGGCTGAGATTTTATGACTCTAACTAAGGCCTTTGAACACCTACATTAATAAGAGTCAAGTCCAAATTTCAACATCTGGATATATGGTTCGCCAACAAATTTTTCTAGCTTTCAAATTTAATTTATTCTACTATCAAAACTTTCAACAAATACTTATTTTCTCTAATGTCTATTTTTAGAGATGATAATAATTGTCTGATATATTTTGGTTCACTTTCATTTGGCGAGTATAGGTTGATGATTGCTATACCTGCTTGATGTATTTATTGTCCCCTTAATCATAATATAGTGAACATTTAGGTCTCTTTTTACTTTTTAAGTTTGAAATCTATTTTATCTGATATGAGTATAGCTGTTCTGCTTTCTTTTTAGGTCCATTTGCTTGTAGGGTTGTTTTCTAGCCTTTTACTTTCAATCTGTGTCTAATCTTTTGTTTTCCAGACTTTTACTTTCAATGTGTGTTTATCTTTTGTAGTTAAATGCGTTAACAACAAAAGGTTGGGTTCTTTTTTTAAATCCAACCTGCCACTCTGTGTCTTGTAATTGATGAGTTTAATCCATTTAACTCTAGGGTTAATATTGATACGATGGCATCTGTTTGTGCCATTTTGTTTGTCTTTTTGTTATCTTATTCCTTATCTTGTTTTGTTCTTATTTATTTTTCTGTTGGTTTTGACTTTAGGACTTCTCGTAGTATTTTTTGGAGTGGGGGTTTAGTCGTAATGAATTTCTGGAGTTTCTGTTTGTCTATGAAGGTCCTTGTTTTTCCTTCATAGGGGAAGGAGAGATTTGCTGGATACAGTATTCTTGGTGAGCGTTTGTTGCCTTAGAGTTTGTTGATACATCTCTCCACTCTCTTCTGGCCCCGTAGTGTTTCTTCCAAGAAGTCTGATGTCAACCTGATTGATTCCTCGACATGTTATCGTTTTTATCCCCTCTTGTCAGTTTCATTTTTTTTCCATGTCTTGAATTCTTGAATTCTATTATGTGTCTTGTTCTATTCTTCCTTTCATCGTGGTAGCTTGATGTTCTTTTTGCTTCTAGTATGCCTGTTTCATCTCCTTCTTCATGCTTGGGAAATTCTCTTTGATTATCTCTTTGAATATTTTTTCTGTTCCCTGATCTTACTCCTCTTTTTCTGGAATTCTCATAACCTTATATTTCCGTTCCTCATGGAGTCAATTCTCCAAGTGTTTCCTCAGTCTTTCCTTTTGTACTCCTTATTCCTTTTCTTAATTGTTTCCTTTTATGTTTGAGTCTTTGAGGCTACTGCTTCGTTCTACCACTTCATCAAATCTGTTTTCATAGCTTTTCATTTCCTTCCTTAGGGACTTATTTTCATTCTTTAGTTCATTACTTATTTTTCTCATATCGTTATTTTAATTTTTGTATTTTTTCAGTTTTTTAACAATGGTGATTTTAAATTCTCTATCTGGTAGATAGAGGTTACTTCTCACAATCTGAAAAAGCTCCCAAATTTATTGCTAGATCATATATCTCAATTTGGGGCATGAAAAATGAGAAAAAAGCCTCTACCACTCATACAGGATGTCTATATTGAGATGATAGAGGAAATGGACATGACAACACAGTATGTTTCTCCTCTCAGAAGAGATGAAATAGACAACATCCCAGAGACAATTCATCCAGGTCAAGAGGGCCCCAGGTGTTGATAGTAAATTGACTACTGACAAGTCCAACTTCTCCTCCCCCGACAAGGAAATGAGGCTCCTGGAGACAGAGCTGACCACTCACCTGGCTGGGAAGACCCAGCACCACCTTCTTTTGCTTGGAAAAAATAATTCCCACTGATTCCAGGGGAAGAAGGAATTTCAGGAACAGGAAACTCTCCAACATCATCATAACCGTCTCCCGTGGCACTGACATGCTGTCCCGCAGGCCCTGGAAAGGGACAAGGCCTGAGGCTGGACTGTGGGTGCTCAGTCCCTGCTACTGCAGAGATTCCAGCAGCTGATACATAGAAGTTCTAGATTCCAGGTCTGTCTATGTGCATATGTTTGACCACAATATTTTCAGAAATTATTTGATTCTTCTACATATTCTAGTATATATTCCTAACATGGCCTCTCATACTATAAAGCATCAACAAAGCTAATGTCATATGAAACCAGGTAATACGTTCAAGCACACCCTACAGAATTGTATGTCTTGGAATGTAACTGGACAGAGAACCTACCTGCCCACATAACCTTTGAGTCGTGGGAAACACAGAGTGGGCAGAAGAAAGAACCTGAGGACCTCTCACTCAGTGATGGTGATCCCACCAGCCCCACCAAAGGAGGCCTGGCTTCAATCCACTGAGGGCCGTGTTGATCTAAGGATCCAATTTCCAGGATCCCTCTGGACATGTCTCATCCCAAGAGCTATCCATCGTCACTGTCTGTGGAAAGCCCAGGAGGAACAGTCTTCTGTCTAGTTCCCTTGTCAATAAGAGAGTCCGGTGCCTGATAAATACAATCACCAGAGGTTCATGTTTTCTAGGGCTTAGCAAAATCAATTTTTGAGGTTCAGCATGTACAATGACCCACAAATATCGTACCATCACAAATGCTTACATAATTTCCCAATGCTCATGATGGAAAGTGTCAGAATATCAGCTTCAGGTAATACTGAAACCAATAGCCTTTCAGTCTATAAGAATTAGAAGAATGTCTAAAAATGATTTCAAGTAGCTATGATGTGAGAACTGGGTCTCACATTTTCCATTCTCGGGTGACAGAGTGGGTAGAGAGCAAACAGTAGTGTGAAAAATACAGAAGAGATTCCTCCAATATCATCACAAAAGTTCTTCTCAGATGAGAATCTTCCTTCTGATCCCACCCCCCAGGGAAGACCTGTCTCTCCTACCTGGACCAGACCCAGGGTCTCCCTGCTCCTCCTCATCCCCTGTGTAATACAGGAGCTTCGTCCCTGCGTCATCAGACAGGACTCCTGGTGGGAGGAGACATCACAGACAAATAGAAAGTGTTTGTCATAGTAGGAGGCCCAGTGTCAGGGTTCAGAAGATCTTGAGGTTTCAGAGTTGTAGGGAGGGATGGGGAGCTCCGGCCTTGGGAAGAGGCTGAGAGGATGGGTCTATGCTGGTGGAGGGAACCCATGAGGCACACCTGGGCTGTTCACAAGGTCCTCCTTCTCTGGTACAGCATAGAAATCGATCTCCTGGTACAAGGCCTCATCTACGACATTTTCGAAAGCAGGTGAGTCTGCAGAAAATGGCGCGAGTTCAGAGAAAAGTCCTGGGGACAGTCCCGATAAGAACAGGCAAGGTCCACGGTGCTCTCCAGTGCCCACCCCGGGGGTCCCTCTGGGCTGCCAGAGCCGCTTCCTGAGCTTTGCGGGACAGAGACAGTTCCCGACACTGACTGTGACCCTGGACTCAATTCCCACGCACACTGTTTCCATAGTGAGTGTAATTTTTGAGAGGTTTTACATTCAACCTACAATTCAGCTTCTCAAATCAAAGGCTCCTGTACAGAAGGTGCCTTTGCCAGGCTGAGTGAGGAGACGATACTGGAGCACATTTCTTGGTACCATAACTGGCTCAACAGCTTTCCCACGACTCCCCGCAGCACCCCACGGCCCACCTCGGTGCTCTGCTCTCCCTCTGTGCAGCTGAACCCCCAGGATGACCAGGACCAGGAAGAGAAGGGCCCCCAGGACGAAGCAGAGGACCCTGGGCAGGGAGAAGATGCCAGGGCCACGAGCTGAGCCTGATCCACTGCCTGAGGACAGAAGAGGGTCATGGGGTGACGGGAGGGTCGTAGGTCCAGGAGGGCCCTTCCCGCCTGCCCTTGTCTGCCCATCACTGAGCCCTAAGACCATGACGTCAGCGTCAGACACCAGCCTGCGCCTGACCCAGACGTGCCCACACAGACCCTGCTGAGCTGTGCCACTAGAGTCTCTGCGTCTGGTTTAGGGATTTTACGATGGAATGAGTGAGTTTTTGGTTCGTGACAGCTGCCACAGGACTGTATGTAATGCGTGAGCATGGATCTCTCCTGCACTGATGTGATTAATTTTCCAGAAATCTGTAGCGTCCACTAGAAAATCCCTGAAAGTGTGCTTGTCTCCTCAATCTATGACTTGAGACAAGAACCACTTACTTCCACGGGTTGGGGGGACTAGTGTCCTCTCACCTGGAGAGGAGAGAAGGGGACAAGGGGATCAGCTACTGAGCTGCTGGGGAAGCTCCAGGGTCCCACCTACCACTCTGGCCCCTTCTTGTCCCCCAGTTCCCAGGGGATCAGGCAGCAGCCTCCAGAGCCAAGGCCCAGAGAGCAGCAGGTGAATCCAGGATTTGAGCACAGACCCTCTCCCCTTCCCCACCATGAGGGGGTCACCCACTCACCAGAGCACCTCACCCCCGCGTCCTCCTCGTGCTTGCAGTCGCTCTGCCCCCAGGGCTCCGCAGCACAGGCCCACAGGGAGGACTCCCCGCCCCTGCAGCGC
>JAGFMF010011939.1:774257-800777 GCA_019455555.1 Galemys pyrenaicus | reverse complement strand
ACGAAAGCTCGTGCACTTGCAGCTTATCTAACTGCAGTGTGCCGGCAGTGAATGCTATCAGGGGCTCCACAGGGAAAATCAGAAAACACTGCAGGGGCCTGAATGAGACAGTCTGTTTGAATCACCAGCCAACAAGAACCTGAGAAGCTGGCTGCAAGACCTGCTGGGAACGAGCTTGGCTAAGTCTTAGATGGAATAAGACGAGCCACTCCCAACTTAACACTGTTACTGCGAGTTGGCTCCTTCCTCTGAGCCTTAACTTTTCTTTTCCTGTCAAGCATTGACTTGGTGCACTAAAACAGGATAAAATCTATTTACTCAATCCAAAACAGGCATCAAGAAGAGCCAAACCAAGACGCTTTATCTTAAGAAATAGAGAAAAGCGGTGCAAAGTGAGTGCACATCAAGGGTTATAGCAAAGTACATGATAGCTGTTAACACAGGAGTACAGGTCCACCACATAGTCACAATAGAGCCGAATTACTTGATCAAAAGGCAAGAGATGGCAATGCAGTTTGTCAATAGAAAAGGAATGGGAAGACGTGTATTTTTCACTGGACATAAAGGTATAACACATACTCCTTCCCATTTTGGTTACATTTCCATGTAACTTTCAGATAACGTATAAGGCACAGGCCTAGAAAACCCTATTAACACCAGGTATCTACTTCTGCTCTAGATAGAAACTAGACCATCGCAAACTTATTCAACAGGTGACGGGATCTGCCCCCATCTTCACTTCTGGCCTGCACCTTTTGAACTATACCTGCGATCTTTATGGCTACAGGATCCTCTGAAACTGGAACAAGCCCTTCTTTGACTTCAACCTGCTTTTCAGAGACCATGGGAGAGGTGGCAGGAGGGGGATATTTAGTTTCCACAGAAGCCACCGGCAAGGAGGAAGCAGGCTTAGAATCATGAAACAGACTGGCCCAAGACTTGGCAGGCTGACTGCCGGGCAGAGCGCCTGCAGAGACCTGGGGATCAGCAGGCGAGCACAAGCTGTCGGCTTTCACCAGGTCTGAGTCCGTGCTCTCCCCAGGGTGCGACACCACCCCATTGGCAGCTGAGCCCTGGCCCGAGGATTCAAGTATCTGTCCGTTAGCAACTCCAAGGTTTTCAGTTGTATCGGTCCCAACACAAGACTGAGCCACAGCTGTCCTCAACAGGCTGTCCCCGCCAGCCTCTGCAGGGAGACAGGACTGTTCACAGTCAGCCCTGTGGCAGCCCTCAGGCTGCCCTGCAGTCCTGGCACCGCCATCAAGGGCTCCGGGGAAAGAACCACCAGGCACAGCGTCATTGATGAAGCCCATGGGGTCCTGAGGGCTGCTACAAGTTCTGGGGGAGACCGGCGGGGGCATGTGGCCCATCACCTCCACATCCTCTGTGCCCGTGCTGTTCAGGACTGCTGGACTGGCATGACCATTGACCAGGGCCTCCGTGGAAACACCACCCTCGCTGCCATCTTTCAAGTAACTGTAATAGCCAGGCGGGCGCTTCTTCTTCTTTTTATGTTCCCTTTGTCCTAGACCCCCTGAAACACCATCGTTTTCCAGCACATCCCCCTCGGCGTTAGATCCACTGTCCAACACCAGGCTGGAATGTGGGTACTGGCAATCAATGGAGCTGCAGTGCACGCCTTTATCTATGTCAGCAGGAGTCTTTTTGGAAGTTGTGCAACTAAGAATAAATTCAGGGGCCTGAGGTTCAATGTGCTTGAAATACTGTAGTTGGGCGTTCTCGGCAAGGTGTCGCTGGGGCCGATTACTTCATTAACACCAAACTCAATTCTCTGGTATTCTGGTCCATCAGGTAGTTCATCCACAGCCTGTGCGCCACATGCCACGGTCCCATTGTATGGAGGAAGCTCAACTGAAGAGCGCGGAGTCACAAAGAACTGATTGAATTCATCTGGGCTAAGATCTCCAAATATGTACTGCGGCTTGCAGAGGGCCATGGCGGCCCGTTTCAATGAGCCTCGGCGCGCCTCCGACTCCTCACGCTGCTTCCCCCGCCGCCGCCATCTTATCGCCTGCACAGGCACACTCTTTTCTTGATTTTTTTAAAGAGTTTGTATAAGATAGGTACTATTTCACGTCTGAATGTTTGGTAGAATTCATTTGTGAATCATCTGGTCCTGGGCTTTTGTTTCTGGGGAGTGCTTTGATTACTTCTTCAATTTCACTACTTGATATTGTTCTGTTTAAGTGTTCTACTTCTTCTTTGTTTAGCTTTGGATGGTTATATCTTTCTAAAAACTGGTCCATCTCTTCTAGATTGTTAAGCTTGTTAGCATATAGCTGTTTATAGTATTTTCTGAATATTCTTTTGGGTCTGTTGTAATTTCTCCTCTTTTGTTATGATCCTGTTTATTTATGTTTTCTCTTCATTAGCCTGACTAGAGGTTTATCTATTTTGTTTACTTTTTCAAAGAACCAGCTTATGGTTTCATTAATTTTTTGGATTGTCTTTTTGATTTCTAATTCATTTATTTCTGCTTTAATTTTTATATTTCTTTTCTTCTACTGGTTTTTGGATCCTTTTGTTGCTCTGTTTCTAGATTGTTAAGGTGTGAGGTTAGACTGTTTCTTTGAGTTTTTTCTTGTTTGTTGATGTGGGCCTTGATTGCTATAAACTTCCCTTGTAGTACTGCTTTTGCTGCATCCCATACATTTTGGAATGATGTGTCCTCATTGTCGTTCTGTTCAAAGTATTTTTTAATTTCCTCTATAATCCATTGTTCTTCCAGTAGTGTTGGTTTCAATCTCCATGATGCAGGTGGGTTTCTTGTTTTCTTTTCATGATTTATTTCTAATTTGATACCTTTGTGATCAGTGAATATAGTTGGAATGATTTTGACCTTACTGAATCTGTTGATGTTGGCCTTGTGACCCAATATATGATCAATTCTGGGGTATGTTCCGTGTGCACTTGAGAAGAAAGTGTAATCTGATTTTTTTGGGTCTAGAGTCCTATAGATGTCCATTAAGCTCATGAGTTCCTAGTCTTTATTGAGGGCTCTGGTCTCTTTGTTTATTTTTTGTCTTGTTGATCTATCCATTGGTGAGAGTGGGGTGTTGAAGTCACCTACTATATAGGTGCTTTCTTTAATGTTTTCTTTTAGAGCTGATAGTAATTGTCTGATATAATTTGGTGTGCCTTCATTTGGAGCGTATATGTTGATGAGTGTTATATCTTCTTGAAGTACTGTGTCCTTGACCATTATATAGTGCCATTCTTTGTCTTTTTTTAAAGTTTTTTATTTTGAAGTCTAAGATAGAACAATCTTAAGACAATTATCTGCTCAGACATATCTACCTGAAGAACATAAGGGGATGGCTAAGTTTATTTGTGAGTTGACTTCACTGGGGAGGAAGTCCAGACCAAGACTGAAGAACCAATCATTAGAAACAGCCTGTGATCTGTTCTTAGGGCACACACAGAGTGCTCTGAGTCCACACGTGTAGGGAAGGATTCTTACTCAAAAATTTTAAGCAATTAATGCATAAGGTTTTTGTTCTTCCTCTAAAAAGGTGCTTAAGAAATGCCCAAGATCAAGGGAAATTGGAGGAAACATTAAGGTGATATAATGGGGATGCTCTCATGGTGCCAGGAGAGCTTGGACTTGGTCTTTCTCAGACAGGTTTTTGAACTTGATTAAAATGAAAATAAATGCAAACACACTGATTCATGGACTGACTCAGTGGTCAGGTGTTGCTGGTGCACTGCTGTACGAATTTTAGAAGGTAAGATGGGAAGCAATGTCTCACTGTATTTTATAAATGGCAACATTAATTGTTCCACAGGGCAAGTGAGATTCTGTTAGAGAGTGTTAGCTCCATAAATAAGGGAGGTCCCACTTAGGTGGAGGTTAGCAGGAAGGAGGAGACTTGGAAAAGAAGACTGGAGGAGACAGAGAGGAAATTTGGAGAAGGACCTTGGAGCAGGGAGACATATGAAGAAGTTCTGCTTGCATTTCAGCCTTGGACTTGTACCAGAGACTTGGGGGACAGGGAAGGGATACATGCATGAAAATCACATGGGGAAGCTGTCAATACAGCCTTTAACTTGACTTGTGCTTTGAGTTTTCTCTTTTTGTCCCAGAATTGCCTGGCCCCTCCTGCCTTTTCCTATAGTGCTTTAGACTGGTAGCAAGCTTTTGGGACTCAGTGGCCTCACTTTCAGCCAGCCTTGTTTGCTTGAGCATTTACCCAAGAGGAGGTGGGTAACTTTGAGTGTTTTATTGGGAAACAATTATTCTTTCTTTTTTTCTTTTTCTATGCACACTATCCTATTAAAATTCTTCTACACTAGGAGAATACTTTGTCTTCATGTGGCATATGGCAGATCCCATTTAGCGCGTGCAGGCTTGGAGTTCCTAGGGTGCCTCTCAGTCTGCATACTAACAATTCCATTATCCCATTCACTAGTCTTATTTGTTGTAAGTTATTTTTTTTGGAGGAAGAGGAGCCCACATAAGGGCTGGACGTTCCTTAGCTCATCTAAGTTTAAGATAATTTCAAAAAACAGTTTTATAGAAAGAAAACAAGATGTACAGCTGAGTTGACAGTTTTGTGAGCTACTTACTAAAACAGAAACTTGATTTTATTGTTTTCATAATTGCACAAGTTGAAAAGAAGGAATAAATGGAATGACTTAATACTTAGTTGGTTCAGAAGGAATTCAGAAACCCATCTGAAATAGAAGTGCTTCAGAATCCAGTGAGTTATTCCAATATTCCAAGAATCTGAGGAAGAGAGGGGTGAAGCGGCTCCGAACTGAAGATTCTGACAGGGGCAGTTCTCAGAAGTTAACCTTCGGAGGGAAAGAAAAAAAAAAAACCTTTTGTTTTAACTTCTAATATAATTCCTTTTCTTGGTGGGATCTTATCAGTATTATTGGGTGAATGAAAGGAAGTTAAATTTGGAGTATTTTAGTTGAGTTACAATGTACTATGGTTCCAAATGCTTCAATAATTAAAATATGTAGCAGGTCCTCAGGTAAGGACCATGAGAACTTACTCACTCTAATTAGCTATCTTGGCTAACTTCGGAAATGTATTTGCAAATTTAGTTGATAATTCAGTTTAGTCTCTACAGTTTAGAGACTGTTCTTCACACCACAGCAGTGTACAGCCTGAAAAAACAGATCTGAAGTAAGAGAATAAGTTTCTGGGAAGAAGGGGGTTATAAAATCCTGGAGTTTCCTTAAGAAGTGATGTGGGGTATCACACATATTTTTCTAGTCTTACGCATGTGTAATATGCTATACTGTATCACAGTACTTTTATTCTTGAATGTCTATAGTATCATGCTCTGTATTTGAATTTGATCTAATGAAATCTTGCTCTAAAGAGTAAAACAGGGATCCAGGGTTGTTTTATAGTAGTTAGTTGCTTTGCTGTGCTTGCACCACTTTATTTGGTGTACAGAGTTTAATTGCTCTGATCTTCAAATCACCATTACTTCTGTAATTAATACCTGCATCCACTGCACCTTCTGGTTCAGCTGTTTTGATTGCAGTAATTGTCAATTAATTAAGATAGATATCACTCAGTTCCCTGATCACACTACTTTTAAAGGTTTTTTTATTTGTTCCTTAATCTTATCCTCATTCCTCTAGTCTCAGGAGATAGGATGTCCTTTCTAATGTTTAAGGTCAGTCTTTGACACTATGTTCTCCCAGCTTCTCCTGGAATTGGCTCTACTAATCATTCTTCTGTCTTTATCTTCAACTCCATTCTCTCTAATGGCTCTTTCCTTTCAAGCCTATAAACTTGGTAATGGAGGTGGGTTTCATTACTTCATGAGAAGATTAGAGTCTCTTCTTTTCACTTTTATTCAATTTCAGCATCGGGATAGCTTTCCCTACCATATAACCATGTCTCTTCAGAGTGACCAGGGAAACTCCATTCTGTGGTTTAGATTTAGAGAATTTTGGGCAGTGGAAAAAGAGATTGACTACACAGTATAGAATGGTTGTGCTCCAGCCTTGCACATCACAAAGTTTTCACTTACATGGATTTAAGGAAGAACTAATCAGTAAATTTATTCAATGGTAAGAAAACTCAGGACATTGGTGTCCTTCTGGGAGGGATAATTGACACAACAGGAACATGATGGAACTTTCTGGAGTAATGATAATGTTACAGAATGTCTTGATAAGAGGTTTGGGTTACATAGGTAAATATAAGTATAAACATATATTTACTTAGATAGTTGTCACCTCGGGTGAATCTAGAGATTCAAGCTTCAGCCTGGTATTATTTTTCTCAGACTGAGTAATATTTTAAAGAATTCATTGTAGACAATTCTATTAACAATGAATTATTTAATATTTTAATATATACATATATAACAATTATTTCATCTTCACATTTGAAGAATATTTTTACTCAATATAGCATTCTTAATTGAAAGTGTTTTTTTTATTCACTTATGCGATAGTGTTCTAGAACTTCTATGTGTCATAGTTTCTATACGTGTTGAATCATTGTTCTCCTGTATGTAATATGTCATTATCCTCTGGTTGCTTTCAAGATCTTCAAGTTTTTGATACTTTTCTCCATCATTTCTAATCTATTGTTAAACCAGTATAGAGAACATAATATCAGAAATTCTGTTTTCCAGTTTTAGATTTTCCATCTTGTTCTTTTTTATTGTTCTATTTCTTTATTGAGGATTTTTTATATTTTAATGTTTTGCAAGTACATTTTCCTTCTTTGAGCAGAGTTATAACAACTGTTTTAAATTTTTTGTCTGCTTCTCTAATGGAATAAATGCTAAAAGTTCTCATCATAAGGAAAAAACACATGTTTCTTTTGTTATCTATATGAGATGATGGATATGAACTGAATTTATTGTGGTAATTTTGTAATATATGTAAGTGAAGTCATTAGGCTATCCACCTTAACATATACAGTGCTGTGAGTTAATTATATCTAAAAAGTCAAGTTCTTGTCTACTGATTGCTATATGTAGATAGTCTCACTTGGTCTTGGTTGGTTGTATTTTCTTTTTTAAAATATTATTTAAAAAATATTTATTTATGCATTGAAGAACTGGGGTATAGGCCAGAGTTGTGAAGGTTGCGGGGTGGTGAGAGGATTCACCAGAGACAGAGTGGGGATCAGAACAGACAAATCTACTGAAAAACACTGCTGAGGGGAACAGTGGGTGAGACCTCCTCTGGTTTCCTCAGTTCTATAATCAAATTTTAAAAGTGAGTTTCTAAGTTTGGTTTTATCTATTCCTTTGTTTAGTTTCTCTGCATTCCACTTTTAAGTGATGCTGTCTAGTATTTGTCTTTTGGAGTTCACTTAGCATAATCCCTTCTAGCTCCACCTGTGTTGCAGTGAATAGTGTGAATTTGTCTTTTGTGATTGCTGAGTAGTATTCCATTGTCTATAAGTACATCTTCTTGATCCAATCATCCATTTTTTTGGCATTTAGGTTGTTCTCAAAGTTTTGCTATTATCAATAGTGCTGCTGTGCACATAGGAGTATAAGTTTCTCTTTAAGTTAGTGGTTTTGTTTTCTTTGGGTAGATACCTGGGAGTAAGTTTGCTGGACTGTAAACTCTGTCTTCTTTTTTACTCAACCAGAAATACGTGGGTTTTTATGACAAAGTTTTAGGCATTCATATATTTCCATCTTCATCCTGCTTGCAAGTTAAGTCATAAAAATATAAACTAGGGTCTATGTTGACTACTTCTTTCAATTGATGTCTTACCTCCAGACTTGGATTCAGCATAGAATTTCCATCACCAATTTACCTGTGCACCATCACCATAGTCCCATAGTCCCTGTGCTCTTCCCAACCCTGCCTTGATCCCATTCCCTCTCTCTTCCCTGAAGAATGTCTCTGATTTGTGGTTGTCTGTTTATTTTTGTTCTGTTGTTGTTGCTGATGTAATTATTATTTTTTTTCCCCTCAATCCCTTATATTCTGCCTATAAGTGAGACCATCTGGTGTTTTTATTTTTCCTTCTGACTTATTTCACTGAGCATAATGCCTTCAAGGTACATACATGTTTCTGCGAATAACTCCTATATATACCACACCTTCTTGATCTAGTCATCTATTTTTGGGTATTTGGGTTGAGTCCAAGCCTTACCTATTATACATAATGCTGCAATAAACATAGAGCTGCATGTATTCTTTTGAATTAATGTTTTTGTGTCCTTTGAGTAAACCCCTAGGAGCAGGATTGCTGGGTTATATGGTAACTCCATTTTTAGTAGACTGAGGAAACTCCATTCAGCTTTCCATAGAGGTTGGACCAGTTTACATTCCCACCAGCAGTGTAAGAGAGTTTCTTGTTTACCATATCCTCTGCAACATCTCTAATTCCTAGTTTTTATAATATGAGATCAGCTATTTTTTTTTTACTGTTTATTACCTTCAGGGCATTTTATTTTATTTTGTCCACTACACATAGCTCAAATTTGCAGAAAGATTAAGTCCACTAGAAGACTATGTGTTGGAAGGGGATACTCATTTTACTTTGAAAAAAATGTATGGTAACCATAATCTTTTTAGAGTTTAGGTCATTGGAAATCTTAGTCCAGCTTTGGGTACCTTACATATGCACAATAAATGTTCGTTGAATGAATAAGTGAATTAAAAATGTGATCTAATTACTTTTTAACTGAAACAGAAGTTTGTTTGATTTAATTACTTAGGTTGATTCTTTGACTTCTGTTATTATCTTTACCCAAATTATGGATGTGGTGAGAGGAAGCAGTGATTTCTGTTTATATTTGGTGATGTTTGCTTGGTGGACTACCACTTCACTTAAATTAACATTTCCTGAGAATATTCACCATTGTTTTTCAGTAGGACAAAAAAATAAACTAGAATAGGAATATACCTTTAGTTTTAGAACAATAAGATAAACACTCTTTGTCACCGCTTTTAAGAAACAGACTTCAATTATGAAGCTGGTCACTTGGGTAAATGAAATTTCTTTAGCTTCTAGTGAAATAATGGAACAAAAGCTTTTTAGAAAAATCAACCATTCTCACTTGAGTGTTGTAAGGGACTTGAAATATGAACAGTCAACAGTCTATAATTACGAAAAACTAATTTGTTTCTTCAAAAAAATAATTCAATTACTGAAATAGTAGTCAAAAGAAAGAGAACAGATGTTTGATCCAATACCTTATAAACTATTTTGCTTAGCTACATATGAATGAATTAAAATTGATTTTATGGATGTCAATTCAGGAATAGCCACACTGTATAATTGAACCCAAAATTACTCAGATTTATTTAGAAAAAGAAAAAAAAAACAAAACTAAGTTGGAATGGATAAAGTTTTTGCAAATTGAAAAAGGGGTTAGCAACACAGTTCTGAAAACCATATATTGTTTACGGTGATATTTAAAATAGATGAATGTAAATCATATCTTCAGATATTTGTTTAGTATGATAGCTACCTAATAAGGTATATTACTAAGTAAACATGCGTAGGGAGAGACTGAAGAAATGGGTATGGGAGCTTTGGTAGTTTTAATATACGTGCACAAATCCTGAAAGTCCCTTTTGTCAACCACAAAACTAAGTCCAAATATAGATGTTTTTTCTCTTATCAGTTTCATTTGTTTTTTAGTAAACAAAAGCACCATATATGTGGTGACTTCACCTAGTTCTCAGATTCAGATCCATCTTCATCCTGACTAACCTGGAAGTAACGAAGTTCATAAATTTCCTTGTGAGATGCAACCACACGAAGCCAATCACGAAGATTATTCTTCTTAAGATATTTCTTGGAAAGATATTTCAAATACCTTTTAGAGAATTGTTTCTCAGAAACAACTGTGATTTTATTCTTGAAGCATTCAGTGTGAACAACGTTCCCAAGATTTCCTGTTTTCCCATTAACTTTAACCTTCTCTCACAGAAATTGTTCAAAATTTCCAGAATCAAAAATTCCATCTTCCACTGGATGAATGAGGTCCAAATTAAACTTCCAGGTTGCCTTCTTAGGCTTCTTCTCTTTCGGCAGCATGCTCATGGCACATTGCGAGATGAGAGAGCAAAATGTCCAATTTAAATAGAAATTGTAGGGGCCTCCCTGGTGGCGCAGCGGGTTGAGCTCTGCACTGTGAAGCATCCGCGGCACAGCAGAGCGAGTTCGATCCCCAGCCAGGGAGGGGACCCACATGGCAAAGCAGACCTCTCCTGCCTTGCGCGCTGCTCTCCTCAGCAGTGTATTTCAGTCCATCTGCCAGTTCTTCTCCTCACTCTGTCTCTGGTGAATACTCTCACCTCCTGTGCCTCTGGCCTGTACCCCTCTCTTATATGCATAAATAAAAATACTTTAAAAAAAATAAAAATAAATAAATAGAAATTGTAATTTGATCAGGAAAGAAAATAAAGCCCTGAAACATATTTACATACTCAGATGACCCACAGCTTGTCACACAACATGATCCATAATTACCATATGATAACAACAAAGAAAGTAGTTGATATAATTGTCTGGAAAAGACATTCTACTCCTATTTCTTCCTCTGAAGCCGGTTCTACACTACTTTATAAGTCCATCTTTAACTTGTTTCACATTTTCCTTAGTACTCTAAACCCTGCACTGTATGTGCTGTATGATTTTTTAGCTTTCAGCCATGCCCTCTCCTCTTGAAAATAAATAGGGGTATGCACAGCTCTTTGGAGATAAAACATCAGCAGCCTTTTCTGACTGCCTGGGTGGGCTTGCAGAGACAGACAGTTCCATACCTGACATCTGCTTCCTTTAATACCCTTCAGGGTCTTTGCCCTGAATCTCTCCAAACCTCTTCAAAATCACTTCAAACCACTTTAGACTTTTCAGGGCCAGTGAAATGCTCCCCACAGCATATGTAGTTGTTCCTGTCAAATTTTCGGGCAGTGTCTTAGGGGAGGACAATAATAATGTCTTTTTCCTCAGACCTTACAAGCCACAATTCATTAAGGCAACAGGTAAGTCATAGAAAGTGTATCTCTGGCGTGCTTTTGTTGTTATGTTATTGAAAACAAATATGTCTGATATTGCAGTTGCTGATGTAATAAAAACCTAAGTGGATGAGGGTGTTCATATCCCAGTTGGCAAGTGCTTTGTAATAGCACCTCTCCTGGCACTATGGACTTATCGAGTCTTAGTTTCTTTCCTGTTCTTACTGGTTAGCTGATAATAGAGTCATTCTTCTTACGGGCCCCATGGCCACTAGTGCTGTTTGCAGGAAGCCACTGTGTGTGACAGGCTCAAGAAGAGCCAGACTAGAGCAAGCCTGGAATGATAGATGACCACAGTTTACATTTGCTCTGAGTCTTGCCTCAGGTGCCTAGCATGATGTCTCAATCCCAGAGGCTCTTGAAAAGCAAAAGGCAGCCACAGGCGAACAGGGAAAACAGAACAAATGTGTTAAATGTAAAGGTGTTTACTCTGCATCCAAACCTTAGAAATGCTGGAATCCCACTAGGGGAACAGAGAGAGCTTATAGAAACATATTGTGAGCAGAACAGACAGAGTGTAGTGATTTTCAAAAATCTGCCACAACCTTCTGCTCAGTTTTTGTTTCCCTGAGGGCTAGGAAGTAAGAGTTTATATTTTTTCTTATGTAGGTATTCACATCTGGATAAAACATAATCTGAGTCTATGGGTGCTTGTTTGGAGAGATTGTTTAGATTTCCAGCATGAGGATAATTTTGGAATTCAAGATATGCTGATTAGTATTGAGACAATTTACAAATCTACTAGAACAGGCTGACATATAACTGACTGTTTGACATTTGTGAAAGAAAAGTCATAGTGGTTAAGCACACGTTTGGGAACCAGACCCCACAGGTGCTCTCTGACTCCTACAAAGAATGTGACCTTGTATTTTAATCATTTTTGTGCCTTAGTATCCTCATCTTTGAAATGAGATAGGTTAATATCTACTTCATAGGTTGCCATAGATTTAAAGAGCCTTGATTTGTAAAGGACTCAAATTGTCTCTGGTCTATTATTAGATCTTTATAAGCGCTGGTTACACACATACATAGAAATACGCAAAGACTTGATGTTACACAACTATATCATCAGCTGACTCATTTTTTTTTTTCCTGCTCACTTTCTTGACCTTGGACAAACCCCTTAACTTATATAGCTACATTTCAGTCCTTCATATCTGTCAAGTGGAATGAAGCTCCACCTTAGTTGTATAAGTCTATGACTCTAGGTCATGGGTGTTAGAATTGGAAGTAAAGATATGGAGGACCCTATGGAAATAATAATCATAATAGACCTTCTGTAGAAAGGCTTGGCAAGTTTCTTTTAATTTTCCTGATATTTGAAAGCTTGGAATGTTAGATGAATATTCCTAGATTCAGGAGTTTATCTACATGGCCCACTGTCAGATGAGTGAAAGGATAAGCTTTCATCTACCATGAAATAATTTCTATCAGAAACGAATCTTGTGGTCTCCCTGGTGACACAAGGGGTTAAGGCGCAGCACTATGAAGCTATCAGCAGCCACTGCAGCACAAGTTCGATCCCAGGCCAGGGAGGTGATCCACATGCTGAGGCAGACCTCTCCTGTCTCACCTGCTGCTCCCCTCAGCGGTGTAATTCAGTAGATCAACCTGTTCTACTCCCCACTCTGTCACTGGTGAATCCTCTCACTCCCCTCACCCCCACACCTCTGGCCTATACCCTAGTTCTTATATGCATGAATAAGTAAATCTTTAATTTAAAAAAAAAACAAATCTTTATCATCCAGACTTTCCAAAGACAATTAAATTTAAGACTAAGAAACATTTATACCTTAACCAGCAGGAAAAACCCAAAGATTTAAAAACAGCAGGGAAAGTTAGCCACTACCTAGGCTGAGTGGAGTGTACAGGTGACATATAGATTGTTAAGCAGTCACTTACGGATGCCTGTAGTGGAAGAACTGTGAATTGAAGCAACTGGGCAGGTTTCTTTTCCTTTTCAAAATATTTTTACTCAGATAAATCCCATAATGTTTGGAGAATTTACTTCTTGGAAATTGGAGAAAGTTGAAGTTCTCAGGTTGAATGGAAAATGAGATCTAGCCAAAGGACCACACTATTTCATCATAACTTAAATAAATTCTGAGTGTCTTTAGGATTCTTAAAATATTTTCAAACTTTTTATTTTTCAGTTGTAATCATAGGTGGTTTTTGAATATGACCTTAATTTAACTCTTGGTGGCTTTGAGCTCCTTGCAAGGAAAATAACACTGTTAAAAAAAGCCATGAATAAATAAGAAGTCAGTATAGATTTGCAAATATTTTCTCAAAGGCCTAAGGGGTCACTGAAGTATTGGAAAATGGAAAAAATGAACAGTTAAAAGAAAAAACACCACCAACAAATAAAAACTTCAAGAGAAAAACAGAGAAGCAGAGAAATTTAATTAAATTAATGTCTCCCGAAAGGGTCAGGATTGTATAAGAAACCACATAAAGCAGAAAGAGCTCTGAAAGGAGATAAGGCATGCCAAGGAATAAAAAGGAGAGTTGTGAAAAGATTTTAAATGAATAAGGCTATGAATTTACTGTTTTCTAAACAGACTGATTTTCAAAACCTAGGCAAGGTCTTCACTATTAGAAAGTCATGAAGACCTTTTAAAAAGGCCTGGGATATTGTATTCAGTTTGAGGCATTTCACTGACAGAAAGATGAAGGCAAACAGAGATGAGAATTCAGAGGAAAAAATACACACACAGATATAACAAAAGTATTTCAGAGTCTATAGAGGATTGGCTTTTCAAGACACAGTATGAATAAATAGAATAAATAAAAGCTCGGTTTGCAAAATCTAAAGAGAGTGGGGTGATATGTTATGGTGCCTAAAATTTAACAGAACAAAATCACAACAGGCAGTGTATCATTTAAATCCTGAGAACTTATTTAGTGATAAATGTGATCTCAATATTCATGTTAGGATATGAACATTTGTTTATTAGTATTTGTTGATATGTGGAACATTTATAGACACACACACCATCTAACTAGCCAGTAGGTGCCGAACTTCCTTTCACTTGTCTGCATCTTCTTCTGTGGATGACCTTTGAGACTAGTGAAAATGACACTTCCTATATTTTCCCTAAAGAGATTTAAGAAACATGTGACTGGCTGAACTGAAAGTTGCCCATCTTAGCTCTGGCCTAAGTAAGCGGCTGTTATTTTTCATACAATACGATCCCTTTAAAGGTGCATTTTTATTTCTAGTGAATTGTTGAGGGAAGATTGCTAGTCCTTTCTATACTAAGGGAGTTAAGTATATGCCATCATTTTACTCTCACTGTAAGACAGATGAGAAACTCAGGGGAAGAGGTCCCCCGAAATAAATTATTTAACACATATGAAGAGGTAAGAGGCTCAAAATGTATAGATTTAATATTGCTGCAGCTGAGAAATGACTGTACTCTCCTACATTCCATTTATTTCCTGTGTCAAGCCTTAACATAGTAGGTACACTAAACAAAATCTTATTCAATAAACAAGTGTTGATAATTTTATGGATAGAGTGACCCAGGGAGAACTGGCTGCTGATTTCTAAAATGGTAGGATGTTTTTAACCTTCTTTAAAATCCTTTCTGACTGCATAAGCCATAGATTACCTTGTGCTATGGTTGGGTAGCTGTGTATGTTCAATCAATGAGGGCACTGGGCCGAGGAATTTAAGCAAATGTTGTTTTGTGCTGCCAGCTGGGCTTTGCAATGTGGCAGTCCCTGTGTTTGTTGCTGACTATTATTTTTCAAGAAAATATAAAAACTGTCATCTTCTCTGTCAGCATGAGCTCACTGAATCATTAAGACTCATCCAGCACAGACTAGCAAAAAAGATGTTTTCCTTTGCTATGGATTTAATCATTTTATGGGGAGCGGTTTTCAAAAACTCTGCATTTAGTGCAATGAAAATGACATTTAATGCACAACAGGTATTAATAGAGGCTATCACAACTAAGTAAAGGTGAATTGAGAGTTACAAAATGAGTCTGATAACCGAATTCAACGTGGGAGGCCAGACAAAATCAGAAGACGCAGTAATAGTTCCTGGTGACCAGCAGGGGTCACCCAATGACCAGGAAACAAAAGGCGGCTCGCGTGCCCTTAGCAGAAACGGACCTGAAAGTGCTCGGAGTGAGGCAGCAGATGCCCTAAGGAGACACACAGAGAACTCATTCCAACACCTAATGCAAAAGCCATTCACCTCTCAGAAACGATGTTTTTCATGGGTTAAGGGGAAAGCCCTCAGGACCGACTCTGGGGTTCTGCTGTGAGTAGCACAGAAGAATAATGGTGTCAGCTGGGGCCGGAATAAAGAAAGTGAAGATACCTAACGGGGAGAAACTCCCTGTTGGGTTCAGATGCTATTGATCTAACTTCAGAGACGCTGAACAGAGGCCTGCCTCCAGTCAAGCTTCCTTTGCCATGTTCGAGTATAGAACATTAAAAATTGTTCATGACCCCTTGTGTTTCAAAGGTTTTTTTGTAAAATGCATTATTAAAACATTAAAAAAAGTTCAGATCACCAGGTTTTTCAAAATGGCTCTTCATTTCTTACAGCTACTCTGTACTTCCCTTTCTCTTCAATGGCTGCCATTAAAAGGTGTGTCCCCTTGATTCTTTGTCTTTGGAATCCTGAGTCATTCTGAAGGCTCTTCAAGAGGCTGGATTAGTGATAAAGTAGCAGCTAATGTGACTGAGAGTGCTGTGATGCTCCGTCCTGAGCTCTCACTTGACATGTCACTTAACCTCTGATAAAACCCTCCATGATGCCGACATTTTTTTTTTAAGAGGGTTTTTTTTTTTTATATTTAATTGCATTTGACATCGTTTGTTTTCCCCAGTGGGTTCCCACCACCATTTCACCCGTGCCCCGTCACCTCAGTCACTTGTGCTCTTTACATCTCATCACCGTCTTTGCCCTCCCCTCCCTCCACTCTCCCCCATGGTCCCTTAGGTTTATCTTTAATCTTTTGATCTTGTTGAGTTGTTATTTGATTGTTTGGTTGTTTTTGGTTATGATTGCCCATTAAGAATGGTGAGACTGAGCTGTATGGAGCACTGCAATAGAGACTCGCAGATTCTTTAACCCCATTTACAGCTGTTTGACTGTAAATCTTGGGCCAGAAGAGAGGAAGACAAATAAAGATTTACCTGTTCCAACCACCTTGCTGATGTTAGAATTCCTTCTGTGGCATTTCTGCCAGCTGATCACCTTGCTATGTGTATAGCACGGGGACTCATGGGCCTGTTCCATTACTCTCTTATAGGCAGTTGGGAAAAAAACCAAAAACTTAGCTCCTAGACACTTAACAGAAGACTGGTGTCTCTTCCATGCTAATACTTCCCATATTGTAAGAGAGTTCTTCTAAAATGGCATGTATTCGTCAGAGTTCTCCAGAGAAATAGAACAAATAGGGGATATATACAGTTAAAGGGTGCTTTGGGAATTGGCAGACAAATATAGTGGTTGAGTTCTATTATTTGCCATTTGTAAACTGGAGAAACAGGAAATGTGGGATTATAATTTGGTATGATCCTGAAGGCCTAAGAACTAAGGAATCTGATGGTTAATCCCAGTATGAGAAAAGCAAAAATTACCATTTTTTAAAAATTCTTGTTTGTCGAATATTTTTCTTGCATATTTTTTCATCGTCTTAGCAATGATGCTTTTCACTGGATCTTTATTACCAGATTTTTTTAAAAAATGTAAAACTATTGATAGATGATGAAAACTAAATTAGTAATACCATGTAAAAAAAGGGATTTTGGAGTTTTTTTTTGTTTGTTTTTTATTAATCTTCAGTCTTAAGGGAGGACTTGACCTTCCAAACCCTGACTTTTCTTGTAACATCCTGGGCTAATGATACAAAAGGGCCTGTGAGAAAACAGAGTTTTCTCAGACTGTTTTTTGCTGTGAACTTCCAGCACAGGTGGCCTAGTAGAGACCATGTAGCTGTAAGATGTAGCCCTCATATGTAAAGAGCAGTAAGTCATCATACAACCTTGATGAATCATACAACACTGATGAATAGCTCACATGTATGAACCACTTCTGGAAACTAGGCCTAAACTTGGCCCTGTGCTAGCTTTGTCTATAAACCATGTAAAAGCTAGTAAGGTTCCTGGGGCGGAGGGGCGGGGCCTCTCACAGGCCTCTCATGGCTGTTCGAGGGCCACTACTTTGGCCAGAGGCCAGGGGGCTGCTGCTCCTGGATTCTGCTGCCATTGCTGCCTGTGTATTGCCTGCTGTTCCTGGTTCTACATACGGGCTTCCTGGCCTGCTTTCTCATCTGCCACCATCTAGAAGGGGGAAAACTTGTAGCTGAAATCCTGCAAATACATTACAAGTTTCAGTGAAAACATTATACTCTAGTAAAGTAATGGAGTTGTTATGTTCATCCACAACTTAGGAATTTAGCATTAGATTTTTGGCCAATTATCACTGTACTTTTACAAACACTCATATTTAAATAACTTTAGATGTATAGATTATAAAAATAACATGCTAAAGTCATTGCCTTTTTAGGAACAATTAATGAGCATAATTTTTAAAACTGCTCAGCTATCCCAAGAGAGTGTTTTGAGCAAGTTGGAAAATAGAATTAAGCAGCATTTCATGCTAAGTGGTGACTGTGTTAATGTTTCCTTTTTACAAAGGCTCTTTTAGAGTATTATATGCAAACAATGTGATCTAAGGTTGCATAAGATGTCAATTCAAAGTTATTAAAGTAATTTTACAGGCATTAAAAAACACCTTGCATTATCTTATCATTCTCAAATTTCATAAGTGAACAAAATCTATTTGCACATAGCCATGCACAGATGACATTAATGTTTAATGTGGTTAAATTCCATTTGAATGTATGCCAAGGTAGAAGCAATGATTAGCTTATTTGGAAAATTACCATGTTATTCTTTCTCATTATTAGATAACCTTTATTGAAAAGAGAAAGCTTTTAGGAAGATTTCTTGTCTGCCTTATTGCATAATTTTAAAGTTCTAACTCTGAACTTGACTTTTTGCCTCATGATGACCCAAGGCAAATTAGACCTTCTTGAGGACTGAATTTAAAGCTATTGAACCAATACTTGGAGAAAAGAGCTTAGGACTTAATCCATAGAGAAGATAGAGTATATGATTTAAGAAACATCTTCCTGCTTGTAAAGGAACAGACCTTCATACCACAAGAAGGTCAGTAGAGAAGGATTAGAAAAGATGGAACTCAGTGGGGGTCTGAATATATCCAAATGGACCCAGTGCCATAGCTCTTTATGTCTGAAACAAGAATGGCTATGAGGTGGTCTAAATGTTGAGGGCACCTCCAAACAAAATAAGAATACGTGCCCACCTGAAATTCAGATATGAAACAACCTCAGGGCCTCCCTGGTGGCGCAGTGGGTTAAGAAACGCACTATGAAGCAAACCACAGCCACTGCATCACGAGTTCGATCTCTGCTGCCAGCCAGGGAGAGGACCCACATTGCGTGGCAGACCTCTCCTGCTGTGCCCGCTGCTCCCCTCAGCAGTGTACTTCCATTGATCTGCCTGTTCTGCTCCCCGCTCTGTCTGTGGTGAATCCTCTCACCCCCCCACACCTCTGGCCTGTACCCCAGTGCTTGTATGTATAAATAAGTAAATCTTTAAAAAAAAAAAAAGAAACAACCTCAACACCATCAGCTTTAGAAGAAGGAAAAAAAATGAGGACTGCTGTTCATAAGTGATGTTGACCTCACAAAATCACATATTCCTTAAGATATGCAAGGAGACCATTCTTTCTGTTAGGCAATGAGGAGCAGATATGGAGGGTAGAAAGGAAATAGGTTTTATATTTAAGTTAATGGAACATCATCAAACATGACATAATTAGAGACTTAGAAAGTAACTTGAAAGATCAGAATTCAAATTATTTAAGGCTTACGTGTGAAACATGGAGGAGCCAACTGATTTGTCCTCTCTTTCTCCTTCTGGAACAGCGAGACTCCTATGTGAAGAAGTCTGGTGAGCCCATTGAAGGGCAAGGGATCACACACAGCAAAGGCAATCTGCTCCAGCAGAGGCTTCCTAGAACAAACAGCCTACCTACATGAAGCCTAAGTGAGGCCATCTTGGGCAATCCAACCTCAGTCAAGCTACCAATTGACTACAGAGATTGACTGCTCTTCCAGATGAGAAGAACTGCCAAAATAACCTAGGGAATCATGAGAAATAATAAGTGATTAGTATTTAAAAAATCTTTCATTATTATTTTCAAGTTTCATAACTGGAAAAAATTTTGTACTCCATTTTAATATGATATTACTATGATCATTAATTTTTAATATGGCCAAACTCCATTGAAATGTGGGTCAAGATAAAAGCAATGATTCATTTGTTCTAAGAAATTATTACTACTTTCATCTTTTACCATAACGGACAGCTTCAAACTGTCCTGTTATATAAGTTCAACTAAAACAAGGTTAACCATATATACTGATGAAGAATTTATGTGGTCATATTTGAAGGATATTCTGAGCAAGCTATTGGTTCAAGATTATGTTTACTGCTACTCTGCCCTGAAATGAAAAATTTTACAGTTTTGGAGATTTAAGTCCTGTGATGAAGGAATCTTAGCTTTTCCCCACAGTTAAAGAGCCAGAAAAAGCCTGAGAGATTGTCTAATCCAGAGGGTGCCAATTGGTAGCTTGTAGGCCAAATTTGGCTAACAGATGTGTTTTGTTTGGCCAACACAGTGCGGCTGGCTCACAAATTTAAAAAATTTGAATGAGTTACTTTGCCAAATTTTTGAAATTGGATAATCACATTAAAATCTCTGCATTCCCAAACTCTCTTGAAAAGCTTGGGAGCCCTGACTTCACTGAACCTGCAGAACAATGGTTTATCAAGCTGAGTTGTTCCTTTCACAAGGATCCCTGAGTCTAGGGGGAAGTCATGCCCTCCCTCCACCTAAGGCTGAGCTTTCTTTTCCCGTTCATATTGCACACTTAGCCTTTGTAAATACATGCAAATGGAGGCTCAGCTAAAAGTGACTCTATTGTCAGCTGGTGACTGAGTTACAATACCGGTCTAGTGTTTGCACTTACGCATTTTCCCTGCCTGGAACATGTATTTGCAATTCTATCAACTGAATGTTTGTGTCCCCAGAATTCATATGGAAACCCCAATTCCCATTGTGATGTTATCTGGAGAGGAGGCTTTGGGAAGGTAATTTGATTATGTAATGAGAGTGCGGGGTCTGAGTAATGAGGTTAATGCCACTGAAGTAGAAGAGATGAGAGAGTTCTCTCTGTGTGCATGCACCAGCAAGCTAGGTGAGGACACAGCAGGAAGAGGGCCCTCACCAAGAACTGGACCATGCTGCCCCCTTGGGCTTAGACGTCTAAACCTCAGAGCCATGAGAAATGCTTGTTTAAACCACCCAGACAATGACATTCTGTTTCAGCAGCTTGAACCAACTAACTGCTGTTAGAGTCAGAGTTTGTCTAAACTTAGCTGACTGACACTTGAAAAACGACCTACAGGCCTACTTCCTTATCTAGCGGGACAGCTGGTCTCATACCTTAGGCTCTCTTGGGCAGTTAAGGTCAGGGCGGATGAAACAGCTTGTTGTCTTAGAATGTGCAGGACATAGGACAGAAGCCTGCGCCTGCCGAAATGGATCTCCGGTACAAGTTTAAACATGTTTCTCTTTAAAGCTATTTGCTGTGCTCATTGCGCAGGCTTTGACCTCTCAGCTTATTGGCTGCAACCTATGTAATGGCAGGAAATTGGCTATAAAAGCTCACCCCTTCTTCCTCTTGGGGTCGATCTCCCCAGCTAGACCTGCGTGTCTCAGTTGGACGGTCGGCCCCTGCATGCAGAGTAAAGTTCTACTTGAATGTTATATCCCTGTATCCGTTCTTTGTTCTTTTGGGGTGCCCACAGAAACTCGGTCCTTTACACTAAAACACCAACATACCTAATTCCGGTAAAGTTTTATCTTATTTCCTAATTCAGGCTTTGTTTGATGGGTTGTTTCTTTGAGAAATTTTTATGACTTCCCGAATCTGGGTTGGTTGCTCTTCTTAAGTGTTTCTGTAACAGATGGCACTTTACTTTCATGCAGCTATCATGCTCTATCATAAAATCTTACTGTCCTGTATCTTCTACTTGACCCTAAGCTCTTTGAGGACCGGGACTGTCTCTGGGTTTAGTCACAGTTTTATTTATACTGCTTAGCAGATGAATATAGATATTAATAATTGATAAATATTGGCTGAATGAATGACTAAATTAAGTAGTAAAGGAAGCAGAGATTTAAGAAATGAGTCAAACAAACGAAAACAACAAAAGATATCTTTTTTACTTGTGATCTTTATCTTAGAGGTACCTTAATTCTTAAATTTTTATTTTTTTAAAGGTTTATTTATGCATACAGGAACTGAGGTACAGGCCAGAGTGTGGGGGGTGAGAAGATTCTCCTGAGACAGGGTGGGGAGCAGAACAGGCAGATCTACTGAAATACACTGCTGAGGGGAGCAGTGGGCGAGGCAGGAGAGGTCTGCTGCGCCATGTGGGTCCCCTCCCTGGCCAGGGATCGAACTTGTGCTGCAGTGGCTGCACATGGCTTCATTGTGTGGTGCTGAACCCCTAGCACCACCATGGGGGCCCCAGAATTCTTGCATTTTAAAAAATGAGCTTTTACTTGGTCATGGTCAGATGAAGTAATTGTGGATTTGTCATAAGCAGTCTAATTTATTCGACTTTCCTATCTTTATTTTTGCAGCCTTTAAAGTCTCACAATCTTAAAAACTCAGTAATAGAAGGACTTAATAGACATTGTCTTCCAACAACTATATTTCTGTATGCATTAGGCACTTACCCTTTGCAAGCCTGGGGATCCTTAGGGCCTGCCAGTGATTATAATTAACCCAAACTATAATCATTTCCTTTGGCATAAATAAAGTCAAGCAGTTAGTAAGAGGCCAAAGGCCCTAGCTGCCATTTCAGTACAATTTGGATGGATGCAGATGAAATTATAGCGTCACATTTTATTTGTTGGATGAAGTCCCAATTATGAGCTTATTCACATCAGAGAGTTCAGAGAGCTCAGCAGTGGGCACAGGCAGGGATACACAGTCCTGGGCAATTATTCCGGGACAGGATGCGCTTGCATTTGCTCTGACCAATATAGAGATTAATGCTGGACCTCAGATCAGCTGATCCAATGTGGATTAAAAAATTCTCCAATCACCCAAAAACATTCATTCTATTCTCTTTACAAAGTCTTATGCATATGCAGCTGCTGGTGGTGGGAGCTTTTGGGGAGAGATGGAATCGGGGGAATGGCTGATTCAGATGCTGCAATTATTTTGGGACTGGAAACAGAATTGAAATGACCCAGATGGTTAGCCTAATGAAGCTGATCCAAGATTTATGCCAAGAGGAATCAGAGCCATGTTTCTATGAGAGAGAGAGAGAGAGAGAGAGAGAGAGAGAGAGAGAGAGAGAGAGAGAGAGAGAAGAGAGAAGAGAACAAGCACACGCAGTGTGCATGCATAATTGATTTTTGGCTCTAAAGGCTTGGGTTATAGGCATAAAAATGTGGTCAGGCCAAGATGGATGTGCATAGGAGAGAAATCACAACAAAACACAAACCTTTTCCTGCCATTGTCTGGCCTTGGGCTGGCCAGCGCCCTCTCGGTTACTTTAGAATGGCCCATCCCCTTGCCTTTGACTTTTCACAGCGAGTGTATGGTGCCTTTTGGGTAAGATACTTAAGGTAGATCGAGCGGAGCTGCAACATCCGTGCCGTTGACTTGTGCCAGGGCATTTGTCCAAATCTTCACCTCTAGCAAAAAAATCACGTATTGTGCCACACGCTGCAGCAACTGCTACAATTGTCTTGTCTATGGACTTTGATCTACTCACACAAACTGACAAACCCACGTGATTCCATGAGGCAAAGTGTGAGGAAGGGACTCAAGATCAATCCTGTGTCTATTGCGTTTAAAAATCATAAAATGATTTTTTTCTTTGAATTATTATAGTTGATGCTGTATACAAAAATCTTTAGAACATTGCCTGGTACCCAATGTCTACTAATTGTGTTTGACTATTATCACCACCATCATTATTACTTTATTATTTAACATTTTAGCCTGGGTCTCCCCATACATTTCATTCAAAGGCATTTCTGGCTCACTTCACGTAGAATAACACGTTTCGGTTCACATTTGACTCTATATTAAGAGTCTGGAATCCACAGAACACAAGAAACTTACTAGAAATAGCAATTTCTTTCATTTATTGTATACCTCATATATATCAAGCTGTTTACATACCACATATTATTATTTCCTCCCGACCACCCTGCAGGTTATATTATTATTTGGCTCTATAAATGAGACAAGTGTGGCTCAGAGAGTTTCACATTCCAAGTTTGAATCCCAACACATGTCATCATCTACACTGCCCCTAGCATGGTTCAAACAGTGCTGTGTCGCATTCGGGTTAGATTGCTATTGCTCCTAAATAATGTCCCAGCACCAGTTGTCTCCTACAGTTTATTCTTCACATAACACAAGGCCTGTAAGTGCCAGAGCAAAAACTTGAATTGATGTCTCTTTGACTCTTAAATCCACGTTCTTACAATTAAAATAGAGTTGCCTGTGAGATTGCCTTCCTATTAATTCATATTAGTCCTAATCCTACTTAAATGAATCCAAAGATGCAGTTACTTGATAGTAAATTCTATTGACACTATTCAAGAGCTAAGGGAATAAAAAGTATCCTAGGGAAAAGCATGCTTCAAAAAGCACAGTTTGCCATATGTGCAGAGGAGAAGAAATTAAGTGGGAAGAAGCCAAATTGGTGAGGGCTTCCAAAATTGTGATGCAAACAATTTCTAAGCTAGAGATATGATGTGGATTTGACCACAGTGAGGATGTGTGTTTGCATGTTGTGGGAAGGAGGAAGGTTTAAGTCGTGCAGGCCTTGTGTTCTTGTCTAATAGGAGGAGAGAGCAGATACTTATCCTGCACTTGGATGTATCCTCCCTGATGAATATGGCAAAGGCTAAAGGTAGGCAGTGAGAATAGGGAGACTCAGGATCCCTCAAATACCCAGTCAATCAGTGGGCACTGCCATGAAGATGCTTTCCTCACCTTGATTTGCACAGGGATTGCTTGGGGCAATATGTGGGAGTGGGAGGGTGATGGGATTTTTACTTTTGGACTGAGTCTAGACCTTGGCTTTTGCTGATGAATTGCTCATTATGACAGTATATGTTTCCGGGGCCGGATGACAGAGAAGCACTGATTCAGCATCTTTTCTTGTGCAGCCCCAAGTAAATCATTCCATTTCACTGAAGATAATGAGGATTACCGCCCTCCCAGGGATCCTGGAAGAACTCAGCATAGAGACGAATATAAGTGCTACATAAATGCTAAGTAATGCTTTCATCCTCCATGGACAGGGCAGCCTATCCTGTCTGCTAAATCTCTCCTAGGACAGGGCCCCCGGGCCCCAGGAGAGGGTGTTCTTGCAAAACACAGATTAAACCACATAGCAGATCTTGTTGGGGGCGGGGGGTGTGGTTCCAAGAAGGAGAGACAATTGGAAAGAGGTAAGATTGAAAAGTCATCATGAACTCCCTCTACTGGGCTCTGGAGTCTAGGCACATATTAAACTGTTTTTGCGACTTCCAGTTGAAACATCACTTCCTCAGAGCAACAATACTTATTTTTTTTTTTTAAAGATTTATTTATTTATGTATACAAGCACTGGGGTACAGGCCAGAGGTGTGGGGGGGTGAGAGGATTCACCACAGAGAGCAGGGAGCAGAACAGGCAGATCAATGGAAGTACACTGCTGAGGGGAGCAGCGGGCACAGGAGAGGTCTGCTGCACCATGTGGGTCCCCTCCCTGGCCGGCAGCAGGGATCGAACTCATGCTGCAGTGGCTATGGTTTGCTTCATAGTGCGTTTCTTAACCCACTGCGCCACCAGGGAGGCCCCAACAATCCTTATTTTTTAAAACCTTTCTCAACAAGACTCATATTCTAAGTTTTGCAGATTTCCATGGGAAAATCTGTGCTGAAAGAGCAGAATAAAGACAGTGGAAGTTTTTGCCCAATCTTCCTCTGTGTTTAGTTCAAACAAAATTGTTTGACTGTTGGCAGCGATCTGTGAAGCTGCTGGCTAGCCCTGGTTCCTAAACAGTTTTGAAAGCTGCTGGAGATGCAACAGAAGGGAAACAGCCGTGTTTGCTGCAGGGGAATTTGGGGCTCAAGCTGCTGGCTCCTCCTCACCACAGTCACACTCACCTTGACTCTGGGCACCTGGCTTACCCTTCTGAATTTCTACTTATGTGTTAACAGTGAAAAATTCTCCTCTAGTAGTGTTCCATTACATCAGTCTCTCTTTCTCTTTCTCTCTCTGTCTCTGTCTCTCTCTCTTTTTTTTTAACATTTAAAAGGACAGGCTTTTTAGGAAAAGGAGAGAGGAAAGAGACAGCGAGCTACACAGTCACAGGCAGGCAGGAGTGCTGCCTGTTACACTGGTCTTTTATACACAAATGGTGAGTGAAGTTCCACCAGAGCATTCCTTCCTTCTTTCCGTCCCTTGAACACTTGTACAGTTAACCTTAAGGTACAGTGAATTATTTCACTTGATTGTACTATGTATGATTAGCTGTTTTACAAAATAGGATGGATTTTATAGGTGTCCATAATTCTGCCCTCACCTAGGAAAATGGTGCCAACGTTAATGCCAAGACCCATCCACAATGCTAGCTTAGAGAGGTTTTAATGATTGTTGAATGCATAAAAAGAATTGTTTAATTTATTTTAGAATCAATTTCTTCTCATTTCTCCCCCACTGCCTATGATTGGTAGGAATCAACTGAGTCCATGCTTATAGGGTATCCGAAATAAAATATCCTATACACACACACATACACACACACACACGCACCCTATAGAAACAAAAACAACTGGTCTTGATTCCAGTGATTAAGCATTTCACTCATCACAGTAAGGGGGAAAAACCAAATTTGCATCCTGAGTTTAACCTGAATTAAACCAGCCATAATAGAATCACCCATAATAGGATCACCCAAAAGTATGTGGTTTTACTTATTTCTGCTGTGCTGATTATCTGAGCCTACGGCATGACCTTTGTGACCATGATAATCATGTAAGGATATTATTGTTTTCCACCATAAGCAGAAAACACAACCTTAAAAAAAAATCAAATTAGTGTGAGGCCAGAGATCATCTTTACTGTTATGATGGGACACCATGGGTTTTGCTATCTGCCACATAAGGAAAAAACAGACTCTATTGGCTAACACCTTTAATATGATTAATGCACAATAGAAGAAAAAGAATATAGTTTCCAAACGAATCACCCCAAATTACCCATCTTTCTTTTTTTTTTTAAATTTTTTTTAAAGATTTATTTATTTATGCATACAAGCACTGGGGTACAGGCCAGAGTCCAGGGAGGTGAGAGGATTCACCACAGAGAGCAGGGAGCAGAA
>JAGFMF010011939.1:744558-766902 GCA_019455555.1 Galemys pyrenaicus | reverse complement strand
CCTGCTCTCTGTGGTGAATCCTCTCACCCCCACCCCCCACACCTCTGGCCTGTACCCCAGTGCTTGTATGCATAAATAAATAAATCTTAAAAAAAAAAAGGAATCTTAACTCTCTATCTGGGGTTCTGTTCTAAAACCTTCAGTGTCTTTCAGTAGGAGGGCGCAAAGCCTTTAGTCCCCCTAGTCCTTGTCCTCTCTCTGGTTGCCATCCTTGTGTTGGACATAAACTCAAAACATAAGTAAAATAGTCTTGCAGAAAAATTCAAGTTAGTAAAAGATGAATTGCTTCATCAGTTTTCAATTTTTCTTTCTCTGGAACATATTGAACTTCTAGGTGTCATTTTTAAAGGTGGCAAGAGAACCAATCTACAATGAGTTCCAGTTCCTGATGTCTTCATTTGTTCACTCATTCTTCTCTCAAGTACATATTTAATGCATCTAACGCTCTAGAATGTTGCTGGGTATGGAATGCATAAAATGGCAGACATTTAAATAAGGTATTAAAATACTGAGATAAATGCCAGTAGAAGCCCATATAAAATGCTAAAGGGAACAAGGAGTACACTCAAATAAAATAGTTATGTCTAAAATTGGGGACAAGATAAGAAGGGGAAAATGAAAGAATTTTTTCTGCATTTTCCCCTAGCTTTCTATCTTACTATTTACCGAGAAAAGCAGTCCTAGTTCTTAACTGATTCCAGGCCCTTATGCCACTTTTTTAAAGACACTCTGATCATAGTAATCTCATAGTAGTTGGTGGTTTATTTTTTATAATTCCCCTCAAATTAGGCTTTTTATTTTGGTGGGCAAGACTAAGGATTTTAACTACCAGGCAAAGCTGTGTCTGCAGGAATTTTTTTTTTTTTTTTGAGTTTCAAATGAACCTTTGAAATAGAATATCCTTGCTTGAGGTGCAGGGAGTATGCAGTGTGTAAGGTAAATGGGTCAATGCGTCTCTCCCTCGCTAAAGAGCAAAATGGGGCAAATGCGGTAAAATTGAACAATTTGGGAATATGTGTGAAGAGTATGTGAGAGTTCTTTGTACTGTTTTTATAACTTTTCTGGAGGTTCGACACTTTTTTAAAAAAGATTTATTTATTTATGCATACAAGAACTGGGGTACAGGCCAGAGGTATGTATATGTGTTTATGTGGGGGAGTGATGGGGGGTGGTGAGAGGATTCACCAGAAACAGTGGGGAGCAGAACAGGTAGACTGACTGAAACACACTGCTGAGGGGAGCAGCGGGCGAGGCAGCAGAGGTCTGCTGCGCCATGCGGGTCACTTCCCAGGCTGGGGATCGATTGAATTTGTGCTGCAGTGGTTGTGGCTGCTTCATAGTGTAGTGCTTAACCCTTTGCACCACCAGGGAGGTCTTAGTTTGATGCTATTTCTAAATTAAAAAAAAAAAATTAAAGGAAATTGCTCAGCTAATAACTTCCCCTTCCGTTTAGACCCACCCTGCCATTTCCTCACTGGACAGTGCTGGCCAGTGGAGGGCAAGTTTCAGGACATATGGTTGCTCTGGGTCTAGTCAGGGTGTCAGACATGAAGGATTTGTCTAAATTCCATGAGGAGAGTCTTGGTATAGGAGACACTATTAAGGGTGTTTAGTATGTTTCTCAACAAAGAACTTGAAATCTTTCCCTTCATTAAAACAACAATTTTTTTTTTCCAGGGCATTTATCTTGCCTGTGCTATGTATTCCTACCTACCAGATTTCACATTCAGGTGGATCCTTCACTGGGTATGTCAACTATTGATCTATTTATCATTAAGTTCCTCTTTATAAAAGAAGAATAATGACTTGTAAGATCTATTTATTATTATGTTCCCTTTTATAAAATAGATAAAAATATACACAACCAGCTAGATGTTGTAGTGAGTGAATAAATAGTGGACGTCAAGTGCTTAGCACAAAGCCTTATGTATAGTAAGCCCTCAATAAATCATAAAGGTGATGGTTTATTATAGGTTTTATTTTCATTACTGGCCATCTTGTGTTTGGGAGATTTTTTTCCTTTTAATTATATTTGAGTGGTAAACCTTTGACACCTTTTTTTCAAGGAGAGTGATTTGCTTTGGAAATGGTCAGCCTGTTTTTTCATTTCTACGCTTTCAGGTCTGTAGTCAATGTTTTTCAATTTCAAGGGGTTAAATGAGGACACCAAAAATAATGTTAGTATAGTGTGTAGATCCAAACCTTTGGTTCTATTTGGTTAAGTACTTTATGGCCCATTTTATTTGTTAGTCCCAAGATAGTCTTATGAGTTGCAGTTATTTTTATTTTTATTCCATAGGTGATTTTTAATTAGCTTAAGTTTGTTCACACAACCTCAAGAAGGTTAGAGGTGGTGCTTAAAAATTCAATTCCTCAAATCCTAGAATTTTACCTGGTCCTCTGTGCCCTGCCATTTCTCTTGATTTTTGTGGGTTGTTTTTTTTTTTTTTGACATGGTTATAGATGTAAGCTATTGTTCGAAAGAAAAACCAAAGAAAGCCTTATAAGTTTTTAATGAAAGAAGTGAAATCAAGCAAAACCCAATGACTTCGGCATTAAATTATATTGATTTATTTTTTGAACTTTCAGTTCGTGACTGCCACTTTCTTGAGTTTTTCCCCACAGGTAACTGCTTTTCTATTTGTAAATTCATTAAGCACTCAAATAATTTTAATGTTTAATATTTGACTTCTTGTAAGTGGACTGATCACCAAAGAGTTGTGGGTCTTTTTCTAGACAAATTTTTTACTACTTCTTTCAGTACACTGTCAAAATCTACACTATTCTTACTTTCTATTGCAGGAAATGAGGGAATTACAGAGGTAATGTATCTGGAAATGCTGCTAATACTATATAATGCTATGCAATTTTGAAATCTTAAAATGAAGTCTTGGTTCCTCAGAAGCCCTGGGGAAAGGATTTTCTGGGAGAGGTTTTTAGATGTATGAGGCAAGTTTTTGAAAGTCAAAGAGTTTAATGATAAAACAGCAGTCCTTGTCCCACCTCATTTTACTCCCTGGTCCTAAGATACAGACAGAAGCCACCATTTTTACAACTCTATTCCGTATTGCTAAATAATAAGAAAATAATGTCATTTATTGGTTATTTTCCCATCCAAGTACTAACCAGGCCCGACCCTGCTTAGCTTCCGAGATCAGACGAGATCGGGCTATTGGTTATTTTCAATTGTAAACATATCTAATGAAATGGACAGTATCGATTTACTAGAGATGCATATTAGTTATGTCTTACTGTGTAGCAAATTACCTCAAAACTTGGAGGCTCACAGAAACACTCATTTATTTTATGTTTCTCTGAGTCAAGAATGTGATCATAGCTTAGCTGGGTACCTCTAGATCAAGGTCTCCTGAAGTTGCCATCAAGCAAGGAGTGTGATCTCATCTGAATGTCCATCTGGGAGAGGGACCAATTCAAGGCTCACTCAAGTGGTTCTTTCTTCAGGCTGGGGCAGAGGGTGCTAGTTCCTTTCTCTGTGGATGGGAGACATCCCTCTATTTTGTCACATGTGAGTCTTTCTATGGGCAGTTCATGGATGTTATCACTCATTTACATTAGAGTAGTTTTCTCTTGCTGTCCAGGATTTTCACCTTGTCAACTACTTTATATGCCATAAATTCTTTATCTCCTAGTTTCTTTTGTTATCAGTTCCCTATTCAAAGTCAAAACTATTGAATATCTTTGGTAAAGCCTAGACCACATTGATCTACTAATAAGGAGATTGGAGAAGTGCTTAAAAGATTACATTTCTAGAGTGGAATAGAGTCTTCTAAATTTCCAATGATTGACAAATTTCCCCACATAGGGACAGGGTTTAATGTTGTTCAGTCAAAAGAATGACAAATCTTCCTGATATCCATCTTTTCTCTAGGAAATACATTTGCTTATATTTTTATCTTTGAAGTATACTGATGTATACAACAATTAATGCTATTTTATAATAATTATTTTATTCTACTTTAAATTCATAGAGATGAAACTTGGAACAAAGCATCAGTGTAAAGTAAAAAGGAAATTGCACAAGTACAGTAAATATAGCAGAAAAACCTTATGACTAGGAATATGTACTTTTTTCCAGGTGGGCTAATAAGTGCTTTATGTGGATTACTTAATCCTCAAACTACTTTATCAAATTTTAAGGTTTCTTTTTCAACTTCTTTGTGATGGTATGACATGCCCATTATTTATGAAGTGTGTCTGTTTTTCATAGCAATGTGCCTGCAGAAACTGGTTCACAAAATAAAATATTCAGGAATAAGTCAATTAGCACTATTTAAAAAAGATGAACAGATAAAAGTTACTTAAACAGACTTTCAAGAAAGAATTGAAGGCTGTTCTGTATGAACTGTACTTAAAACTTCTGTCCCTGGATAGTGTTCATGCATGGATGAGAGGATATGCTGACTGGAATAAAAAAAGTCAGCTGAAACTGAAGAGAATTTGTCAAAGTGATGAAAAATGAACTGTATGGGCTTTTAGACTGCATGACCAAATGGATACAATTAGGGATTGTTTGAGGAAGCGTCTGTAAAGGAGATGTGAATAAAATTATTTAGTGATGAGCAAGATCAAAAGTGTGTGTGTGTGTGTGTATTGGGTGGGGGTATGTCATAGGGAGAGAGATTAATAATACTGAAGGAACAGACAGAGAGGTGTGAGAATATCTGTTTTCCATTTTCTGGGAAAGTAAGTGATACTTTTCAAAAACCTGTGGTAAGAGAATTTCTGTATTCATAGAAACTTTCACCAAGTATTTTTGCCTTCTTTTTTCATCTTGGAGGACCTCCATCAATATCTCATCAATTTTCCAATTCTCCAGGAAGGCAATAGCAGAGTATAGGCAATTATAGGGCTGGATTTGTACATAAGAGAGAGATAGATTCAGATTCTGACCCAAGTTTAGATCTCAACAAAACTTCCTGCCTCTAAATTCTGAGCTGAATAAGTGGATCTTGCTGCCTTTCATCACACTTAGACTACATCTGCCCTTTTGATGTAAACACACATGTTTATCACATTCTCCCAACACAATTTGCCATGGGTGACCCCATTTCAAAGCAATGTTTGTTTAGCAAAGGTAGTTTACCCTAGCAAAGTTTTCTAAATAATTCACAGATGATTTTTATCACTGAGAGAGACATGTTGGTCCCGATGTCTGAAAAAAAGAGTAGCTGTCTATATTTAGACAAAAAGTACCTTCATCAAGCGTGTGAATATAACTAAATTATAGAAATAAGCAGTGCAATCGCATAATGCTATTAAGATCACATAAAATGACAAGTAACTACAAAAGCCTTTTCTAATGTAAAGTGTTCTACTGCTTGGAACGCTAAACTTGGGACTCACGTGTGACCAATATGGAGAAATTAGGTCCATCTGTATCAAATTATTATCAAATCACTCTTGCTTACAAAGTTAAGAATGGGGGGGGGGAAGAGAGAGAAAGAGAGAGAGAGAGGGGGAGGGAGAGGCAAGTGTGCATTTACATTACAGAGATAAAGAGCAAGACTTTAGCATCTGACAGCTTGGGCTCAAATCCTGTGTTACGCTTGCGACTGTGATTTCTAACAAGTCAATCTTTTTTATTTTTTGCCTCAGTTTCTAATCTGTAAAATGGTACAGATGAGATTGTATTATAGTATTTTCTCTTTGGGTTTTGAAAATTGAATGAGTGAATACATGTAAAACACTTGGAGTAAGTTTTGTTATCAGGCAGGTGAGGCGCACCCCAGAACCCCCAAAACCACCTGCTCTTGAATAGGTTGTCACCCACCGCATAAAGACAAAACGTAATCTAGTGTGTAACACCTTTAATGGAAAAAGAACTTTAATACAATTATGTACAATAAAGTGAAGAGAAGGGAAAGAATAGATAAAATTGTTTCTACATGAAACACTCAAAGTTACCCATCTCCTTATGGATAAAGGCCCAGCCAAACAGGGATGGCCCAAAGCAGGACCTCTGAGGCCCAGAAACTTGTCACAAACCTAAACTACTTTCTGGTCTGATGCCAAAGAAAAGGGGCTGAAGAGGCCAGACAAATCTGGAAGGAAAGAGCAGAATCAGGATAAAAGATGTCATTGTAACCTCCCCATGGATCTCTCACATCTGTTTCAAGTGTCTCCTTCCATGTTTCCTAAGTCCTTGCTACTCATCCAAGGCCAAGAAGCAAGCACAGCTTCTTCACATGTCTCTCTTATCCATGTGCCTCCTCCACCTCTCCTTGATCTCTTCTTCCTTTCTCCCAGTCTTCCCTTGCTTCTCCTTCCTGATCATCTCCAACCTTCCTTGGATAGGGCAGGGGACCAGGAACCTCACCTTTCCCTGGGAACCACCAGGACATTACATGAAATCAATATTAGCTATTATTTTACCCTAAAGTTAGTTTTTACTACATTGTAATGTAACTTTTGTTTACCTGTTTCCTACAAGAATGTTCCTCCTTGTTAGTAGAAATCTTGGATGTTGTCACTTAAGTGCCTGTAGTGTAGGGTCACAACAAGTATCTTATTCCTTTTGAGGTTTTGATGTCTGTCCTGGCTCTTTCAGATTATTAGGATATTATTTACGAATTATTGCCTCTGTGCAGCTAATTGTGCATGGCAATCTGTAGAAATTAATTTAGCTTTCTATATATTCATTCAACCTTCTTTGGTGTGCTTATGCTCTGAGATAATTTGCTTTAGTTAGGACACTTACAGAAGAAAACAGTGACAGTCTACCTGCTTATTTCTAGGACATTGACAGTTGTGAAAGATATAAAAAAAAAAACGAACCAGCACTCATTGCTTCATTAATAATAAAATAGCCCATAGTTCTAAAAACGGAAAATATTTTCTTCCTCCAATGTTTTCAGTAAACTTTCATGAACCATAGATGAATTACATAGAGTTTAAATGACATATGGGTAACAAGAACATATCAAACTTCAATACAATTTCACTCACAATTTGATTTGGCAAGTCCAGAAAAATAGGTTACTTAAACCTGTCAGAATTGCAGTGCAGGGTTGTTGACAGCTGTGAAGAAAAGTTGAATAATGCTGTGCTGAAAAGGTCAAGGTTTTTTTTTGTTGATACTGCTTGGTGGGATGGGGAGGGCCTTTGGGATTGTCAAGTACCCCCCTCCAGAGACTTTTATTGCTGTGGAAGTCTCAGAGGTCACACAGTCGGAGATAAGGAACAGGACTTGTTTTCTAACAATAGTCTCAATGCAGAGTTCATTCTTGAACTCTTGAATCACTTGCCCCCCAAAGGCTCAAGTAAAGAAAGTGGCTTAATAAATCTAGGTAATAGCAAGTTTTACAGAAAACATGGGACTCTCTATTCTAGGTCTTCTAATTGAATTTAATATTGTGTGTGGAGAGAACATACAAATAGCAAGACAAGAAAACTAGTGAAGAAACTATTCTCAAAAAGTCATAAACATATCTGCATTTAATTTTCTTTTTTATTACTAACTCCATCATTAAGTACACCTTCTTTAAATGTCTTCCTCCTTTTTAAGCCTGTGCCTTTTGAGGGTGGGTCTAGATTCCAAATAAAATGATTGATGTATAAAATAATTTTATTTGATGTAAAAATTAAATAATTCTAATATTAAGAGGAAAGTTAATAAGGAAATACATTTTTTGATCAATGATTGTTATATGTGCCTTCCACTGCACTTTGCAACTCAGGGGTTAAAGATGTTTTGTGGAATGCGTTATTATCCCTGCTTAAAGTACTAGTCAACATGGCTTTTCTTTGATTTAGTTGACATGAATATTTACACTGTAAACTACATAACAATAAACATTGGCTTGAATTAAAAAACCCTATATTTTGTATTGAAAAAATAGACCCACAGGTTTTAAGATTAAACCAATTATTTAAAAACTTTTATTCAAGTGTTATTATAATGCAGACTTGGATTAGATAAAATTTTCATGTTATAGGCGAGTGGCAAACCTAGCTTACTCACTTGTTCTAAAACTGAGCTTAATGTGGTGGTTGCAGGAGGATTAACTTGAGACTGGAATCACCAGATCTCTTACAGGTTGTGCTTCCACCTTTCTTAACATCAGCAAGACCATGTAGGTTGAATGTTGGCCACAGTTAATAGGAACAATTGAGTCCTTAGCTTACCATATTTGCCAAAAATTAATATAGAACCTGACCTTTGTTTGTTACCCTACCTTCCTGTTACTGAATTTACCTGTTCAAATCATACTGTATTTATAAACCATACTGTATTACAAATCATACTGTATTTGTCTTTCTCTTTCTGACTTATTTCACTTCTATAATCCCCTCAAGTTTCATTCATGTTATTGCAAATGGCAAGATTTCATCTTTTTCTTACAGCTGAGTAGTATTCCATTGTGTATATATCACACACTTCCTTATTCATTCATCTCTCAATGGACACTTAGGTTGTTTCCACATCTTGGCTATTGTGAATCGTGTTACAATGACAGTAGGGGTGCATATAACTTTTCAAATTAATATTTTCATTTATTTACAGGTAAATACATAAAGGTGTTGATAGTTCTATTTTTATTTTTGTCTTTCAATATTTTTTTGAGGGATCAATCATTATATTGTTATCTATAGTTGATGCACCAATTGACATTACCAGGAACAGTGTTTCCTCCACGTGCTCACCAATATTTACTGTTTCTTTTTGATAACAGCCATTCTTATAGGTGGAAGTGTATTTTGATTTGCAGTTCTGTAATAATAAACATTGAAGAATATCTTTTTATGTGTCGGTTGGCCATTGGTATGTTGTCTTTGGTAAATGTTTATCTAGATCCACTGTGAATTTTTATAATTTTTTCTTCTGTAAATTTTTAAATTGGGTTATTTATTTTTTGATGTTCAGTGCATAAGTTACTTATATATTTTGGATATTAACTTCTTGTTGGATGTATGGTTTTCAAATATCTTCTCTCATTCAGCAGGCCACACTTTCATTTTAACAGTGGTTTCTTTTGCTGTGCAGAAACTTTTCAGTTTTATATAATCCATTTGTTTATTTTTGCTTTTGTGTTCCTTACCATTGGAGTAGAATCCATAGGGATATCACTAAGGTTAGCTCATCGAATATATTGCCTATAATTTCTTCCATTTATTTTATGGTTTCAGGCTTTACATTCAAGTCTCTTAGCCATTTTAAATTAGTTTATGTGTATTTTATAAAATAGTTGTCTAACTTAATTCTTTTGATTGTGACTGTTTGGTACTCTACCTTCTTGTTATTGAATTTACCTGTTCCAAATAAGTTTTCCCAAATCATGTATTGAAGAGAGTTTCTTTTCTCCATTGTATGTTCTTGTGTCCTTTGTCATAAGTCAACTGTTCATATATTTGGACTTTCAATTATGTTCCATTTATCTATGTGTCTGTTTTTATTCCAATCCATACTGTTTAATTATTGTAGCCTTGCAATATAGTTTGAAGTTAGGAACGTGATATCTCCAGTTCTGTTTTTTTTTTTTCCTTTGGGGTTGCAAAGCAAAATTGTTATTGAGTCCTGTTGCAAAACAAAATTCATACAAATAATTGTGGAGATATGATTGGTCTTATTAAATGAGTCAAGAGTCATGAAGTAAGGTGCTGTAGAAAGTAGCAAGTAGTAAGCTGCTGCAGGGAGTTATACAAAATAGGAGGTTTTTATAGTTAAAAGAGTTTGGGAAAAGAAAATGAAGTTTCCCTTAGGAGATGGAAGTTGGGATAAGGATTGCCTCACCAATTCTGAGGAAGAAACAACAGATTGTTTTAAAATTCCACTTTGGGAGAGGCTAAAACTGCCTCACTTCCAATAAAAGAGATGCAGTTTAAAACCACAATGAAATGCCATCTTACAACCATGAGCATTAGGTCAGGTATTCAATTAGATCAGGTATTTAATCTTCATGGGGCTTGGCATGAACTTCAATTTGAACCCACTATTTCTTCTTTTTTTTTTTTGACAGTTCTAACTTATGTTGTCAGGCTTGGCTTCTGATTCTCAATCACATAAATGGATTACTAAGAACTTTTTGAGTTCTAAAATTGCATTTATTTTCAACATTTCTTAATGTAGTAACTAAATCATTAATGAAACATACATGATTAAATAGGGAACCTCAATAGCTTGAAGAAGAATAATCTAGCAGATATAGAACACGACTTTAATTCATTAGACTGAAAATATGGATTTTATATAGGATGGAGTGGCGGTTGCCAGGGAGTAGAGTGTGGCAGAAATGGGGGCATGTAGGTCAGAGTGTGCAAATTTGTTATAAGAAAAAATACATTTTCTAGATCTAATGTACAACATGGTGACTATAATTAGTTATACATTGTTGTATACTTGAAAGTTGGTAAGAGTAGATTTTAAGTATGTTCACCCTCCACATAGACATAAATACACAAGAGTTTACTATGTAAGATAATGGATATGCTAATTACTTTGATCTTGGTAATCATTCCACCATGCATATGCTTATCAGTTCATAACATTGCTATGCAATTACATTTGTCATTAAATTTGTAAAAAAGAAAATTCACTACTTCTGTCTACTGTCCCCTCATTTCACTTCAAGCTTGTTCCCTACAAAAATATTTAGATACTTTAAATATTTTGATTTATTCTTTTGTAAGAGACTGGTCAAATTTATTATTACGTCCTTTATTTCTTAGCATTTATTCAATAGATAATTCAGAGTTGAGCTTCATTTATGTTTCTCTGTACCAGGTAATTAATTTTATTAAAAAATTCAAAGATTTTTTTTCTCAAGTAGGGATCTACCATCGACTGGTTTCAATTTCCTTTTCATAAAATAAGACTAAGGATTGAGGTCATGAGTGAACGTAGGATCTAAGATTTCCTGCATGTCAGTGACTATCACATTTGGAATATACAAAGCATAAAAAAATTGTAAAATTCTTTTTTTTTTTTTTAAAAGATTTATTTATTTATACATACAAGATCTGGGGTACAGGCCAGAATGCAGGGTGGTGAGAGGATTCACCAGAGACAGAGTGGGGAGCAGAACAGGCAGATTGACTTGAAACACACTGCTGAGAGGAGCAGCGGGCACAGCAGGAGAGGTCTGCTGCGCCATGTGGACCCCTCCCTGGCCGGCAGCAGGGATCGAACTCGTGCTGCAGTGGCCATGGTTTGCCTCACAGTGCGCTGCTCAACTCACTGCGCCACCAGGGAGGCCCGTAAAATTCTTTTTTACTATCAAATAAAATATTCACAAAAGATAAAGAAAAACTTGGGCCTCCCTGGTGGTGCAGTGGGTTGAGTGCCGCACTGTGAAGCATCCACTGCACAGCAGCGCAAATTCGATCCCTAGCCAGGGAGGGGACCCACATGGCGCAGCAGACCTCTCCTGCCTCGCTGGCTGCTCCCCTTGGCAGTGTGTTTCATTCGATCTGTCTTTTCTGCTCCCCCCACTCTGTCTCTGGTGAATTCTCTCATCTCCCGACACTCTGGTCTGTACCCCAGCTCTTGTATGCATTAAAAAAAAGATAAAGAAAATTATAATTTTATTATAATTATAGCCACTAGTTAAAAATTGCCTATTTAACTTCAAATTTTATAAAAAAGCAACAGTACTAAAAACAATATAATACTGGCAGAAAAAGAGATACATGGATCTATGGAATACAATCAAAAGCCCAGCAATAAATCCACATACAAATCAGGACCCAAACTTTGATAAAGCAGCTATGACCACACATTGGGGAAAAGACAGTTACTTTAATAACCAGTGCTGAGAAAACTAGAAACCCACACATGAAAGAATGATGTTGGATCTCTTCCAACTTTACACACAAAAACAAACCCCAAATAGATTTTAAAATTTATAGATGAAGCCTATAAAATTAAGGTAAATAGAAGAAAATGTAGGGTAATATGCTTTGTGATCTCAATGATAAAGATGTTTTTGGAGACTTAACCCCTCTGGCAAGGGAAATCAAAACAAAAATAAACAATTGAGGCTATCTCAAGCTAAAAAGCTTTTATACCTCAAAAGAAAATACAGGAAGATTTGAAAGCACCCTTTTGAAGTGGATTAGAAAATTGTGGTATATATACACAATGGAATATATTCAACTATAAAAAAAAATGAACTCTTGCTATTTGTTACAACTTGGATAGAACCAGAGGGAATGATGCTAAGTAAAATAAGTCAGGAGGAGTAAGACAAATACTGGATGATAATAAGTCAGGAGGAGTAAGACAAATACTGGATGATTTCATTTGTATATGGAATGTAGAAATAAAGGGTCAGACAAAATCAAACCAGTAATAAATCCTAGAAATGTGAATCAAGGTTCCGAGATGGACATGGGAGGGTGGAAAAGAGGGAAGGGAGCACAGTGGATGATGGTGGTGGGTGTGAGAGGTGACATGTACTTGAGGATGGGTGATCCTATGCTTTTGAATCACATAATACTATAAACCAATGTTACCTTAAAAAAAGAAAATCAGGGCCTCCCTGGTGGCGCAGTGGGTTAAGCAACGCATTATGCACTTGATCTTAGCCAAAAGGCCGAGAAGGGATAAACAACGCATTATGAAGCAAACCGCAGCCACTGCAGCACAAGTTCGATCCCTGCTGCCAGCCAGGGAGGGGACCCACATGGTGCAGCAGACCTCTCCTGCTGTGCTCGCTGCTCCCCTCAGCAGTGTACTTCAGTTGATCTGCCTGTTCTGCTCCCCGCTCTCTGTGGTGAATTCTCTCACCCCCCCACACCTCTGGCCTGTACCCCAGTGCTTGTATGCATAAATAAATCTTTAAAAAAAAATAGAAAAGAAAATCATTCTATGAATGGGAGAAAATATTTGCACTGTATATAAACTGATTGGGGGCTCAAATCCAAAACATAAAAAAAACACAATTCAACAGTAAAAATACAATTCAATTAATTGATATCAACAGATCACCAAAGAAAATATCCAGAAGACCAGTAGATAGATGAAAAAATATTCATCAGTACATCCAATAAGAGATGCAGGTTAAAATCATAAATACCATCTCTCTCTCATTAGTGGAAATGATACATGTTAGTAAGGCCTCTAATAATAAGTGCTGGAAATGATGAGGAATGATGAGAGAATACTACTATACTGTGGTGAAAGGTAATAAATAACCATTAATAAATAATAAATAACCGTTATGGGAAGTAATCTGGATTTACCTTAAAAAAATAAAGTGGAAATACCATAGCAATTCCTCTCTTGGGACTCTCTCCAAAGAATATGAAACCATCAGCACAAGAAAATTATATGTTCTACAAAGTTTATAGTTGCATTGTTTATAACTAGGACTTGGAAGCAGCCTAAATGTCCATCGGTGGATTGGATTAAGAACATATGGTATATCCATACTAAGGAATACTATTCAACCATTAGGAAAGATGAAATGCATATTCTGCAAAGTGGGAGAAGATGGAAAGAATTATGTGTAATAAAGCAAGTCGGAACAATAAAACAATACTGGACATTTACATAGCAGATAATTTGACAGTAAAATACTAACAAAAACTAGTGAATGTTGGTAAATACTGTGAAGGCTCTGAGGTTAAGAGAAATGGAAGGAAGAAGGGACAAGGGGAGATAAGGCAATGGTGTGGGGAAAAAATTAAAAATGCACAAACTTATTATGAGAGAGGAAAAAAATAAGACAAATGCAAATAATTTTTAGTCTGACATTTCTCTTTAATTGCTTAGCATTTCTATGTTTATGCACATATAAAGAGGCTGGGCTAGACTAAGTTTATTTTAAGCACTGAACTTATAAATAAGACATCCTTATAAAAGTAAGACAATTATAAATGGATTACTTACTTGATAAGTTTTTCACATAGAAATATTTTTCAAAAGTTAATTTTATGATCACAGGTAGAAAAAGATAGGCTAGAAATTATTTGCTTAATATACTTTGCCAGTTAAAGAATATATGACATCTGATTATCTATATCTTTATGCATTATATAGACCTGAATGAAAGAATTAAGAATCTGGATAGAGACTAAACAATTACTTTTCTCCAAATAAGAATTAAAGACCCCTAAAAGGAAAGATGTACATTAATTTAGTGCTCACTTTGTGCAGTCAAATGTCTAATTGCATCTCTTTGCCTTTCCATTTGTAGCATTCCATGCAGGTGGCATACTAGCTAATGTTTATCATAATTACATGGCATCTTGCCACCTGAGTAGAAGACTACTGAAATGTTGTATATAAATCTTTCGCTACGATAAAATGACATACCACTACCTACATATAAAGGTAGAGAAGATGTATATATCACTAAACAGCAACTATAGAATTTCTTGAAAGATTAATGGTATTGCTTCATCTTCATTACCTCAGTCTCTGGACAAGAGTAGAGTATACGTTCAAGGTCACTGTCATTCATTTTTCATAGTCCCAGAAATCTGTGAATGATTCAACATCACCAAGCGGCCATATCATTTTAAAGGACATTAACATTCCTATTAAGCTCTTGAGAATTTTGACCTTTCTTAAATGTCAGAAAGGGATATTCTACAGATGTATCGTGATCAACTGGATGCATAATATACCAAGTGTTTGGACGCTTCTGCCTACCTCAGACCCCACGGGAGGTGATGAATTTAATGAAATGCTGTTTTCTATTATGCGAGAGTATTTGATAATTTGCTTAGCAACTCTCTTGGTATAAAGTACTTCAAGATCTGACATTGGTGAACATAGGACTGTATTAATCTGAACAAGTCTCCACACTTTTTCAAATGAGAAAACTGAGGCTCAGAGAAATGAAATGACTTGCTTCAAATCAGATAGCCAGTTAGTAGTAGAACTGGGAATAGAATTCAGCTCTTTTGACTCCTAGTCTGGTATGCTTTCTAATTTCTCATACTGCAGTGCATTTTTTCTCCCCTGTACTTTTCTGTCTTTTCATGCAATTCATTATATGCTGAAGTTCCAAGCAGAGGAATGGAATTTTTCATTATAATTTTAATAAGGTGCCACAAAACATGAAGTTCACATTGAATCCTAGTTTTCTTTCTTAGACCATATAGAGTATTGAATAGCAAAGACAAACCTAACCATATAAATTACAATTGTGTCTGGATCTTCCAATTTTGATGGTTATATATATGTTACTATAAATCAAACACCTTTATCACTGTGCCATTTTAAGGTTTACAATCAATCCTATATATAGCTAATTATCAGCTCTTCCAGCTCTTTGACTAAATGTGTTTTCTTCTGGTTCAAATACTTATGGCTTAGGCCCTAGGAATCTCTTTGGATTTCTTGAAGAATAGCAAAACATTTGTCAGGAAGATGGAGAGAAAAAGAGAAATAGGGTGGGGAGGTGAGAGAGAGGGGGAAGAGAGAGAGAGAGAGAGAGAGAGAGAGAGCACCATATTTGTACATGCATGCAACTGTATATGCATGTATTTTTTCTCTCTACAAAAACCCAAGGAATTAATTTTTTCCTCCACAAAACCCCTAAAGTATGATCAGTTTCTAAGTGGTGATTTTCTTGTGCTTAAATTGCTGGTTTCTTACACATAAAAGGCTGGGTAGAGTTGTCTTTGGCAATTGCTGATATGGTTGGCATTCACTGGGATTAAGTGAAAAATCTATTGCCTAAAAGATGACATTTTAAAAAAAGAGTGCCTAAATCAAATAGGAAACTATGCAAAGTCAGATTTATTCTTTCTTAAAATTAGCCAGAATCCTGTAAATTGCACTTTTAATCTTAAAGAACACACTTGTAATGTTGTCTGTGAAGTTGATTTTAGCATATATATGGTATTTCGGAGTTCTGAGAAAGTGCTTCTATCTGATTTGAATTTATTATACAGAGTGAAATACCATTGTTTGGACAGTGTGCCAGTTTTCATGTGATCAATATAAATTTTGCACTGAAATGGCAGTTCCCACGCCTTCCTGCCTGCTAACATCTTTCTACCGCTACTGTCAGCTCTGAAAACTACATCCCTTTTGCCCAAATCCCCTGCTGGCTTCAATCCTCTTACCAACTGAGGCCCAGCTCTTTTTTATTTTTGTTTATGACTGGCCCCCTTTTCTAGGTTGCTTAGAGAACTATATATTATAACGGAAATAAACTGTTATTACTGGAAGGGTCCTTGATAATCAGTACAAGCCTTCTAAGTTCAGGGCTTTTTAGTGACATTGATGGAAACAGAACCTTGGTTTCCCAGTATTTTCTTTCTGCTAGTTCTGCTTTACAAATGATTTCTCTCTTTTTGATAGGCTGTACAAATTCAATCAGATTTGACATAAAACTCAACAGAGCTGATTGGTCATTGTATAGCAAAAGCTTTATGATTCTCAAAAAGTTCCAAAATACCTAGAATCTGTGATGTTCAAGCATTTCTTTGAATTTGATCTATTTTATCTTTTTGTCTTTAACAGTCTCAGTGGCTCCATAATACCCTGGTCACCTTTCACTGGAGGTCAGTTTGAACCTGACCTTCATACACTGTCATGGGTATTTGGTGGTCTGATGGGGTGACCTTAGGATATTTAAGTAAGAGATTAAGGAGTATTTTGGAAATGAAAAGAACCTCTGCTACTGAACTAAGGGGAGAGTAAAACACAGAAGTTAGCTCCATAAAAATGTCTCTGTGGGAAGCAGGGGATGAACATAGGGATAGGCATCAGTGAGAACAGGCTGGGCTCTGTCACTAACATAATGCTTCTCTTCCAGCCATGCCACATTAACCAGAGAATATATCCTAGGGAGAAAGGGACTAAACGTGATAGAAGAATTAAATCATAAAGAACTACTTTAGCAGATATCTCTCTAAGACATTTAGTGAGTAAGACAGCACATGTTTGGTATTTACGTTAAGTAGAACAGTAGAAAGTAAGACAGCACATGTTTGGTATTTACGTTAAGTAGAACAGTAGAAGAAAGTCAGTACTTTCCTTTCCACATGGCCCCCAGCATTGCCTTCATCTATGGAAGCCTTAGATAACCCTGATATCAGTGTAAACTAATTCCTTACTTCCCCCTTGGCTATCTTCCAAACTCTTAAAGTTCTTATGTGAGGAGGATTAGAGACAATTTGGAGAGTGTAGAGTTTATTTGCATAAGAGATCAACTTTTGAGCATAGGACTTTTCTGGAAGATCTGAGCAAAAACAATTTTGCTTTGAAATCTTTGTTGATAGACTTAGACCACAAGAGGAGGGTGCAAACATACCCTTATCTTTACCACCATTGCCATTCAAGTTTGTGCTTGCCATGCTGTTAGTGGTAGTGTTGCCCTGTTACCCACTAGAAAATGTCAGCCTTGCCTGACTGAGTGAATATGGAAGTCGTAAAGCAGGAGGCTGTTTTGGGGGACTTATTCATAGGTGGTGTGACATCATACTCAGTGAGATTGGAAGCACCCAGATTATTACCCAGGTACTTAAGAGATCTTTCCTGGGATCTTACAGTGATGGGAAATTCTGGGGAACAAATACATAGGTATTGGGGTTTCTATATGAGCACATGGAATAATGCCTGTGGAAGTTTTGTTTGCTCTCTCAGGTCTTTTGATCCTCTTTAATAAACCTATTTTAGGGGTTGAAAGCACATATGTTTACTCATAATTTCAAATATATAAATTAGAAAACATTTCTATGAATGCTAGCTTTCTCAGGAATGATTGTAAAATATAACTATTTTTGTGGTTCTCCTAAAATAGTAACGTCCTCCTAGTGAACAACTGCTTCATAGTTTCATATTTCCCATTAAAATGTTCTAGTTTATTCATTTTTTTTCTTTTGTATCAGCGTATCGAGAAGTTTAAAAAAATTCTGTTTTGAAATATCCAGAGGTCTCTTTGCTGCAGTGATGATCAGCATAACTGACGAGAGGGTTGTCTCGTCATGACTCTCTGCCACCTTTTTGTAGCGTCTAGCTTTCCTGAAGATGTCCTTGGTCAAACCCAGTCTCCAGATGGCACTGTTGTCAGAAAGATCCAGAAAAATAGATGACCCAAAGATATTTTTGTATCTGTGTTTCAGTTTAGAAATCACTAATTTTATTTTTGAAATGTTTTCCAGGTCAAAGCAATTTTAGGACCTCTCTGCAGCAGTTATACCCTTTCTTGCACTGTTCTTCCCATTTCTGCGTATCAGACACTTTTTCAGTATGAAATTTATTGTTCCTATTGTGATACCAAGAGTTTCATTTCCAATATAGAGTTGCTTTTAGCAACAAAAAATGTATTAACTATTTTGTTTTATAGAATTTCTATTCACCATAAGTCACCATTATCAATACAATCCCATACATATGTGGAACCACAATAGTGTGACCGTTTTTTTAATTACAAGAATACTTAACGTGGCCTCCCTGGTGGCGCAGTGGGTTAAGCAACGCACTATGGAGCAGACCGCAACCACTGCAGCACGAGTTCGATTCCTGCTGCCAGCCAGAGGGGGACCCACATGGTGCGGCAGACCTCTCCTGCTGTGCCCGCTGCTCCCCTCAGCAGTGTACTTCCGTTGATCTGCCTGTTCTGCTCCCCGCTCTCTGTGGTGAATCTTCTCACCCCCCCACACCTCTGGCCTGTACCCCCGTGCTTGTATGCATAAATAAATAAAATCTTAAAAAAAAAAAAAAGAATACTTAACGTGAAACATGTGCTGATAAATTGTACAATATATTGTTGCTAACTATAGATATAGTATTGTACAGCAGAACTCTAGAACTTAAGATAATGTGTATTTTTGCACAGTTTTTTTTTTAAAGATTTCTTTATTTATGCATACAAGAGCTGGGGTACAGGCCAGAGTCCAGGGTGGTGAGAGGATTCACCAGAGACAGAGAGGGGAGCAGAACAGGCAGACTGACTGAAACACACTGCTGAGGCAAGCAGTGGGCGAGGCAGGAGAGGTCTGCTGGCCATGAGGGTCCCCTCCCTGGCTGGCAGCAGGGATCGAACTCGTGTTGCAGTGGCTGCGGGTTACTTCTTAGTGCGTTGCTTAACCCACTGCACCACCAGGGAGGCCCCAACACAAAGATATTTTTTAACTCTTCTCCAGGCATGTCCTTATGATGACATATTCTTTATTTTGCAATAGCATTCTCACACATCAATCATAGTTCGGAAGCAAAAGTATATGCTTCTGTACAAGGTAGTGTGTGCTTTCTTTCCATGCAAATATTTGTAACCTCTGCTCTTAGAATTGCTTCATTAGGTCAGGGTGAGCAGTTGTACATGTAAGGACAAGAGGACAAATATTTTCAGGTTTATGCTATTTTACAGAATTTATTCATGTCTGTTTCTTACAAGCAGGTTTTCATTGGCATAACAAATAAAAAGTCCATTTGTATATTCTTTGTTGCATAACTGGTTTGGACAGTTGTATTCATGAGTGACCTTGGGAAACTGCAGGTCCTTCCTCTAAGTCATCTTCCCGGAGCCTAAGCCCATCCTACTTCATCTTGGCCTCCTTGTTTTAACAATAACTTTTGCGTTAAGGCGTTGGCACGGGGTTTTCTGGAAGCCCCGCATCAAAATGTGCATGCTGTGTTGCAGGGACAGGAGGGCTGTTTCATTAGCATGGGCTGGCAAACTGCCACCTTGAGTCATTTAACATGGAGTAATTGAACTCCTTTTATGTGCAATGCAGTATAGTCAAATGAGGAGACTTGTGGTCCCCCGAGGACATGGAGGATTGTTAATATTTGATGACTATGAAGAAAACAACAACAACAAATCCCAAGAAAACCCAAAACCCTGAAGATGGGGGGAAATGAAAGATTTCAAGGTGAAAGTCTACCTGGATGGATTGTTGAAACTGGGCTTACTTATATAGTAACCAGTTTCTTGGGAAGAAGAGAATGTGTCTAAATAATATTGAAATAGAGGTAGTGGCATGTTTCTCGAAATCATTTTATTCATGTAACAAATAGTTATTGAACCCTTAGAATGTCTGGCATCAGGGACATAGAAACTTGGAAGTTAGCAGAACTGGCAAAGTCTCTGCCTTTAAGGAACTTACAGGCTTGTGAAACAGGCCATAAACATAAACAAGAAAAGGCGTAATGGCTGATAATAGTAAAGTGTACAGAGAAAAAAAAATAAAGTGAGACGAGAGGGATAGGAAGTACCAGGTGATGGTGACACAGTGGGTTTAGCGCTACACTGTGAAACATCCACAGCACAGCAGCGTGGGTTTGATCTCCAGCCAGGGAGGTGACCCACATGGTGCAGCAAACCTCTCCTGCCTCACTTGCTGCTCCCCTCAGCAGTGTATTTCAGTTGATCTGCCTGTTCTGCTCCCCACACTGGTGAATCCTTTCTCACATACACACGTATACACACCCGCGCCTCTGGCCTGTACCCCAGCTCTTGTTTGCATAAATAAATAAATCTTTAAAAAAGAAAAAAAGAAAGTACCAGGGCAAAGGGCAGCACTTGTTGCTATTTTATTTAGGGAGCTCGGAGAAAGCCTGGTAGAAGGATTAGACCCTGCAGCTATGGAAGGAAGCAGGTAGAAATTGTTTAGGAACTGTGAGTGTTGTGGTTCAGTAGAAGGAATTTAGTGTGTTCAATGAGTAAGAAGAAAATGTACCCTTAATGTGATCTAATTCCTCAAATGAATTTCTCAATCAATATGCTATAGGTTCTATTTCTCTGGTGGACCTTAGTACAAGGGTCCTTTAAGCCAAAGGATATTTCTGATTAAAGACGTAATCATTTGTAAATACAGTTTGATTTTGAAATATTTTTTAAAGATTTAGTTTATTTATGCACACAAGAACTGAGATACAGGCGAGAGGCAAAGGGGGGTAGTGGTGAGAGGATTCACCAGAGACAGAGTAGGGAAAAGAAAAGGCAGATTTACTGAAATACACTGCTGGGAGGAGCAGGGGGCGAGACAGGTGACTTCTGCCATGCCATGTGGATTGCTTCCCCAGCCAGGGATTGACTCATGTTGCAGGGGCTGGTGGTAGCTTGATATATCATGCTTTGACTTTAACCTCTGTGCCACCAGGGTGGCCCAATTTTGAAATAAATTTTAAGGAAAGGGAGAATTGCCTTCATTGTTATATCTAGGGCCTTCTCTCTTCTGATGCTTTTCAAATGTGTGCTCTATCTTAGTCACATTTAGCTTGACTCTACGTAGCTACAATTCCTTGCTAAAATATTTACTCATAACTTACTCCATTTAATAGAGTACCTGAGAGGACAAAATCTTTTTTGACCTAAAAAAAGTCCCAAAAGCAGAGCTTTGTGATTGATAGTGACATCGTATTTTTGTGGGAGGAGAGGAGTGGTGGGCAGGTAGCCTCCTCAAGGCCCACAAATCACACTTTCTTTGGTGAAAATTTATCGCCAAGTGGGAGGCACAGATGTGGTTAGCAAATTTGCTAAATACAGATGATCATTTGTTTATCGATGAATGTTTACTATATTCCAAAACTTACTGTGGGTGTGATATCACAGTTATAGTGAGACAGTCAAGTGATTTCATAGAAAGTATTCCTAGAAAAAACTGGCCATCAAGCAGGAAGGTAGAGTGGGTGGTAAGGAGGCCTTACAAGTGTATAGTGTCAATCAAAGCCCTCTGGAGGATAATTTTAGATCCATTCCACAGGGAAGCTCTGATTTTGGTAGGTGACAGCTTAGAGTTGTCCTGATCTTGGAACAAGGGGGTTGTTCCTGGAAGAAGATAAATTATCAGACACTTCAGCTCTCCCATTCATGCAGACAGAGTGGATTCCAGAAGCCTAGAAAGAAGAGGGTGCTTGCTGTTGGGGATAAAATCATGCCTAGATGACTTTAAGCATGAGCATAACCCAAGGAGCAAAGGGAATGTCTTGTTCTGCTCAGAGCACCACTCAGCTCCATTCACACTGCACATTAAGTTGATTCTACATGTATGCACTCTTAGCTAGAGCAGCAAATCCATATCTGAAATGTGAAATGAGTCTGACCCAATTAACTTGCCATGTAGTGTCTGCTTGGCCTCCGTGAGAGGTGAGGGGTGGTAACATTGAGGTTTCGTTATCTGTCTCTGCTGCTGATAACTGGCTGTTCAACAGCATCAGTCATCAGCCTTGCTGAGAGAGAGCCCAGACTCTTGGCCCTCAGCAGTCCACATTTCTGTTATATTAGCAACTTGGTCTACAAGATTGGCCAGGACCCTTGCTGCCTGAGATAAAATAGGAAAAAATACTGGTTTTTCCAGATTTTTTTCTTTTTTTTTTTTTAAAGATTTATTTATTTATGCATACAAGAGCTGGGGTACAGGCCAGAATCATGGGAGGTGAGAGGATTCACCAGAGACAGAGTGGGGAGCAGAACAGGCAGA
>JAGFMF010011939.1:726890-736947 GCA_019455555.1 Galemys pyrenaicus | reverse complement strand
TCTGTGTTTCTTTCTTCCAGTATCATGCTGTTTTAATTACTGTTGCTTTGTAGTAAAGTTTGAATTCTGGGAGTGTGATACCTCCATTCTCCTTTTTTTTCAGTAGAGCTTTGGCTAATCGGGGTTTTTGTGTCTCCATATGAATTTCATCACTATTTGGTCTATTTCCTTAAAGAATTTCATTGAGCTTTTTATTGGTGTTGTGTTGAATCTGTAAATTGCTTTTGGTAGGATGGCTATTTTTGATCATGTTGATTCTTCCTATCCAGGAACAGGGAATATCTTTCCATTTCTTTGTGTCCTCCTCTATTTCTTTTAACAGAGTTTTATGATTTTCTCAATGTAGGTTTTTTTGTTTCTTTTGTTAGGTTGATTCCTAGATGTTTGATTTTTTTTTTTTTTATCTCAGTTGTAAAAGGTATATTTTGCTTGATTTCTTCTTCAGATTGGTTATTTTCCCTGTTATTTATTAAAGGTAAATTTCAAAGTATATTTTATTGAGCAAAAGATAATATTTTAATGATGTTGTGTGCTTCTTAGGCATAAAAACAAGAGACACATGATGTCAATTTGTTTATCAGTTGGTGATGGGAACTAATTAAGTAAAGTGGTTGTCCATCATTTTTTCCACTAGTTATTTTTCGGTGTGAAGATAACTTATGGTTATATAAATATCCTCTTATTTATTAAACATTAGCTCAATACTTTTTTTTCACATCCATTTATGAGTTTTTGCTTATAATGTTTACAAATGGTGGTTTTTCTGTGTCTTTCATTCTACATTTATTAGTTGGCAATCTATTATTAGGTAGAACTTTATTTATTGTGTTTATTACTTTAGTAAAATTCAGGGATTTTGTAATCTATTTCCATTATTATTATTGTGCATTTTGATGTCAAAATTTTGTCAGATTTGGCAAGTGTTTAGATTATAACCTGCCATAATTATCTAACCCTAATTTGATCTTCCTTGCCATGACCTTTGAAATAGTCAATACCCCAAGAAACTCTTGTTCCTTTTTTGGGGCAAAGTGTTAGAACCCAACATTAAGACTTGTTTTATATTTTTAATTATGTTTCCTTTTGTTTGTCTTGATTTTATAAATATATTTTAGCCTTTTTAATGGCTTTTGCCCAATGTCTAATTATATGTTTATGATTTTCATGGGATTTAGTATAGCAACTTCCTTTTATACATTGGGACTTTAAAGCTGCAACTGGTCTTGGATATCACTTGCTCATTGTTTTATCTTTTGCATGAGATGATTGAGTTTCAGAAAAACTAACTGCTTTAACTAAGACTCCCACTGGAGACAGATTTGATTTTATAGCATAGCTATTTTGGCTCCTAGTTCACTTTTCTTTCAATAACATATGTGACACATATGCTCAATGATGAAGATAAGCCTATTGGAAAAAGTAAGTTACCACCTTTGGTAAAGATGATCATAATTCTTTGCTACTCTTTCCACAAAGCATTTGCTTTGTCCAAAGCCTAGCTTTTACCAAATGAATGTTTTGACTTTTAAAAAAAATATTTATTTATGCATATAAGAAGTGGGGTACAGGCTAGAGGTGCTGGGTGTGTGTGTGTGTGTGTGTGTGTGTGTGTATGAGAGAGAGAGAGAGAGAGAATATTCATCAGAGACAGTATGGGGAGCAGAGCAGGTGAATCCACCTGAATACACTGCTGAGAGGAGCAGTGGGTGAGACAGGAGAGGTCTGCTGCACCATGTGGGTCACCTTCCTGGCCAGGGATCAAACTTGTGCTGCAGTGACTGTGGACATCACCACAGAAATCTGGCTTAACCCCTTGTTCCATGACAGAGGTCCTGAAAGTTTTGACCTTCAAGGCTATTCTTTTTCCTGCTCACTTTTATAAAATTCGATAGCCTACTTTGGAGCTTAAAACCAAAATTTCCAGTCTTTTTTGCTAAACCAGCTCTCCTCTGAGACAAGAACAAAGAGAAAAGCAAAACTGATCAACTGATATCTCAAAACTTTATCCCATTACCCAATAAGGAAAGACACAAGGCAACATCTGGTTTCAAAACTTAAACAAAACCATAAAACTGTCTCTGGAGACTACAAAAACATACTACTATTTCCTGAATAATACAGGAGGGTTGCCAAAAAATGTTATCTCAAGCAGGTTTTAACACTTATTCTTTTCTTTGTTTTGGAAGAAGGTAGTTATACAAGCATGCATTTATATTGGGTTAACATATTTATAGTTATTTTCCATGAGATAATGATCTTTCTAAGAACATTTCCAATATTTTTGCTTTTCAGTAATGTAATTTTGGGCTGTGTAGGGATTAGAGTGTTTGATCCCAGTCTGTCTCAATCACTAGATTATGCTTCCCTAGAGGAGGAGTCTTTTGCATCTAATTCATCCTTAAATCCTTCCTTAAATTCATATTAAGTCTCTAGCGCAGTGCCTGTTGTAAAAATAACTTACAAATGTGTTATGAGTGATTGTCAAACCTTTGAATATCTTGGTTTTAAAAAACGATATGGGAGTATTGTGTGTGTGTATAAAACACACTGGTGTGTACATGTTTAAAAGAATTGGAATCTACTGCTTTCCAGCTGATAGTTCTCACTAGAAAGAAGTTAGTTTTATACTCAGAGATTGCTGTAGTTTGGAGACAAAAGTCAAGTTCATGAGCTCTGGGAGATTAAGAGACTTTTTCTTCCCAATTATCCAGAGTTGAGTTTCAGCAGGGTTGCCTTTGTGAGGAATCAAAAGAAGGTACTCTTACCAATATTTTATTGGTTTTTAAAAAGTTGAACATCTATTTTAGTACTACCTTTTATATGTTTTAAAACTCCTTTTAATAGTGCACTTAACACCTCATTTTGATTCAACATTTGCAAAAGACAATTTGGTTCATAGTGACAATTTCTCTACATTTTTTTTTAAACCTCTATGTGTACATGCCTGTGGTTACATCTAGCAGCTAAAAAAAAATCACTTATCTACGCAAATCATTTCTCTAAAGGCATCCCTGAACCCTCAAGTTATATTCATGATGGTTGTTCAAAGTGACACATGGCTGTGCTACTTTGAAGTATAGAATTCCACTCAGCTTCCTTCATGCAGTGCAATCCAAAATAATTACTGTCAATGTCCAATGTCTACCTTTTAAGGCCCAAAGGGTAGCACAGAATTCATGAGGGAAATAAATTAAGTGTATAACCTTGTTCAAAGGCTCTCTTCCTCTTTTCTTTCTGAACAGATAATATAAAAGCTTCACTAAACAACCATTATTTATACATAAAAAATGCTACAGCATTTTATCTCAAACTTGCTCCTATAAAATATTCTGAGATTGAAATGTGTTTGAAGACAGAGTCTAGAGTTTTCTCAGTAATTCAGAATTATTTGACATTATTTTCTGCCTCTCATACACATATTTAGAATTCATTTGCCTTCATGATTTTTGAACTTTTCAAATACATAACTATGGATTATAGTAATATATGTTCCTTCAATGTATGATTATGCAGATATTTTGGTGGTGAGCAGTCTTAAAGTGATTATTCATTTCCAGTATATTTGCCATATGTGAAAAGCTATAATGGTAAAAATCTGCACCAATATTTGAAACTTGTTATGGTTTTTTAAAGTGTCCAAGAAACAGAATTTGATAAAAATTTAAGTGAATCTCCATACTCTAATTGTATACCCCCAAAATACATATAAAGTAACCTACACTGAAACATTGAACATTTTAGTTTGTGTATCACTGTGTGTGTATTACTGTAGAACTATTGGAATAAGAATTTAAGGATATGTTATTGGCTGAAGCTTGTGTGTCCCAAACAAGAACAATAAGAACCTGAACTTGTGGTGAGGGCTAGGTAGATCACCTGAGTGTTTCCTTACAGAAGTGGTTATTATTTGCAACCTATGACTGTGATATGCAAAATATGTACCTGGTTTCTGTCCAAGGCCAAAGTCAAGATGACAACCAAATACATTAAGCAGAACTTGAAACTCCTGGTGCTTAATAACAGGAACAAGTATCCCAGGGTGAGGTATTCTACTAGAAAGTTTCCTTCGCTTGTGCCCTGTTTCAACTGTCATTTCCATATGTTGCTACATCTATAGCTCAACCTCAGATGATGCATAGGGACTTGTTTGAACTTAATTATATGCACCAAGTAACATTTTTGAAAAAAAGCCTATGTTGGACATCTGGGAGAAAGCCTTACCTGAAACTTTAGGGAAGCTGATTCTATAGTTTCTTTTCCTTAGTTTTGTCATTGTTTTATGTAGGCAATGTTGTAAATTTTTATTAGTAAAATTTGTTTTGAATATAAACATAAATATAAAAATCATGGAATCAAACATACATTGACTTGCAATGCTTATTAATATCAGAGTGACATGTTATATTGAACATGCCTGATCATATTTCCCTTTTCTAAAAATATGTAGTCAATTTAAGAGAGTGAGTTGATTAATAGTCTCTTGACCAAATATTAGTCAGTCTCTTGAGTTTTTTTTTGGCCTATGTTTCACACGTGGACCCTGTTTTTGGCCATTTTCTGCAAGAATTCTTCTGGATCATTTTATCAGAAATCTCCCACCCTTATCATGTGATCAAATTCTTCATCCTCCAACCTTGATATCTTATTATCTATTATGATAATTAGCAAATACTCTGTCAAGTTTAGCCAGGATCTCCCTCATCCCCCATATGTTTTTTTTTTGGTAATTTTCCATCCACTGACTATAAATCTATTTGTCCTTATATTCTGAGTTGAACATAAACTCTCCACCACAAAACCCCATGGTAGTAATCCCCCCTGAATAAAATATGCATTATTGTGTTTAATAAGTGTCTGAATACTTTTCTCATTAGCAGAGTTCAGAATCATGAACCATGGTACTGGACACAAAAACCTGACTCAAATAAATTTGAGTTAGTTTAGTTATTATTCACAGAAATCAGTAACACTGAACACTAGTTGGGGGAATTTGCATTTTGTTTATAGGTTGGGCAGTGGTTCTTTCAAAGGAAAGTTAAAACAATGACTGCAATTGATCTTTGGCTCTAAAATTCAAAAGGCAGGACCACAAATGGTTGCTATTAACATAGCCTTGGGGAAGAAGAAAGAAAGAAACTAATGTTGAATTTCCAATATTGCTCTGTCTGCACTGATATTCTGGAAACCAAGAAAAAAATGGAGGGGACAGTAAAATCTACATTTCTTCCCACCCTCCCCACCCCCAAACACACACGCATAATGCCTCTAAGGCTGTTTTCATTTGGCCCCAAGGTTTTGGAGAGATCAATACAGATACTTTCCTGGGAAAGAAATAAGACAAGAACATGTGCTCCAGTGGAGCTGCTTAGAATATTGAATAGGTTTTGACATAGCTTGATGCAGAGGCAAGGTAACACTCTCCAAGGAGAGAATTGCTGCTATAGTTTGAAGCTCATGGGGAAAAGAAACTAAATGAAAGCTGGAAGGAGAGGGAGCAGAGGCTTTTACTCCTCCCTACCTCTCAAGTTCGCAAATAGGATGGTGAGTTGAGAATACAGGAGCTCAAAAAGAGCACTTTACTCTGATGAAAACTGTTTTCCACCCCATCATCACTACAACAGAGGGCAATGAAAATGCCTCTGCTGCTATTTTAAATCAAAATTCATTCTTTAGGGTAATATTTGCTTTCTTTTCTGTTTCATTTGATGGTTGCACTGCTGACATGGATTCACAATGGTTACTAAAATATTCACTGCAGAGAGCTGGTGTGAAACAGACTCATATACTGCTACTCTTTTACTCATCTGGATTAACCTTTCTCCAGCAATCACAGAATTGTAAACACCCCTCAGCATTAAATAAAAAACAGCAGTGTGCAGGTTTAAATGATTGCTTCAGTTTTTTTTTTTTTTTCTCCTGGTTCAATGCGTGACTTGTTTTATTTAGCAGTTTCTGCATTCTCCCACTGTAACAATCATGCACAGCTGAAATCTTTGCCTTTACTTTCTTTCCCTTGTTTAATGAAATTTAAGATAAAATACTCCCCCCCCCCTTTTATTTTTCATTAAAAGCCAAGACTTGACTAGGAATCATATCTATAAGGTCAATGTTCTAATGTTACCACTTTAGTCTATATCATGTCAAGAAAACCCAAAGGACAGATGCATAGAGACAGGCAAAAATTAATTCAAGATTGGTTAAAAAATTTGTATGTGTTAATATAACATTATGGATGAAAATTTAAACTCATAAAAGTCTGGAAAGTCAAAATTATGATTCTCCCAGCTATTGTTATTCGTTCCTTGCACACATGATAGTATTTTATGTACTATATTTGCTGTTATATTTATGCCCTTATATAGAATATGCCAAGTTATAGTTACTGGGGGAAGCATAACTTTTCATTTCTAACTTTCCTGCATTCTAATTCTTCAGCACAATTCTAATTCTTCCTTTGCTTTCCCCTCACTTGATGTCTTAAAGATGTGATGACCATGTATCGCCCCACTTTAATTGTTCACTGACCCTTGGAATTTTTATATTTGTGAATCAAGTTGCAAGGAACATAGGACATTTCTGTTGTTTGGGAGAAGAGCTTTCTGCAGCTTGCAGATTTCAACAACCCTTTATGGAAGAGGAAGACAGTAACTAGGTGAAGCTCTCCAGGGTCCTAGCTCTCCATCCTGGTTCTGTTCTTAGCTTTGTATGTGCTGTTTTATACATATTTCAGCAGATACTAGAAGATTTGAAAACAAGTACATATGGTAAATACCAGTACATATGAGATTTCTCGAGAGAAAAACATTCAAGATAAAACATTAGCCTTTACTACATTGGATAGTTCATTCTCACAAGAAAAAGTGCTTCAGAAGGCTTGGTACAGATCATCTAAGTAATCCAATTTACTGAAATTGGATAATTGATATATGCTTAGAGACAGAGGCTTTTTGAAGTCACTTATAGGCTCTATTCATTCAGTATGATAGTGAAATATAATGGAAGGAATTTTGAAGTCAGATCTAGATTCAAATCTTGATTCTGACATTAATGGGTCACTTTGGACAAGTGACTTTATAATCTTTGAGTTCTGATTTCCAAACTTATTAAACTGGCAATTGTTGTATGTCCTCATTGACTTGTGTAAAGATTAAGTGAGTAGTATATGTAAATCACCTATCATGTGACAGTGTCCCAAAAATGTGTAGCAAAGTGGTTAAAAACAAGGTGCATGAAAACAAACAGCTTTGGTTTGAAATCAGATTGTGCCACCCAGTTATGTGACCAATCAACAAGTTGATCAACCAACAAGTTCCTCCTTGTTTCTTTCTTTTCTTTTTTTTAAAAGATTTATTTATTTATACATATAAGCCCTGGGGTACAGGCCAGAGGTGTGTGTGTGGGGGTGAGAGGATCCAACAAAGACAGAGTGGGTAACAGAACAGGCAGATTAACTGAAACATACTGCTGAGGGGAGCAGCGGGCAAGGCAGGAGAGGTCTGCCAAGCCATGTGAGTCATCTCTCTGGTCGAGGATTGAACTTGTGCTGCAGTGGCTGTGGATGCTTTGTAGTGTGGTACTTAATGCCTTGCACCACCAGGGGAGACCCCCATGTTTCTTTTTAAAATATCTATAAAAGAGGGCTAGCCATCATGGAGTTCTTGGAAAATAAATGCAGTAATTTATTCAAATTGCTTTTTTAGGACAGTGTCTGATATATAGTAAATACTATAGAAATTTTAACCAATAGTAACATTGCTACCTTCTAGATATTTAGTGTCCAATTGTTTTGCAATAAAAACTAACTTGAGAGATGTTTCTGTTATTAAATATTTTCAGATTTTCCAAATTATGTAATTTGTTTTCCAGTATTGAGAATTTCCCATGATAAATAACTTACTTTCAACATAGTTCTAATATCTGGTAAAAGTAACGAGTATTTGGACCTAGTTAAAGTTCTAAACAAAATAAAACTTTGCCTACTTAATATTTATAGCGTCTTAAGTATCTTGTACTTTCTAAACCATTTTTTCCTTTTATACCACTCAGAAACTTTATTAATCAAATTTTGATTTAACTTACTTAAATCATAATTTTGCATAAACATTTTCAAATAAATGGCCCAAATTTCATGTACTTTATATTGATTTTTAAATTATATCATTACATTGTTTAAATTATATTCTAAAATTATATTGTACCCTAAAATTACACTGTTTATATTATCTTATGTTTCACGGTGAACACTAGTTTCCATATATATGTGTATATATATACATACATACACATATATAAGTATATATAGTCTCTATTGCATATACTACGACTTATGAATAGTCTTCCTTCCTTGCCTTTGATTTTTCAATTTCTACCAGTATTTGCTCTTTTTTTTTTTAAGTACAACTTTTTTCCTTCCCAAATTTATCTTTTTCAGTGCTGGCCTTCCTCTAGGCCCTAAACATACAAGTTATTCACTTCTGCATACTGATGAGACATTTTGATTTCCTTGGAGAACATATACTTGATAACTAGGATATTGTTTATTCATTTTCATTTGTTATGTTATATACTATTTACTGAGTGCTCATATTATGTCTGGGACTAGGGATATTTAGAACATGTGCTAGGACTTGGGACTAGTAGTAATAACAGTAGAGCAAAAGCTTGCATGATGCCATTAAAATGTCTGTATCAGTGTCCTCCAGGAGAATTATAATGCAAGTCAAATATATAATTTAAATTTTTGGTAGTTATGTTAAAATATTAAAAACAGATAAAATTAATTATGATATTTTGTTTAAAAATGTAAACATTTTTATATAATATAACATATCCAAAATTTTATCATTTCAACATGTAGTTCATAAAAAAATGAATGATGAGATATTTTACATTCTTTTTTGCACATGAAATATTTACTTTTTTTCAGCCTTTAACTAGGTATATTTGAAAATAAAATATTAAGGTATTTAAAGTACATAATGTAATGATTAGCTAATAAGTGAACATTGTGAAAGGATTCCATCCATTGAGTTAATTAACATATCTGTTATCTCATATATTTATATATATTTTTTCTTTTTTTGTGTATGTGTATGTGAATACATACTAAGTCTTTGAAATCTACAGTGTATTTCACATTTATGGCACATTTGAGGTCTGACTAGCCATGGATGAATTATTCAGTTGGTACAAATGGCTGTTGGCCACCATATTGGACAGCATGGAACCCTGTAAGACAGGAGGCTTCTATCAAACTCTAGTATGACCTAGAACTTCATAACACTGGTACCATAGAAAGAGCATATTATTTCCCTCTGCTTTCAGTAAACTGACTTTGAATAATTTCCCTAAATCAAACATAGAAATTAGCATTAAAACGAAATTGTCTAGGGTAAGGAGGGGAAAAAAGAAATTGTCTGAGTCAATGATTTTCTGTGAAAATGTTTTAATTAATAAATTATAAAAATCATTTATAGTTTAGATAGTCTTGGGGTTTGATACATTAGTACCTCTGATAAGTATATCATTATTGTTCTGGAATTTGTAAAGTGGTCCAAGTTTAGAATTTATGGTAGCATGAAGTTGAATTGGAAGTAAATTCCTGGAGTCTAAATTGTGATTCCATTTTTTTTCTTAAAGAAAGTAACATAGAAACACACAGGATCAAAGATGAAGAATACACAGGCAGAAGACATTGGTAGTGAAAGATGTTTCATCTTCCAGACACTCATTTTCAACTAATCCAAGGGAGCTCTGAAATTCACCTGTAAAAGCCCGACAATAATGTCTTGAGCAGTGTTACACAGCAGCCCGAAGGTGCTTCAAGCACTGCTCAGAATATTATCTTTTATTTCAAGGTGAATACTGGTTCCCATGGAAATCTACAAGTCTGTAGATTTGTAGTAAGCCAAGCATTTAAACATTTTAAAAAGGGGGCAAAAAATTGCAAGTTCTCTTTTTTAATTTTTTTAAAAATTTATTTATTTATGCATACAAGCACTGGGGTAAAGGCCAGAGGTGTGGGGGGGGGGGGGTGAGATGATTCACCACAGACAGA
>JAGFMF010011939.1:686250-713012 GCA_019455555.1 Galemys pyrenaicus | reverse complement strand
TGAGCATTTTCTCATGTGCCTGTTGGCCATGTGTATGTCCTCTTTGGAGAAGTGTCTTTTAAGTTCTTCTGCCCATTTTTTGATTGGGTTTTTTACTTTTTTTTTTTCATGAGTCTTATGAGTTCTTTGTATATCTTTGTGAGCAGACCCTTGTCTGTTGTGTGGAGCTCAAAGATTAGGAAAAATCAATTTAATAACACATATAAAGAAATTACATGATTGTAAATTCCAAAGAGTAATGAAATGGGCCAGGGATATTTATTTTTTAGGGACCTGAGGCATCAATTTGGGGGGACTACTTATGACAGATAAGAGTAAATAAAGATGAGAATCTCACTGATGAATTTACAACTGGATGTTAACACACAAACTACATTCTCAGTCATAAAATGGGGTGTGGTAAGGTTACAGGATAGGGAGAGGGTCTCTTCAGAACCCCAAAACCTGCCCACTCTAAGTGGGTTCTGCCACCGCCACATCAAGACAAACATATAAGACCTTTAATAGAAACGAACTTTAATACAATTAGTAAACAATACAGAAAAGACAAAGAATACAGATAATAAATCAGGCATCCAAGTTACTCATCCCAGTGAGGGTAAAAGTCCAGCCAAATAGGATTAGCCCAAAGCAAGGCCCGAATGCCTGCCACAAGAACCTTTTGGTGGAGACCTATAGAAAAGGGTCAGAAAGGGTCAGACATATCTGGGAGGAAAAGAGCAAAATCAAAACCAAGATAAAATCTGCCATTGTTAAGATCCACACCTCCCCCCCACCCCCCCATGCCCCTTGCCCCATCTCTCACCCACATCTGTTTCAACCAGTCCAGGACCAAAAAGCAAGCGCAGTTTCTTCACCTGTCTTTCTGCAACATGTGCCTCCTCCAGGTCTCCTTGCTGCTCTCCATCCTGCTTCCTTCCTCCTTTCTTCTTTCCTCTTAGGTATCTTCTTATCCCTGCTTCTTATCCCTAAGGAGGGTGGAGCAGGGATCCTGGAACTTAACTTTTCCCTGGGAACCAACTGGTTACAGAGATGCTGCTTAGATTAGGAAAGCAGCAAAGAATTCAGGTGAAAAGGAAACATTTCTTCTCAGTCTCCAGGACTTTTTCTTTTCACCTTTCTCAACTCAAAACAATCTACATGGAAATAGACTGCTTTAGGCTCATAGTCCTCACTTGACATCCACTTCCCATACTAAGATGACAATAATGGAAAAGGTTTACTCTAGGCATGTTGAGAAAGGCCTATCTGACTCTTTTGGGGAGACAGACACTACACTATTCAACCTTGTCTGTGGTGAGAAGGAGCAAGGAAATAAGGGTAGAGCCCAAAGTTTGCTTGACATTTGGGGATTGACTGACTGGATAGACAGTGTTTCTGGCTTAGTGGAATATTACTATATGCTTTTTTTTAAAGATTTATTTATTTATGCATACAAGCACTGGTGTACAGGCCAGAGGTGTGTTTGGGGGGGTGAGAGGATTCACCACAGAAAGCGGGGAGCAGAACAGGCAGATCAACTGAAGTACACTGCTGAGGGGAGCAGTGGGCACAGCAGGAGAGGGCTGCTACGCCATGTAGGTCCCCTCCCTGGCCGGCAGCAGGGATCAAACTCGCGCTGCAGTGATTGCGGTTTGCTTCATAGTGTGTTGCTTAACCCACTGCACCACCAGGGAGGCCCATTACTATATGCTTTTTTAGATTACCAAAGTTATCTAAGTTTTGGTTTGTTGACAAGGCAACTCGGGCAGGGACAACTCCATCTTGGGTCTAAAAAGTTATTTCCATAAAGGAGAAAATTGTTCTTTTATGGATTTGGTGGGTTGTTGACCGAAGAAATGTTGTCTAGAGTTTTTGATGTCATTTTGGGGGCATCCCAATGAACAAACACCCCACTAAAGTAGCAGACAGGACATGGGTGGAAAAATCACAGAATTGTTCACCCTTGAAATTCTCTCTCCAGTTTCTTACAATGTGAAATAACAAAATGTATTTATTTTTAAAGGAGTTTTAACAGCTCTGCTCCCTGCAGTCATGGTGCTACTTTTACAAAATGGTTTCTTTATAAGGGACATAATAGGAAGTGACTCATCTACAGTGATAGAATTGAAAATTTAGATTTTCTTAAAATGAGTACTAGATAAATCCTTGATCAATTATGAGATACTAGTGAGACATTTAATTACTTTTGATTGGATTGGGAAACATGTCCCCAGGTGCAGAGGAGTAATGGAGAATTTGTGATCACTATTATAGACAGGATGTATTAGGAAGGATTTGCAAGGAGGTAAAGCAATTTAAGATAATGCTTTCCCCTGCCCCCCCACAAATTCCATTTAGTAATACAAAATAAATGTCTAGTTCAGAAACACTGGAGAATTGAAATGACTGCTGTGATAGTTATAAAATCGAAATATCCTCAAGATGGATTTTTTTTTAAACAATTATGTCTCATTATACTTAGGAAATAAAAAGGTTTTTAGTATTTATGAATCAACAGTTTTTTTTTTTCTGTTTTGCAACTATGTTTCTTTTTGAAAGTTTGTGAAGCAGAATACCATGAAAAAATACCAAGAATACCATTACAAAATGATTTTTAATTGAAAAAGTCTCCACATTTCTGGAAAAAAAACAACACCAAACCAAATGAACAAACAAAAGTACAAATAATACCAAAATCCAAGCAATGGAAAAAATTATGTACAGGAAGAATAAATCTCCTTTCAATTTCGAACACAGCCTCACTCTTTACTGGTGGTGATTCATGTTTGTTTTTCTACCTCAAATCTCATGAGTAACCTGGATGAATGAATGAGCAGGTAGCGTCATATATTGAGCAAATACTTATGGAGGACTTCTCTATATGTCAGGCAGTATGCTCAGTGCGGGGAATGTAGTGATGAAAAAGGTCACTAAAGAATCTGCCTCAGTAAGTTTCTGGATATGTGTGCAGTGGGGGCTGAAGTACATGAAGTACTTGGGGGACTGAAGGGTAGTAATTAAATAAGCATTTTCCTAAAGGTGAAGGTGTTAAGTTAGGAGAAGGATAGGGTGCTGGTGAGCATCAGCAGATGTTCTGATGTCACCTACAAGGCATATGGACGAAGGGGAAATTAGGTGGGCAGGGGTCTCAAACTTTGTCACTACCTCCCTCTTAAGATGGATAATTCTTTCTGTGGGGCTGGCTTGTGCGTTGCCCCATGTTTAGCAACATTTCTGTCCTCTCACCACCAGATGCCAGAAGCTTGTCCTCAAAACCCAAAGTGCTTCCAGACATTCCCAAATAACCCCTCGAAGGGAAAAATTGCCCCAGTTTGAGAACCACTGAGCTAGGGGAACTTGGCGACGTTGGCTTGGGAATGCAGCATTGTGGGGTGACATCAGGTCAACCGTAGAGGTAATTTTCAGAAGAGGTTTTAAAAATTCACCTTTGGGAAATCTTCACAAATTTGATTGATCTTTTTCTGTCCAAAATGAATTAGGAGTAATGAAGCAGGACTGGATTACCAGGGTTTATAATTAATATTTGCCACTCCCAGGAAGTGGTAGATTATCTGGTGTATTTTCAATGCATACATGGAAAGAGCAAACTCTAAAAGGTAGGCAAGACATTGCAAAACATGGTTTGTGACCTTATGAAGTTTGTTTATTGTATACTTTTTAAGGCAGAGGTTATATTTTATGAGACAAGTTTATGAGACACATTAAAAGGCACTAGAGAGTTTGATGTGACTATTTAAACAGTAATTCAAGACAATAAAGAAAAGTACTTTCATGCAATCACTAACAAGATTTTCTAGGTCTTTAGGGGAACAAGGACTCCTTTTAGGCCTTGTGATAGAAGACTTTACCCAGAGTGAGATTGTCTGTCTTGCCGTCTCTGTCTCTTTCCCTCCCACCCATCCGCCTGCCCGTCCGTCCCACAGTTTCAAAAATGGGTAGGATTTAATAAAAAAGATGGCAGGTGTTTCAGTCTAGAATAAAGTCCTGAAAAAAGAGATGGAGGTAGGGATGCATAGGACAGGTGTAACAGAGAACAACTAGGACTGAAATTGAATTTTTGGTGAAAAATAGAAGATGGGTCAAAAGGGATATTTGGAGTCCATTTGTGTTTCCAGTTTTGCACACAGTAGTAAAATGTTTTGGGGGCCATTTGCAATATGCCTCTGAGAGTCGCCTGCCATAAGTTGCCCAGGAACCTTGGGCATAACTCAAGGGGTAGACTTAATGTTGCTTTGGTCTCAGCCCAAGTGGTTTTTTTCGCAATGTGCAGGTCATTTGTTTGGTCAATGTATTTATTTTATCCTGTGTTCTTTTAAGAGAATCCTATTGTCTGTGGTTTTAAGAGAATCATATTATCTATGCCTGTAGGAAAAGTTTCAGTTTCCGAAGTTGTCTCCTGTCTTTCTTTTCTCAGATTCTCACTGCTCTGGTTATATGGCTATGGTAAAGATATTCTCTTTTCTTAACAACCACCAAGAATTCTGGGACACTTTTGGGGTCAGAGTAATAAATAGATGAAAATAACTTAATCATGACCTCACACATACCTAAGTGCTATATATATTATCATACCTTATTTCCTACAAGATATAAATAGAGGTGCATAGAAGAGGCAGCCACAAGCAAATCAAACAACAAATAAAGAAATAATACAATATTTAACCATGCCATCCACTGGCAACCAAAATCCTCCTATTTCTATCAAATTTAAGTCAAAGTAATTATTTTATACTCCAAAGAGGTGAAGAGACTGTCAAACGAAAAACATGAAAACATATTTGAAGGACTATATTTTCAAAATCGTCTTTAAGTTTTTTTTGCCCAGTTAATATGTGAAGAAAAGATTCTATATAGCATATTGTTTTATTTATTTTAAATAATATATTCGTATCAACCTACCATTATTTTACCTTGTAACCTTTTATCCTTGTTTTTTTTTTTTTCTGCACTTAAAGATGGTCTCCAAAGTCCTGCAACCACAAGGTCACCCATAATCCTGCACCATACACTGCTGTGTTCTCCACCATCCCCCATTTTCTTCCCCCCTAATGCTTTGGATCTGTGATAAGTTACCTAAAGTTGATTTGTAAAGTTAGTGTTTTTCTGATACTTGGTTTGGTTTCTCTATATTTCACATATGAGTGAAATCTTCTAGTATTTATCTTTTTCCTTCTGGCTTATTTCACTGAGGATAATCCCTTCAGTTCCATCCGTGTTGCTGCAAATGAGATGAGTTTATCTTTTTTTGATCGCCGAATAGTATGTGATTGCTCACAGATTCCAGAAGTGATTTACCTTGTTGGGAGTGTACAGGAACGTGAAAATCAATTTTAGCATTTAATATGAATGTTTCTTGTCTGGTATTTTCCAATTTGGAATGTGCAAACATACTGGAAGGTGGGAGAGAGGGAGTGAGAAAGCCACAGAGTAGGTAGGGGAGGAGAGAGAGAGAGGGAGAACTTTATTTTTATTTTAAGAGGTTGGTTCACACAGATGTAGAGACTAAAAAGTCTAAGATCTTCAGTAGACAAGCTGGAGATCCAGAAGAGTGCATGGTGTAGTTCAAGTCCAAGTCCTTCTTAATCAGTCTCTTATTCAATTAGGCTTTCAGGGGACTGGATGAAACCCAAGTTTATTGGGAAGGACAGTAAGATTTACTCAGTCTACTGATTCAAATGTTAATTTTATTCAGAAACCCCTTCATAGATATTACCTATGATAGCATAGTTTAGTTTGTCACTGATTTAATATAAATGGCTTGATTAAAAATAGATTAAATAAAGGAAGGAACAAAAACATGTATGCTGAAATTATGCTTTATTTAAAACTCAGAGAAATAAGTTTAAATCCCATTTGTATCATTTTGAAAGTGTCCCCTTCTCTTTTTTGTCCTACCTTCTTTCATTCCTGAAGAACAGTTAAAAAATGACTTAAATTTGTTCACCTGAAAAGCTGGGTTACAATATGGAGATGAACCATTTTGCTGAAATTACTATTTGCAAAAATATACTGTTCCTTAGATGCCTGAAATGTTCTTATGATGGAAAGCAGGTGTGACACAGCTGGAAGGTGAGGGTTGCCATGGTCACAGCAAAAGCCTTCAGACAGCTCAGATGCTTGGAGCATTGGCCCGTGTGATCCTTTGTAATGGCTGATCCTTCCGGAGCCATGATGGATGACGTTCCCTAGGGAAGTTCGAGTGCTCACTGCTGTGAGGTGCTTTCCTTCATTCGTGGATTCAGCTTTGATTTGACAATATAATCCTGTAACATTTGATTTTACCCTTGTGTTTTAAAGTCAAAGCAACTGCTATGGGTTAAGCATACTTACGGTGTTTGAATATATTAGTCACTCTCACTTGTTTCTTCAGAGAAAATGTTGTACAGTGTTTAGCGTTGGCTTCAGAAGTCAGACTGCCAGGTTTGAAGATAGGATGTAGTCATTTTTTAAAAAAAAGATTTATTTATTTATGCATACAAGAACTGAAGTATAGGTCAGAGGTGTGGGGTGGGGGTGAGAGGATTCCGTCAGAGACAGAGTGGGGAACAGAACAGGCAGATAGACTGAAATACACTGCTGAGGGGAGCAGCGGACCAGGCAGGAGATATCTGCTGTGCCATGTGGGTCACCTCCCCAGTCTGGGGCTGCAGTGGCTGCAGATGCTTCATAGTATAGTGCTTGCCCCCTTGCACCACCAGGGAGACCCAGGATGTAATCATTTTAACGTGATTCCAAGCAGTCTATTCTCTGCCTTGTTTTCACTTCTCCAAAGTGAAGAATGATAATGGAACCTATCTCACGAAGGGTTTTCAAAAGAACTAAATGAGACAGTTGCAGGTATGAAGTATTTGGAAACTTCCTTGCACATACACAGTGCTCAGTAAATGTTAGTATTTACTGACTAAGCAACAAATTGAGCTATTCAATGTAAGACTTCATTTCTAAAAATGTGTAAGTCCTAATTCTTAGAGATTTTTAAACTCATTGAACCCATTTGGGGGGTGTATGTATAAGTAGGTGCATGTGTTGGATGTCAGGAAAAGGTAACCATGTAAATACAGGCATTGACATTTACCTCCATTTTGTTATGGATGGGGTGAAGTAAAATCACGACTAGGAATACTAGACTTCTTCACAAATTTGTTATATTGTTTGTAAATTCTAATTCTAGAATTAGAGTTACCCTTTAATTACATTCTGTACAGGAGGAATATGGAGTGAGGCTGTCCTTTAGGAGAGCTGAGTTTTGGTGTTATACTTATGCTCTTTTAAAATTATGCAAGAATGAATTCCCTGGACTCACTTCCCATATAAAATACTTGCCCCTACACTTGGTGGGGAGGGAAGAGGGGAAGGGTGGAGGGCAGATGGGGGACTGAGGTGATGGTACACTGGTGTTACGGTGATGGGGATTACAAACGATGTCAAATATAGGTAAATTAAAAAAATATATATTAAAAAAATTGTAAATAAAAAAAATAAAATTATGCAAGAAGATTTTGATTCCTATGACCCATTTCCTCATTAGGAAGTTGTAGAAAGATAAACATTAGCCAGACAGGCATAATGTAACTTAGTAGGGACTATGGCTATTGACCCCTGATACTAGAAGAGACTGAAAGCCTTCCCCCCAATTTGCGGTAGGTCTTGGGTTAAAGGTAGGGGTACTACCTAACAATCTTTCTCCCTTTCTCAAGAGAAAGCAGATCTACCAAGCCAAGGACTTATTCCTTAGAAATTGTGTTTCAACAAAACAGGAATGACTAGAGGACTATGTAATGTTCAGCAGGCTAAAGAGGGCTCTACTACATGTTCATTCTAACCAATCAGAAACCAACATGGGGGAAGTAGGTACAGACATACGAGGCTATTTTTCTTTCAGATTAGAAAGCATTGCTCTTATTAATTAATGTTCTTGTTATGTAATTTGCCTGCTTCTCAGTGAGTCATCTCTTTCTCATGTGAGGCTACTATTGGAAGAGCAGAGAAGCATTTTGTTGGATCATGTTGGTTCTTGGACATGACTATTATTGGTGTGCTCCTTGACCTTCTGCATTCACAATCTTGAATCTTGTCTGTAAGACGCAAATATATTATTATCAATGGTGCTTGCACAAATTTGTAGAAGGTAATTGAAAATTTTTGGATACTTTTGAGCATAAGTTTCAAAAGCTATCATACATTTTTCATATCCTAAAAGCCATAATGCCAAACTGTCAATGGGAATGAAATTGTTAGTGATTAAAAAAATGTGCTCTCAGTTCTTATCCTTAATTCTATAGTCTTTATTTAAACCTTATCCATATCTTGGTATCTTCTGACTTACTACATGATCCTCTAGTTTATTACACCCTTCTCTTAATTCTATGATTAATAGACGCCTATGATTAATTTGTTTTATTTTAAATAGGCCGTCAGGAAATGAATGAGACTTCTTGTATTTTTTAATAAGTTTAACCAATTTCCTAAACCAGTTGTTGAAAATATTATCATTTCCCAACTGAATTGCTTCATTTTACTGTAAATGGCATAGTTTAAAAATATAAATTTCTGAATGTCTATCACTAGTTTATAGAATCATAATTGACCTTTGCATACTGATTTTATAAACCTTGATAAACTCTGCTCCATGTTTTATAGATTTTTTTGTAACTTCCTTAGGATTTTCTAAATACATGACCATGTCATTTGTGAATAGTTTCTATTTTTTCTTTTTATTTTGTGTGTTTATTTCCTTCTTGAATGTACTGACTGACCAGCACTGCCAGTACAGTGCTGAATGGCTGAATGTAATTGTCAGAGTGATTTAGTGAATTTTATGTTGTTTGGTCTGGAATTTCTGTATTCCTTTACATATTTTTTGAAGTTTGCTCTGTGATTGATCTAAGTTCATTGAAAACAGCAGAGTAAGCCTTTAACCTAGAGCTGATTTGACTCCAGTATTGAGATAATCCCCTTCTGAGCACATAACCCGTTACCTCATGCATTAAGAGATTTCTGCACTCTAGCTGCTTGGAGAATGAATTATTCCCAGCTTGCTAGGATCTCTGGAATTGCTTCTCCAACCTCCGATAGTCACCTCACAAACATGTGCTAAAAACTAGTCAGCTGAAGACTCAAGAAAAATTCCTGGCATATTATCGTATATACATATATATATTTTTTTCTCTCCATGGAACTCTCCCCTCTGTTATTCTGACTTATGAAATCTAGCTACTCTGAATTCCCTAAATTCTCAATGTTGTTGTTTCAGCTCAGGAAGATTCCCAAGGTCTATTTGATTTCTCCTGGGCGCTGAGTCCTAGGAGCTTCAGGTAGTAGGCTGCAACAATGAGAGACCTTACTTTATTTGCTTCCTTTTTCTGAGGGATCACTGACCTGTGATGACTTTTGCTAGTGTCTGAAGCCTGTTTTGTACACTTTTTCTTTTAAAGTTGTCTTGGTAACAGAGTAAAATCAGTTCCTATTACTTTGTCATTGCCTGAAGCAAAAGTTTTAGGTGTATTCTGAGTTCATAAAATTTGTCAAACTTAGTCATACTCAGTCCAAAACAGAAACAAAAGTCAATTTCCTGAAGTAGTTGAAATAGGAAAGAGTCCACCTAAGTGGGAAGTAAAAGGTGGATTATGGGATACAGATGTTTAACCATTGTGATGACAGCACATATTCTTTCTGTCTCATAACCTAATATCAGCTTGTTTCTTGTATCTGCCTGGGTTTATATTCAGAAAACCGTTCTTCATAGAGTGCAAAGAATACCTAGAAGCCTTAATCTTATGTGAAATTTAGATTGCTAATCTCAGAGAAAGGGCAAGCATCTTTCCTAATAACTTTAGTAACATTTTTCTTTTTGGTCCAGTTTAACTCACAAGTACATTTATTTATGAGGCAATCACTTTGGTCAAGCTATGACATATGCTCCTTTGCTGGAGTGGTCTGAACCATCTTGCCAAGGGTCATATGAGAGTCAGCCATCTAGGAATGCCATAGGTTGAATAGATTGTTTAGAGTGAGGAAGGAGCAGTTCCACAAAGCGAGGAATGTTGGAGAAATGCAATATCATGTCCGCTCTAACTGAACACATTGGTTCGGTCCTGCATCAGTTCTCTATTGCTGCATAACCATTTACTCCAAAAATGTAGCGTCTTGGGGCCTCCTGGTGGCACAGTGTGTTACAACACACTTTGAAGCCAATGCAGCCACTACAGCACTAGTTTGATCCCTGCCGCCTGCTGGGGAGATGACCCACATGGCGTGGCAGACCTCTCCTTCTTTGCCCACTGCTCCCCTCAGCAGTATGTTTCGGTTGATCTGCCTGTTCTGCTCCCCACTCTGTCTCTGGTGTATATTCTCATCTCCCACACCTGTGGTCTGTATCCCAGTGCTTATATGCATAAATAATTAAATCTTTAAAAAATGTAGCATCTTGAAACAACAAATATTTATTACCTCATATTTTCAGTGAATCTGGAATTCCAAAGTTAGGATGGTTATTAATTGACTAGTTCTGGCTTAGGGTCTTTCGTGAAGTTGTAACACCCATTAAGTTGGATGAAATCATCTGAAAGCTTGACTGGGACTGGAATAGACACTATTTCCAGGCTCATCACTTGGTTGTTTATAAGCCTCAGTTCTTTGTCGATGGTGGGTGGAAATCTTAGTTCAGCATGTGATTTTCTCCATAACATGATTGTTCTCAGTACATGGCAGCTGAATTCCCTAAGAAAGAAAGATCTAAGAGTTGAGAGTATTTTTATTTTTTAAGATTTATTTATTTTTGCATACAAGAGTTGGGGTATAGGCCAGAGTAGCGGGAGGTGAGAGGATTCACCAGAGGCAGAGCAGGGAGCAGAACAGGCGGATCCACCGAAACACACTGCTGAGGGGAGCAGTGAGCGAGGCAGGAGAGATCTGCTGCACCATGTGGGTCCCCTCCCTGGCCAGGGATCGAACTCGCTCTGTAGTGGCTGGGATGCTTCACAGTGCAGCACTCGACTAGCTGTGTCACGAGGGAGGCCCTGGTTGTTTTTTTTTTTTATCTAAAATGAAAGCAGCAACTTTTTCATAACCTAATATCAGAAATGATATAGTAACTTCTAACATAGTCCGTGCAAAGAGAAAATAATTTAATTGTCTATCTCAATGGAAGAAGTAGAAAACAATTGTAGACATATTTTTAAACCATCACTAATGATTTACAATTACTACAAATACTGGTATTTCTTCCCCTGGTTCTTCACATATAAATTTACATTATTTGTGGAACTCTCTTACACTGCTGGTGGGAATGCAAGATGGTCCAACCATTATGGAAAGCAGTATGGCAGGTCCTCAATCTACTAGGAATGGAACTTCCATAGGATCCAGCAATCCCACTCCTAGGAATATACCCAAAAGACACAAAAACACTGATTCAAAAAAATACCTGCACCCCTATGTTTATAGCAGCACTCTTTACAATAGGGAAGACCTGGAAACAACCGAAATGCTCAAAAACAGATGAGTGGATCGGGAAGCTGTGGTACATATACACGATGGAATACTATTCAGCAATCAAAAAAGAAAAACAAGACACATTCGTAGGAACATGGATGGAACTGGAAGGGATTATGCTCAGCGAAGTAAGTCAGAAGGCAAAAGAAAAATACCAGATGGTTCCTCCCTTAGGAGGAACATAAGGGAACCAAAGGAGGATCAAGGAAAGGAATAAGAACAATAATAATAATAACTAACAGCAATAAAGACACAGAAATCAAAAATGAAAAAAGAAGGACAAATTGGGGACACTTGGTGGGGAGGGTGGATGGGGAGGGTTGAGGGAAGATGGGAGCACGAGGGACTGAGGTGATGGTGCACTGGTGAGATGGTGATGGGGAATACATCACCTGATGTCAAATATATATAAATTAAAGGGAAAAACTGATGTCAAATATATATAAATTAAAGGGAAAAATAACTATTAATGAGGATAAATAAAAAAATAAATTTACCTTATTTGTGGTCTGAAAAAAAGGAGACAATTCTATGACCATTTCAAAATGAAAATCATACTGAAATTTGTAAATATTCTCTATATATATTTCTGTAATGGTGATATAATGAATTGATTGGATTGGTTTAGAAATGAAATGAAGTCAAAGTTATGCTGATAGGCTACATTAGAGACATTTTGAACATTTCATACAAATTCAGAAAATCTTAAAGAATGGAAGAAAAACTGCAACCTTTTGCATTTAGATACTTAATATAAGCATGTATCTGTAAGCTTCAATTGAGGTTACTGCCAAGTTCACTACCATGTGAAGGAGATGAGTTATGCCTCTGATACCTGCATTCCTTTTAGTTATGGCCTGCAGACACCCACTCTGATATATTTTACAAATAATTTTCTGCTTCATCTAGGCATTCTGGAAAAGTGTCATATGGATATATCTTTATAAAGTTAATAGCATAACAAATTAATTAAGGCCACTATTTGTAATTTCCATTGTTTCTAGTTCACATCAAAAGATACCTGCCTACTCCCCTTTTTAAATATGTTTACTATAAGAAAAAGGAAGAGAATAATTTAAATGCCTTTCTTCCACTTGCCTTAATTCTAATATTCCTTCAAGATGGAAATTTAATTAAAATATCTACACAGACATTAGTTTGAACATTTCTTAAACTTTAAGCCCACAGATTTCTTGACAATTTATGTTTGCCAAGAAGTCCACAGAAACCAATTCTATCAGTACACAAGTTTATATCAAATGTAAAGTTTTTTACCATCCTGGGTCCCTAGTATCTCTGTCCTCTTGCCCAGAAAGAACAACTCTTCCAGATTCTTAGGTACTTTAAGAGGATAGTCTATGTGGGCCTCCCTGGCGGCGCAGTGGTTAAGCAACGCACTATGAAGCGAACCACAGACACTGCATCGCGAGTTCTCCCTGCGGCAGGCCACATGGCATAGCGGACCTCTCTTGCCTCTCCCACAGTGTTCTGTCCTCCACAGTATGTTTCAGTCAGTCTGCCGTTGTGCTCCCCACTCTATCTCTGGTGAATCCTCTCACCTCCCGCACCTCTGGCCTGTACCCCAGCTCTTGTATGCATAAATAAATAAATATTAAAAATAAAAAAGAGGATAGTCTATGCATCTGGAGGGAGGTTTGTGCATCTCTGTATGTGAGTGTGTGTGTCCTTGTGCACCTGTATGTGCACAATTTCCTTTTGAATATTGCTGATTCTCTAATTTTATTATGCTCACAGTCACCTAGAAACCTTGTTAAAACACAGTTTGCTTTTTTATGCATCACCCCACAGAATTTATAACTCAGTAGTTAAGGTTGAGACTTGAAAATTTGCCTTTCTAACAACTTCTCAGGTGATGCTGATCATGTTGGTCTGGAGATCACACTTTCAGAATCACTGAATTAAGCAACTTTCTTTATGCCTTATTTATGGAAGGTTTATTATAGCTCTTGTGGAGACCAACTCTGTGGATATATCATAATGTGATTAATGTGACCCTACTGATGGATGCTTAGGTTGTTTCTAACATTTGAAGCTTTAATGAGAACAAGAATATTGTTCAATAGTTAATTTTCCAAAATGGACAATTTGCTTAATATGAAGTTTGCAAATGAATTCACAAAAAATGAATTTAAGGAAAGTTCAATTTATAGACTATCTAATTTGATGAATTTGTTAATTATAGTCCTATCAGGAGTGTTTTGATAGCTTTAAAAGAAATGATTTTACCTCCTTAAGAATGTTAAATTTTGATTAATGTTGACACTTATTTTAAAATAAAGTAAAAAGATTGATTGTTTCTAATGAAATTAGCTAGAGAATCACAATAATGTTTATAGACTTGTAAATAACAATCAGCATGTATCAAAAATCTCCCTCAGTTCACATTATTTTTCTAACCAAAATCCTGCCCTTTTGTATATGATCATTATGTCTAAAATGTCCAGAGATTTTACTCATATGCCACTGAATATAATTTTCTAGCTTTTAAAACTTTAACATACTGATTTTCCTTTAAAAATTCCTTAAAAGATAGTGCAGATTTAATTTTATACCTAGCAGGTATTGTAATAATCACATTCTTGCCTTTGACTAGCTAAAATGAAAACTATTCTTACCTTTGGACAACTACCAGGAAACAGATCCTTCTTATCTTGGGGAGCTGGGGAACATGGGGAGTTAGGGGGCAGCTATATTTATACTGAACACAGTGGTTGAAATAGCACAGATATAGAATCAAGTAAGGATTGAAATCCTTGCCCTGTCATTACTGAATAAATCTGAACAAGTTATTTACTTAGTTATAGTTATTTGTTTATAAATGAAAATTTATATTGTCTTGGTAGGTTTTGAGAGTACTACAAGATATAATATAGATGCATACCGATTTTTAGATGATAGTTGTTATAAAAATAATAACAACTGCTACTTCTTTCTCTCTTTTCCTACACCTAAGTTCTAAACTAAATGCAGAGAAAAGTTGTATGTTCCTTTCTCTCATCCTCAAACCTCTTTCATGGACTTTACATGAAGGTAACGGAGATAAAAGACTTGATTGCACTTTCTACTAGGTAAAAAATGTTAAAGTCATCTAATTGTAAATTAAGTGATAAACTGGCTTCACTCTGGGGTATGAAACTTGTGCATAGGAGGTCAAATTTCTCTTGCCAGGAAAAGAATAATAATAGCTTCTGGCTGTTAAACTGAAAGGATACATTTCCTATGACATTTAATCTGACAATAAAAGACTGTGGGTAACTCTTATGGGAGTCAAGCAAATGATGCAGACTTGGAAAAGCTGTTTTGTAGTAAGATTCAAGGCTGAGTAACTTTTTACTAATGTAACAACAGCTACTTCATCAGAATTCAACTAAACAAATAAGTGGCCTATGAATACAACATGAGTTTGAAGTAATTGATGATCAAATATATAATAAAATGGGTTAGAGATTGAGCTTATATCATATTTTGCTTGGGAAAACTGAGTTGAAAGCAAGTTGGTGTCCATTTGTGTCCTGACTGTCATGCTGGTTTATCAAATTTCAAGAGAAATTACTGACCCAAATTCATTGGAGGAAATGATTTTCCACACCATGAAATCTCTTCAGACTATTGTTCAAATGAGCTCCAACATAGTAAATCTATTTCAAAAGAGCTGAACAGACTACTGAATATCAAGTTAATATTTTTTCTAGCCTTTATGAGTGAAATATATTTATATTTAATTATGGGGTTAACTTTGAAATCATTTGATTTATTAATAACAGTCTAATAAAACAGTTCAAGATGGTTCTTATGACAGTCGAATGAATGAGGTTAAAAAATCTGTAGATAAATTGTGTATAGATTATGGATTTTAAAATCTGATAGCTATGAGTTGAATTTAAGTTTCACCAACCCATCCACAAGGCTGACAACATGGGAATGGTTTGTAAGCCATAGGGATCCTATATACATGGTGAAACATTATTTCTTAGTGTGTTTTAAGTGTGATCTTAGCATTTGAATCTTTAGACTGACAAAAGCTGATTGTCATCTCCAGTTGAGTGGACATAAACCAATCAATTGAGGATGTAAATAGTATAAAAAGATGAAGGAAAGGACAGTCCACTCACTTTTTGAATCTTCTGCCTGGGATTGGACTTCTGCCATTGGCTCTCTGGTTTCTCGGGTCTTTGAACTTAGACCTTGACACTTATCTCTTATTTTTGAGACTTTTGGCCTTGAACTGCCTTCATCCTCAGTCTGGAACTGCATGACTGACTCTCCTGGTTTTCAACCTTGTGAATCTTCTCAGCCTCTAAAATCATGTGAGCCAAATACTTACAATCTCTTTATCTATACATCAGTGAAATACATAATATTGATGACTAATAATTTTATCATTCTGATAACAATATACATAATGATACATGATATATAATATTCACATGTAATATATGATAATATATAATAAATCTTATATAAGCATTTATTTTTCTATATATCATATTGGTTCTGTTTCTCTGGAGAATCCTGTGCTTTGTGTAAGTAGTAGATCAAATTAGAAAATCTTTTATGACAAGGTTTATATCCTATAGCTTATTATATCTTCAGTTCTTAGCTTGATTCCTAACAGTAAATATGGGTTGGCAAGGTTTATTGATTTTAAGTCAGGATTTTTATCATTGGACGGGAAACCTTGTGGGGTTTAACTTTTTATCACTACTAATTGTGAATTTGTTGACTGGGTAGTGTCAATAAACTTTGTAAGCTTCCTTAAGCACATTAGAAGTAAATATATACTTTCTAGACAACTGATGTGCTAGTGGGAAATCATTTCTATTCAATAGTGCTAGGGATTTCATTAGATAATCTTCTATTAGTTTAGTTCTAGTCGTAATATTACTTGAGAGTAATGGAGCTGACTTTAGAAACACCTGCCAATATTAAATATATTACTAATTTAGAATTCCTTTTCTCAGGTCATATTAATGAGTTTTGTTGAAAAATCAAAATGTATATGATACTCAGAACTACTGTTACAGGACATAGAAATTTCTGTTTATCCCGTTGGATGTTATTGTCATGCTTTGAGCATTTTATAGGTTGAATTCTTTGTTTTAAAAATAAAAATGAGGTGCAGTGGCATTCATACCGATAATGAATGAAATGAGGCAAATGAATTGTAACATGTCTTACTGCAAGAAATATTTACGCCCTTTGGAAATCTCAATTACAGTGCTGCTTCTGCACCCCGCCCCCCCCCCCCCATTATGTTTTAGAAAATGACAAAAGAAACAATAGGGTGGTTGGGAGATTTTGTAATGTGGAAAGGAAAGCAAAGAACCTCAGAGGCAACTTGTATGTCTGACGATGGGTTCTCCTGCCCAAAGGATCCTACTGTCTTTCCCGGCAGAGCTGGCTGGCACAGAGGCCTCTCTCCTGACTGAGGCCATCTGCAGTGGGGAGGAAATTTAGAAATGATTTCCCAGTTACGCTGTGGCCAACAGAGATTTTACAACAAAAGGGTAGTGCTGTCATGCATGGCTTGGAACATGACAATAGCAATTGTTCTCGTGATGATTATAAACTATTCTTGCTGGATCTGAATGGCCCAGTCAACTGGGGAAGGTTTTTCAGACTTGGGCTCTGTCCACTTTCCTGCTGTGTGGGAAAGCAGTTGTTCACTTTCTTCTTCTCTTTCTGTTCTGTCCTGACAGCCTATAAAATTGAAGTTATTAAGCCTCATGGTTTAGTTAATGCTTCCAGTTGAGCCTGGGGAAGAAACCAGGAAGCAGGAAACTGACTTCCTAAGCAGATTCAAAGAGGGTGGGGAAGCACCCTTAGCAGATGGCATTCTGACTCCTGGAAAAGTCAATTGCTTCCTTTCATTTCCAGCAGGCATTGAGAAGAGCTGGATGAACAGTTCACACAGCAGCCTGAATAAAACACGACTGAGATAGAACATGGGAACAAGGAACTTCTGAGTCAAGTTAGATCAAAGGGTGTTTGAGGATGGTTTAGCATCAGAACACATCAAAAGTGTGACCTGAGCTAGTCTGTCCACCTCCAGTTCCAATTGCTTATCAGACATTCTGGGTTAAGCTTTCATATGCAAAGCAAAAAAAAAAAAAAAGAACTGGCTCTCCCATGAAATGCCCTGTTATTTCTTGTCTTTCATTAAGCTGGGACATGAGAGCACAGTGAGGAAAATCATAATGCCTAAGTTTAGCTGCTCTTTTGTGGAGCTGAAGCTCTTGTTCAACTTCTGACACTTAAGCATGGGTAGCAACTATATAAAACTTATTTCAAATGGTAGCTTTGCTTCTTGCTACTGAATTCATTTGCTGATTATCCCACTTAGCTTTGGAATTTTTGACTGAATGAATGATAAAGAAAGATGGAAGAACACATGAATAAATTACCCTTGCTGGAGCCTGAAAGTTGTGTGCCTGCAATGCCTTGTAAGGCAGGCAAGGAGAAAGAAGAAAGCTTTCTATATTGTGACCTTTTGAAGCTCACTAGTGTGCAATATGTTTTCATCACATTGAAAGCATCTGACAATAGAAACATGATATGCAGCCCCTTTCTTTCTTTTAATTGAATGGCTGAGGTATATAATTCTGCTGTGTCCTGACCTTGAATAGAATACACTTGGAGTCCTTTAAAACCAGAACAGATGGAAGGGTTTTAGTAAAACTGAGAAATTTTTCGTCTCTTGATTAAATTGATTCACAGTAAGATGGAGAAAGAGAGCTATAAAAATAAAAAGTGTGTTTGTCTCAATTAAATACAGATGATTGACTAGAGCAACAATGGTAACAGTGTAGTCAGATTTCCTTTAAAAATATTGAGAATAAGGCTAATACAGAATAGTTGCATTAGGTTTAGAGATTTATGTTTCATCTGAGTCATTGACAAGCTCATTCATAATTCATTTTCACTGAACAGCAGGCTTACTCAAAGTTTCTGATGGCCTCATCCATAGTTTCAATGATAAAGGTGCAGAGGTGAAGCAAATCCTTAGACCTCATATATCTTGGTCCTCCTGAAGGTCAAGTACATGACCTGTGGCATGAAGCAGCCTGCTGAGAACTTCCACTATGATGTTTAAGGGTAGAGAATTTAAGGATTTATGTGTATGTGTGTGCATGTGTGTAAGATAACTGAACATACCTCTTAAAAGTAAACTTAGTTTTCAGAATCTTAGATAACTACTGATTCAATCTCACACCTGGAAAAAGCCAAGCACACAGTTTTGTTTAGCTAAGAGCTTTTCCATGTATTATAACTCACTGCTTACTTTTAATATATTGTAAAATGCTTATACAAACAAGATCCTGAAGTGTACCATTTACGTTTTCAAAAGTTGAGCTCATCTTAGACCTCAGCTTCTTCTTAACCTATAATAAAAACATTCTGAATTCATGTGAATTCTGTATTCCACATACATATTCTTGAACTAATGTTCTAGCCTAAACTTAAAACATAGTTGAAACATGAGTGCCAAAGGTAAAAGGAATAGTGGTCTTCAGAACTGAGTAAATTTCTAAAATCGGACAAATCTAACATATGTTTATAAGGACTGATATAATTAATTATCTGTCTGGAATACTGGTAACTTCTCCAGTAATTGTATATCTGGACTGATGATCAGATTTACCTCTCTGAGTTGTTATTTTCTCATCTCTAAAGCAGGAATAATAATAGTTAAACCTGGTGGACTTTTGTGAGAATTAATTCATATAAAGCACTTAACACAGTGCCTGAGAAATAATACATGTTCCTGGCCACGGTTGTTTGTTTTGCATGCTGTATTTGTTGTATTGAAGCTTTCACATCCTTGTTGCGGTGACAAATGACAATTTTAATGATAGCGCTATTCCATTTTTATGCTGAAGACAGTTGTGTACACAGTGGTTTGCTCTTCAGAGCATTCATTCCTTCAAATGTGTTGCTTGGTCTGACAACCGTTTTAGAGATGCCCTGAGAATATGAAGAAGAGTATCTAAACGTAAGAATGTATAAGGAAATTTCCTTGAAGGAGGTACTAGTTCAATTGTATTCTGATAGATCATTGGAGATGAAGGAATTTATATAAAAATAAAAGATCATTTGAGAAAGATGGAGCATGCAGACACACAAAGACACAGGGACTTGGATTTAAACTGGAAGTGATAAGTAATTTCCAGAGATAGGGAGGAGTGAGCGATGAGTCATCGAAGATGTTAATATGTGTATTTATGACCTAGGAAATCATAAAGAATATAACTGCAATGGCAAGACTTGTAGGACTTTCAAAATGTGACCAGACAGCATGATCATATTTATGATTTAGAATCAAGACTAGATTGAGAAGGGTGGGGCAATCAGAATCAGGGGAAAAGGAAATAATTACCGCAGAACTTATATAAGAAATGAGACACTAAACACTACAGAGGTGGCTAAAACAGGTGGAAACAAATAGGAGAGGCGTGAGGGACAGAGTTTACAGGAATCTGATTTTTTTTTTTTTTTGTTTAGGAATTTGATTTTTCAATGGCAAAGTAGAGAGAAAGAGGCTTTTGTGCCTGGAAAGATAATAATACATCTGAACTTGCAGAAAGTAGCTTGTTTTGTATATGCTGAATGTAAGGTGCTAAAGGATGGTCACTAAAAACTTCTGTTAGTCATTCTCAGGGACAAGAGGATCTCTCGGTGTGTCCACATAAACATGACTATCAGCTGGTGCACAGGATTATATAAAAAATATATATGCTTGCAACCTAAAATAAGCACCCGGTTACTTCACTAACAAAATGGGTTTATTCAAAAGCGAGAACAAAAAGCTTGTTAGAACAGTGTGGCTTATGGTAAGCCATACACATACTTCCCTTAACAACAGAGGTAAGCGTTCTTTTACAAATTGAGAGAGGTTGTTATAAACAAAGAATCCATAGGAGGAAACTGGGAGTTCAAAGTTTACTGACTTCTCATTTGCTGGGTTGTGGCATCTCTCCTTGGCTGTTGTTACTGGGCAAGGAGGTGCCTCCACCTTGCTCCCTCTCGGGTAGAAAAGCAGCATCACTTCCTGTTGGATTGGAAGCTCTGTCTCTTCTGGTTGTTATCAGTAGTGTGTGCTGAATGCCTATGTGTGACAACTCTCTGCTGGACTCCCAGCTTCAATTACATGAGGTTTGTGTTTATTAATTTTCATGGTATATACATCAATCACATCACGTATTTAATTGACATGATTTCTAAGCTATGCTGCATAGATTTCTTGTGTGTAAAAAACATTAAATCTATTAAGTCTTGCTAAATCACTGAAACCTCTAGAAACTCAGTGACCCAAAAAGGAATGGGTTTTTGCTCAGGCAAGTAATTTGAACATAATGGTGATCAAACCAAATAATTAAAATAGAGAGATTGGTTTTATGTAATATATTTGATATCATCTAATCCTATTGGATCAGTTGCTTTGTAGCAAATATGTATAGATGAAACAAACTCAGAGGGTAAGGGGATAAACTGGTGGGTCCTCATGTGTTTAGGACTGCAGGACATGACTCAAAAGCACACACAGTTAGAAATGATATTTATATTCAGGGAGGCAAAAGTTGGGAGAGCTGAAAGAAAGTTTATAGGTTGGTATGTGGCAGTGCAGTCTGTCCTAGCCCAGATGCTGTCAGTGTTGCAGAATTCAAGCCAAAAGTAACACGTGGAAGATGGCAGCTGTCCCTCCCATGGGATCTTGGAGCTGGCCATCGATGTAGAGGGAGACATGGTGGTCCTTTGACTGGAACCTGGGACCCAACATGAGGTGGCAGCTGGCCAGGAACCAGAAGCAGAGCTGATCAGAACTATGAGATGCTGGGAGTATAGATCAAGACAACATTGCCCACCAGGAGAGCTGGAGAGTCTGCTGCTCCTGCTTTTAAAGTCTTCATGGCCCCTCTGCTGCACTTATCACTCCCTGCAGCATTGATCAGGAAAAGGGTTAAAGCAACACCTACTGACCTCTTGTTCTATCCACTGCTTCAGAGGTTGTCCCAGCCAACCCTGGGATTGCAGAGTGGTACCAGGATGTTGGCGGGTCTGACCATTGCATGGATGTGTTGCAAGTCAACCTGGTGCAGGGTGAAGGCACATGGGTCTCTGGTCTTGGAGCAGTCACCCAGCGATCTGCAGTATCCACCCCTTCTTGAGCAGAGGCTACACTGTGAACCAGCTGTGGTGATCAGGCTCTGCAGCACCCAGATTTCAGCTGATCCTCCCTACAGTGTTGGTGGCAGTTGCTGAAGGGGCTGTGGCTGGACACCCTGGGCTGGCACTGAGCTCCTCATCCCCTTATAAGAAGGAGCCAGCTCAGTCTCCCATGAGGCTGGCTCAGGAGGTGGCCATGTATACCCCTCCAGTAAAGCCCTGTTAACCAGCCTGGAAGTCATTCCTGCAATATATACATACAATATCTTTTATATAATTTTTATATTTAAAATAATTATTAAGATAATCCTCAGTTAGAATGGAAAGGGTAAGTAAGCACTTTCTGACTTGAATGTAAATTTTCTAATAAACTTTAGACCAATTTCTGATTGCAGATTTATTTAGCTAGACACTGATCATCTTATTTAATTCTGGAAAATTTACGAACATTATCTTGCAGTTAGACTGATCTGCCCGGTATATTTTCATAAAATAATTTTTTACTTCAAGATAAGGAGATATTAATATAGTTTATAAAACATAACATTCCATTAACTTTCACATATGCATTCTCTATTTGTAAGTCTTATTTCCTTAGTAGCTATGGTTCTTTTAGGGGTCTTTGCTTACTTAAAGAATTTGATCATATATGACTCCCAGAAACTTAAAGATTTATATATACCACCAGTCTCCTTCTGTACCGTGGGAGCTAGGCAGTGTCTCAGTCCATACCTCTTTCAGATAAAATTTGAACAGCTTCCTTTTAGTAACTCAAATATTTATAAATATCAATTCTTCCTTCTTCTGTCACTATGACAACCCCAGTAACAAAAGAACTAGGAGAGGATTTTGACATTTGTTTTATTCAAGAGACTGCCATTTTCATTTAAGGTTCATAGTTTGTAAACTTGACAAACAGGCTATGATGACATTTCTAGGTATCGCTAGGCTACTCACTGTAAATTCTGGAATTATAGGGATTTTAATAATTTAGATATGGAAAATTGTGACCTCGTGGTGCAATGAAGAATAATTTCCCCCTATGCACTTATTTGTTTTTCCCTTACAGGGACCTATAATTTAACAAGTGTGAAGGAAAATAAGATTTGGAGGTGGTATTCTAGCATTATTAGCTGGGAAGGAATAGGAAAGTAAGATATTAGGTTAGATAACAAACATATAATCTTTAGGAAAAAAATGCCAGATTCCTGCTTTCAACACAGAAAAAGAAGCTTTTTTCCTTCATTTTCTATAATTTGTTGGAATACAAGGTTTTCTTTTTTTTTTTTTTTTTAATTTATACATACAAGAGCTGAGGTACAGGCCAGTGTCCAGGGAGGTGAGAGGAGTCACCAGAGACAGAGTGGGCAACAGAACAGGCAGACTGACTGAAACACACTGCTGAGTGGAGCAGCGGGTGAGGCAGGAGAGGTCTACTGCACCATGTGGGTCCCCTCCCTGGCCGGCGGCAGGGATCGAACTTGTGCTGCAGTAGCTGTGGTTTGCTTCACAGTGCATTGCTTAACCCACTGCGCCACCAGGGAGGCCCCTACAAGGTTTTCTTAATATTTAACATTATATCTCTGGACATGAGGTCTGTATTATTCACCTGTTTTTGTTTGTAGTTTTATCTCAGCAATTGTTTAGAGATAGACAGCCATTTGCACAGTTAATTTTCATGGGCTCCAATAGGGTGTCTGGCCTTCACATGGTCTGGCCTTAGCTTAGCTAACTTCGCAACACGTGCTTCTCATCACACAGCAGTTTGGATTAGCAAAGGTTGGATTGGCAAAGGCAGAAAGTACAAGACAAGAGACAAGCTTTTCATCCAAGCACATGTCAAACCTCAGCCCATGCAATATCTGGTAAAAATCTCACTGGCCAAGCAGTTGCAATAGTGAACCTTGAATCAAGGCTTGGGACAGAACACTTTGTTGCATGGTTACATGGCAAAAAGGGTGGACACCGAGGAAGAAAGAATTAGAGCTGATGACAATTTGTTGGTTTTTATTGAGTAAGAAGATATTAAAAATGGGCAGGGATTTTGTTGACAGGTTGATTATATGGGTGAATTAAACAAGTCAGCATAATAGCTATGTCATAACTTCATCATCCTTTAGAGATACTTAATTTTTAATTTGATTGTGATATATTTCTGTTAATGATTAATGTCTTCAAACATTGGAGATCAGAGGCCACAGCTTGATATGGAGATGTGTTTTAGTTTTGTTGTTATCAAGGAAGCAAATAGGACTTAGAAAAATTAATGGAACTGGATAAAGGAAGAGATTTTGTACAAGTAGAAAATAATAAGAAAATAATAAGTAGAAAGCATAATAAAAAATGAGGACAGCATATATTTAGACCTGAGAAATTAGTGAGTTGAACAATATTTTAAAATTAAAACCTTATATTTTAATGTCACTAAGAGGAGCTGTTTATTATTCTCATTTAATTTTGGATTTGATATTTCAGGTACAATGAAACATTTACTTTAATGCTTTTTAAGTGAACATATTAATGTGCTATGTTCTACTGAGGTATAAGTGGAAGTGTAGGTAACTTTGGGGACTTCGGGGTTGATCAAGGAAAAAAAAGGGCAATAGGAGGTATACACATGGAAAGTTTATTTGGGCACCACTTAGACAGGAAACCTTCCAGATACAAAGGAACAGAGTTGATAAACAACCTTAATTAACCACTGTTAATTAGCATCTGTGCAGCCAATGTTTTTATAATTTTTAGCATGTGTCAGGCACTGTGGTAAGCATTTGGTATCTATTACATGCATTAACTCATCGTGTCCTCACAGCAGCCTTATAAGGCAGATCCAGTTACTATTCCCATTTTACACAGAAGGAAATTGAAGACTAGAGAGGAAACAATTTAAACAAGGTAACAGGGTTAATGTGAACAAAGTAACAGGTAGCAAGCCTAATAATAATAGGGCTGGTTAATAATAAGATTCAAATCCAGGCAACTCAGTTCTGTGTATGTACTCCATGCAATGCTAAGTGTGCTTTCCATATATTAAGATGTATGCAGCAGAATTGAATATTTATGTAGTAAAATGTAATGGCACACTGTATTTTGTAATGACCCTTAATATAGAAATTCCCTCTTTTCCTACCTCTCAGGACCATTAGATTATAGACCTCAACAGGGCAAGGGGACTTTGTCCTTTTTAATTATTGCCATGTCCCCAATCCTAGAGCAGTGCCTGGAGCATGTATATTCTTAGGAACTGCAGTAGAAGGAATAAATGTATGTATATCAGTTCCAACAAAGAACTGAGTTGGAATTTAAACCTAGTTCTGATTCTAAGAAGTCTGTGTCCTTTAGTTACAACATGTTACTTTACCAAGTTAAAAATACAGCAGTAAAAAAGAATGTTTTTAAAAGCACATGTATCATGATTATATGGAGACTGGGTGGCCTATTTATTTTATTTTCTCACAGTTCTGAAGATCAGGAGTCCTAGATGAAGGTCCAGCAGGGTTGATTTTATGTAAGAGCTCTCTTCCTGGCTTGTAGATGTTGCTTTCTTACTGTGTGCTCACATGCAATTCTCTGGTGTCTCTTATAGGGACACTAATTCGTTTGGCTTGGCCCTTCCTTTATGACGCTGTTCAACCTTAATTACCTAGATAAAGGCTCAAGCTCCAAATGCATCCCTGCTGGAGTTAATAACCTGAGTATATGAATTTAGGGAGAAAATAAAAATTCAGTCTGTAACAATGATGAACAGATTAAAATATTTTTAACCAAATATGCATTAATTTAGGTTAGTATGCTATGGCACATACTCTCAACAATTTTGTTAATGGGTAAACCAAGATTTTAGTGTAGAAGAAAACCTTTCTAATGTGGATCAGGCTGAATGACCCAAGGTTTTCTCTTGGTCTCACCTTTGGTGGAGTGACCGATGCATTCCTGGTATCTCTTGCCAACTCTTAACAGTTCTGACATTTGTTGAGTTCAAAGGAGTTTTGATTTCTAATTTTTTTAATATGTTTAGAAAAATGGTATTTGGGACAGAGTTATACACAGTATTCAATGAGGAAAAAACCTAAATTCAACAGTTGAAAATATAGGCATATCAAATAAAAGTATCATAAATTTGTTGCCAATTTGCCATTTAATATAATTTAGACTATAAAAGCTACTTGAGCAATGACCAGTGCCTGATTAAAATAGAATAGTCAACATAGACTGACCCTTAAGAATGAGATTTAAGAGTGAGATTTTCTTTTTCTATTTTTTTTAAAGATTTATTTATTTATGCATACTTCAGCTGAGGTACAGACCAGAGATGCAGGGGGTGAGAGAATTCACCAGAGACAGAGTGGGGAGCAGAACAGGCAGACCAACTGAAACACACTGCTGAGGAGAGCAGTGGGCAAGGCAGGAGAGGTCTGCTGCTCCATGTGGATCACCTCCCCAGCGGCAGCAGGATTGAACTCGTGCTGCAGTGGCTGTGGTCTGTTTAATAGTGTGTTGCTTAACCCACTGTGTCACCAGGGAGGCCCAAGAGTGAGATTTTCTAGTGATATTAACTTGTATAAAGGAACACGCCTGTATATCAATTACTTTATTTCAATTGATATACCAGACTAAATTGCTATCTCTAAACTTCACACTGAATTTTTGACCAGAGAGAGTGAAACAAAATAAACATCACTAATGATAACATAAACCTACACAAACTGAAAACAAAGAGAAACACTGACTTCTGCAGGATCTTGTAGCGTGCATAGAGACAACAAGTAATTATTGCTGGAGTGAAACATAACTAGTGCACAATAAAATACTCTTATAAGACAATGCTTTTGAGAAAAAACATTGAGTATGTTATTCTTTTTACATTTTATGAAGAATAAATTACACTACTATGTGTGCATGAACGTAATGGCCTTTAAAACATATGTATAAAAATCAACACACAAAAATCAGTAGCCTTCCTCTTCACAAACAACCAAGCTGAAGAAGAGGAAATAAAGAAAACCACCTCCTTTATAATTGAAACTAAAAAATTTAAATACTTGGGAATAAATCTAACAAAAGAGGTGAAGGACCTCTAC
>JAGFMF010011939.1:671821-684511 GCA_019455555.1 Galemys pyrenaicus | reverse complement strand
GAGGTGATGGTGCACTGGTGAGATGGTGATGGGGAATACATGGGGATTACAATTAAAGGCAAGTATATGTAAATTTTAAAATATTTTAATAAAAAAAATAAAACATACATATAATATTGTAAGTTTATTACTACCAGTTTGCATTTATGATATAATTGATTTGTTAACTTGCCAAATTTAACTCAATAAAAATTTTATTCTAATTATGAGTTTTGAGCATTTTCTCTTATGAAGAAACAAAAATGATATGTATTTGCATGTACTAATAAAAACCATATTTGTTGTTAGACTTATTAGAACTAATGGAAAAAGCGAATTTGATATCAGTGCTTGCTTAATTCAACATCCCACGCTAGATCTGACCTTGGAAAATGATAGCATTTTTTTGTTTGTAAAATTGTTTGTTCATTTGTTTTTCTAGAACTCATTAATTTGGAGTAACAACATCTCTTTTCCTTTTTAAAAAATGTGAATCATAGGTCAAAATTTTATTTTAAATCACCTTGAATTTTGTTTTCTCCCAGGCACTGCAACTTTAGCTAACACTCTTGTCACAGTGCAATCACCTGACAGTTCAGCAGGGATATTCTACTGATAAGTCACCACCCTGTAGTAAATGGTTTTCAGCTTAAATGGGAGACTGGTGTTTGGATTATCTTCCTCTAAAAGTCTGATTCTGCTTCAATGATAAGCACCAGAGAACAGGAATCACCACTACTAAGCAAGGCATGGCATGTGCTCATTGTCTACAGGACAGAATAACTCTCATTTCCTATAATCACTATTTTACCATAATAATTGATATTGACTATCATAAAGGATTTTGGCAGGGGACTGAAATAACCTTTAATTGAACATCTGGTGCATGTAGATAGTGTTTATTCATATAGATTTTATTATTAACTCATCAAACATTAGCCAAGGTATTAGTTATGCCAATATCAGAGTATTAATATATGACCTGTTTTACTAATATGATTCATAGTCTCTTTCAATTTAAATATAAATTGAATTTACATAAATTGGTTTTGTGCTAGTTAATCTAAATATAAGGATAAGGTTTCCAGAGACAACAGGAACATTGCTAAATGTATATTAAGCATTCTTTGGGATCAGGATTGCAGTTACATTTAGGGATATGCAAATAAAGAGGATAAATCTAATTGATAGAGTACAAATTTAAATTCAGATTTATTAATATGTCTCTTTATAGTTAGAATATGGAAATGAAAAATCAGTATGAGGACATTCACAATCTCCCTAAGAGTGGGACATCTAAAGGAGTTAAGACTCTTAAGATGAATTTGCTGATTAGTATAAGGCATTAGATGTTGGAATTATCAAAAGATGTTCAAAGAAAAACTTGATAGTCTTCTAAGATGTAAAACTTGATAGTCTTCTAAGATAGTCTTCTAAGATAGTCTTCTAAGAGAAGGATACAGGGGAGAGATGAGAACTGCTAGAAACTTTTGTTTCCTTGCTTGACACTGCTAGATTTTGAAACATAGTGCTGTACAATTTATTTTATTAAAAATACTTTGTTCTTATTCCTAATCAATTAAGAAATATAACCATGATCTCAACATTTTTCATTTTTATCTATCATTTCTTCTTTAATTTTGAATAAAGTTCATTTCCCCCCAATTTTCAAGGTAATATAGTCAGATAGATTATCAGAGGAAAATAAAGATAAGATTGATTCATGAGTACCCCTAGAGAATATGGCTTTCAGCAAATTGGTATATATAAAATTATTTTTTAAGTATAGCTGAAATTATCTTAAAATAGATATTCTTATCATACATATTATTACAAATTTATCTCATGGTATTTTCAAAACACCAAACATTATATATCTATATCTAAATTTATATTTGTGCCTTATTCTAATATGTGGCTATGGCTTTGTATTGGAACACTCAAATTTGACTTAAAATTGTATGATTAGTTATTGTTTTGCTTTTGATTATGCGTATTGTTTTGCGTATGATTATTTTTTGCATTTTGTATTTTGTATTTTTATTGAGGTATAATTGACACATAGCATTGTATTAGTTTCAGATGTACGATGTAAATTATTAATATTTGTATACATTATAAAATGATCAAAATAAGTCTAGTTAATATCCATCCCCATAACTATAATTTTTTCCCTTGTGATGGCAACTTTTAAGGTATAATTGCTTAGTAACTTTCAAATATGCACTGTAGTATTGTTAAGTTTAGTAGACATGTTATACATTACATTCCCAAGATTTATTTATTTTATAACTGGAAGTTTTTACCTTTTAAGCCCTTTCGCCAATTATGCCCACTACCAATCTCTTTTCTGTGTCTGCTTTCAGTTTTTTTTATTGTTCCATATATAAATGAGAGCACATGTTACTTGTCCTTCTCTGACCTATTTGATTGAGTATAACATTCCCAAGGTTTGTAGTGTCACAGATGTCAAGACTTCATTCTATTTTATGAGTGGATAATGTTCCATCATAAATACACCACATCTTTATACATTCCCCTTTTGATGGACTCTTAGGTTGCTTCCATATCATGACTATTGTAAATAATGCTGTAGTGAACATGGAGGTGTAGATATCTTTATGAGTGAGCATTTTATTTTCAAATAAGTATGCAGAAATGCAATTGCTGGATCATATGGTAGATATAGTTTTATCTTTTTGAGAATCTTAGTACTACTTTCCATAGTGGCTGTACTAATTTATATTTTCACAATAGCGCACAAAGGTTCCTTTTTAGACAACTTTGCCAATAATGTTTTTGTCCTTTTGACAATAGCTATTTTAATAGGTATAAAGTAATGTCCCATGGTTTTGACGAGTCATTAAGTGATGTTGAGCAGATTTTCATGAACCTATTGACCACCTGTATGTCTTCTTTGGGAAAAGAAGATTATCTGTATTCAGATTTTCTGATTTTACTTTTTACAATTTATTTTATAAATTGGTGAAGAAAACATTTTAAGTATCCATGAACACCATTCTGAGGTCCCATTTCTGAAAACTTTCATTGTAGCCAAGCTTGTGTTACACATGTGGTTTTCTTTACCCATACGTATCACATAGTCTCTCCAAATTCTCCTGTAAAACCTCTCTCTCTGTACAACTAGACTTTCATTTCATATCAGTATATTTCACTCTTTTTAAGTATAGTCTATAACTGTGTCATGGAAGCAAATTGATGGACTGTAATATATTTTATTTTGTGGTTGATGAATGGTTTGGAATGATGACTGGTCATCCAAAATGTTTGAGGATCAAGCATTGATCCTTATGAAATGCACAGGATTAAGTTTCTGAGCAGCAAACAGACAAGCTGTTTGAAAGAGCTAGTTGTTGATTCTAAGCAAATAAACTCATTAGTCAGAATAATTCTTTAACAGCTTCTTTCTTTACTCAGAAATATCTATATTGCAAAACAACTTCACTCATTCATGTGAAGTGATAGCGGGAAATCCCAAGTTGTTTGTCTATACCTGTACATTGCACAGACCAAAGGAATGCCCTGCCTGCAGGTTTAACCTCATGATTGATGTGTTTTTGCAGGACAATGGCAATAAAGCCTTTGCTCACAGCAGCCAGTGGAAACCGATCAGCAATACAGTTTAAACTGCACTACTTCACACTGGTAATGTCACTTCAGGAACGATTTTCACAAACCCACTTGGGACCTTGGGTCTTTTCTTCTAGTGACTACAATCCGTCATCTGATAATTTGCTAGATGGAATTTTAAATAAGGAACTCAAGTTTGTCCAATGTCTAGTGCAGAACAGGTAATATGAGCCAAATAGCGACAGAACTTTCATCCTTATCAACAATTCTTTCACAATTTCAAAAGACATGAATTTTAGAAAATGAATTTCTTCCTTGCTAAAGATTTAGGCCCCTTTTCATTTCAGATATATTATTTAAAAAATTAAGAGAGATAAGGGTGGCTTGCCATGTTAATCTTTGTAAATGTCAGGGAGATAGGTTTTAAACATTGACATTCATGTAAGATAATGTGCTTTTATCTACTTTCATTTTGTATTGCTGTGGGGTAAAAATGGTAAGCTGGGAGGTTTCTGTCCTCCTGCCAGTGACACACTGTCTGCTTTAAGCTATTGAAAGTGCAGCTCAAGAGCTGGATGGTCCATAAACTGCTTGTTACCAGTCAGCAGCAAGGTAAGTGGAGAAATGGAGAGTCAGAGAATAGATACATTTTATAACAATTTGACATTGTCAAAACACCCCAGTGTCCTAGTGGACTCACATCCTGAACACCAGAGAGACCAAAAATATCAGTTCACCAATACAAAAAATGAATTGGAAATACAAGCAAAATGGATCTTTCACAAGATAGTTTGAGAAGCACAGTGTACAGGTTTTGAATGTGCAACGACAACATGACCATCTTCTGTATTTATTCTCAGTGCTGAGTAGTTCAGATGGTCGTTTCTGAAGACCCCCATAGTAGACTTGTTAATGACAGTTAAGGTTAATGACGATGCCCATGCATTATAGATCTTTGTACCAGTTTCTTCCTTCTCCCTGACTCCCCTGTCTAAGAATGGTTATGTAACTTCAAGAATAAAGCACAAGGTTAAATTCATTGAGATAATATAATATGAAAGAACTGAAGAATCATAAGTGCTGGGTGCTTTTCTATTTTCACCTGTGGGGTGTGTTCCTTTTTGGGGGGCTAGCACAAATGTGTGAATGTGCATATGTGAGGTGTTCATGTGTGTTGAGGCAGTGGGCATCTGTTAGCAGCACAGACACTTTCCATGACAGAAATGGCTTGATTATCTCATTTTCTTCAGAGTGATACTGGATGTCACCATCCATGTGTATCAATTCACAGTACAAAAGCCATGGATGCGGGCCTCCCCGGTGGCGCAAGGGATTGAGTGCGCCACTGGGGAGTATCCACAGCCACTGCAGCCCAGGCTTGAGCCCAAGCCAGAGAAGGGACCCACAGGGCGCGGCAGACGGCTCCTGCCTCACCTGCTGCTCCCCTCAGCAGTGTGTTTTGGCCGATCTGCCTGTTCTGCTCCCTGCTATGTCTCTGGTGAATCCATTCAGGCCCTGCCTCTGGTCTGTACCCCAGGTCTTGTATTCATAAAAAATAATTAAAAAAAAAGCCACGGATGCAAGATGTCATGATATCATGGTAGATATAGAAATAGATGCTTGATCTGAGGGGTGGGATGAGAGTAGGGGTTTGTTCACATAGCAGCTCAGGTGTGTTCTAGAGGGGAGGGGTCTCTGGTGAGCAGTCTGTTCTGGAATTTTCCCCTGGTTTATATATACCTAGCAGTGCTGGATCTTAATTTTGCTGCAGAAAGAAAAACTTTAGGCTTTCATTAGTTGTTTTGTTTTGACAGGTGCACAGGGGCAATAGCAGGAATATTATGCTTTTCTATATCATAGGCCTCTTCATATCATAGGCATTTTCTTCATATATAGACATCTATTATAGGCTATAGGAATTTCCACATTCACTGCTTTGGATAAGCAGGCATATTTGACCACATCAGAATTTTTATATTCCTGAACAGTTTCTTTGTTTAATTCATGTCTTCTCTTACTTATATATGCTCTTCTTTCTTGTACACAGGGGAAAATTTATCAAAAGATTAAAACTCCGTACTTCAGTGATTACTGAGATAAACAGCATCTCTTAAAAGATATCTAAATGTAATAACTTTATGCAAACAGCCCATACGGGACTGAAATTTCTGACCTATGATAAATAATTTATGAAAGTAATATTATTTAAAGGAAACTCAACACTCCACCCCATTTTCATAACCCCATGTGGAATATCATTTTCTGTGAACTTTAAATAATATAACAGACTAAACAGATTTGCGTTCACTAATTTCTTTCAATGTAATCAGGAAGTTTCAGAAGTGTCACAGGCTGGGTCCCCTAGGATGTAGTCTTGGAGATAGAGATTAATGAGTACTAAATGCAGTAGGAAGTACTCTTGTAAGCAAACCTATAGCAGGGAAGAAAGCAGGATGGGGCAGAGGGAGCGTTTTGTGTAATGCATTTTCAATAGAAACCTCAGTGGAACCCGTGAGACTGTTTTGAAGGTAAGCTGGGCTGTCAGATTAGTGCCTGTGGCCAAAGATTGGGCCTGTATAGTACCATGTTGATGACATTCTGGATATGAACTCATCTGAGAAAGGGACATGATTCTGGAGGAGACTTGTTGGCAGGTAATTCCTGCAAAGGATTGGTAGCTGAAGGCTGTGTCCTGGCAGCACTTTTAGCAAGCACCTTTTTGTATTAATAAGGGAACTGAATTGTGTGTTTCAGGGTTATGGACTGAATTATGTATCCCTCGTATGTATACGTTGAAGTGCTAACATCCCAGTTCTTTAGAGGGTAACTGTATTTGGAGATAAGGTTTTTAGAGAGTTGACTACATTAAAATGAGTTCTTTAGAGTGCTCCTGAGTCAGTCTAACTGGTATCCTTCTAGAAACAGGCAATTTGGATCATGGAGACATAACAGACATATGGATCCACAGAGAGAGAACTATGTGGGGACAGTGAGAAGTGGTTGTCTGCAACCCAAAGAGAGAGATTTCAGAAGGAATCAGATTTGCTACCTTGATTTTGGACATTCATTCTCCAGAAGTTGAGAAAATGAATTTCTGTTATATAAACCATTCATTCTGTGGTATTTTATTACAGTAGCCCTAGTGAATAAGTAGTTTCAGTATGCCCTAGATGCAACCATGTAGGATGACTTTTATTTAAAAAACTTGGCTTTTGTATAATCTCAGGCATCTGCAATTAATTAAACTCTCCTTTTGTGGTTTGTTCTAAGGATTAGGAGAGACCTAACTAGAAGCATTCTTTTATTTTTATAGTACTGATAGTGATCCTTTGTTGATTTTGCATAACTAACTTATTCAAATGTGTCATTATTTAGTCATTTATTCAACTCCTGAAGTAGGAGATCAGAATTCAAATTATAAATTTTACAACTGAGTTTATTACTACATAGGAATGTGAAAATATGCCTGCTAGGTACAATCTTCCCAAACAAAGACCAGTCATCTTATGCAGAGTTGTTAGGAAGCATGGAGTTCAATTATTGGTGAACGGTTAGTGGCAGAATGACATAACTCCGCTGGAGATACTTGATCACTGGAGTGAGGATGTTATTGACGACTAAATTACAGTGTTATGTTCATTAAAGTGAGACTGTTGGGCCCTCCCTGGTGGCACAGTGGGTTAAGCCACTGCAGCGCGAGTTCGATCCCTGCCTCCGGCCAGGGAGGGGACCCACATGGCACAGGCAGAATTCTCCTGCCTTGCCCGCTGCTCCCCTCAGCAGTGTATTTCAGTTGATCTGGATCTGCCTGTTCTGTTCCCCACTCTGGTGGATTCACCCCCTGCACCTCTGGCCTGTATCCCAGTGCTTATATGCATAAATAAATAAATCTTTAAAAAAAATAAAATGAGACTGTTGTTGATTGGTTCTCTTCAAAAATGAGGAGAATGCTGCTGATTGGATGACTTTCAGAGGCTTTTTTTTTGTGGAGATGAGTTGTCATTGATGAAGCAAATAAATTTAATCAAGTTCTAGTTATTGCTTTTTGTTACTATTATTAAATAATGATCCTCTTGGCAGGAGTGTGGAAATGGGGATTTGAAAATAGTAGGTGACCAGATATATTTCTTGAATTGATTTAAAATGAAAGCTATAAGAGAGGCCATTAAATACATGAGTATTTTGGGGGTGAGTCTGGACCTTCTGCAGTCACCACCATAATGACAGGATCTGCGGTCTGATTCTGGATTGCGAGTATGTGTCGAGGAAAGAAGTCTGGCAAGTGATTCCTGACAATTAGCGTTTTACAAAGTTTCTCTTTGCTATTATAATGTACAGTATAGTTTCAAGTACTCTGAGAAAAATTTAAAAAATACTCCAAAAATATTGCGAAGTATCTGCCTATGATCTATATACTTGTGTTGGGGTCAAGCCCCAGTGACCATCCACCCCCCTAGGTTGCTGAGCACAAAGAAATGAGAAAAGTAATAGTAAGTTCAATGAGTCCTTTTAAACCATGAAATAAAATGGTGAATAAGAAAGATGAGCACGTCTGTTCTCCCTTTCCTCTCTCCACTTTGGGGTATGAATATAAAGTTGGTTGGAAGTAAGTGGTTTTTTTTTTTTTCTAGAGAGTAGAGAGTAGAGGTTATAGAAAAATAGGCCAAGGTCCCTTCTCTCCACTGGACGATGAGGGGACGCTTTCAAGTCTCCATTCTAAAGCATCTCTTGGAAGTTGCTAGGTCTAATGATGTCCCCCAGTCAGGCGCTCACTGTGCAGGCCTTCCTTACTGGCCTTTATGGAACTTTCGAGTGGCATAGCTGGGAGAACATACCTGGGAATAACCTAAGTCCACATCAGGAGGTAGAACTGCTGAGGTTTCCTAGTTCTTCAGCAGGAGCCTTAGAACAAGAGGAGGCCAGTTATGTGATACACTATGTATCACATAATGATTAAAAACCTATTTGATTTGATCAGAAATTAAGTGCATAATATATCCATAATGAAACCAATACAGTCAGTGCCTTTGGGTATTACTGTCAGCATTTTATAAAATATTCAAATAAGGGACTTCTCTTGACTGAGCCCAATTTAAAGAGAATCCTCTTTGTTAGCAATTGTTAGTATACAACAGTAGAATTCAACCACTTGAAATGAGTTTACAAAAATGTTCCCATACTTTGTAAACAGCAAAATCAGCTTGGGCTCATGTAGCAGTTAGAGTAACTGAGAGAATGGTTATTGCTTGTAATTTTTATTGAAATAAATTTTTGAGGATGTCTTTTTGTACTTCTTATTTTGGTAGCACTATACAGGAAGGTTTGGTGCCTCACATCTTTCATGATCTGCAGGGGAAGAGTGAAACACTTTTTCTGGAATCCTGGACTTGGTAAATTTATGACAAATCCAGTCTGTAACAAGCAGAGGCCATGTGGGCTGCCTGGGCTGGGCTGGATGGGAAGGGGAGCACTTGGGGTTGTGGGGGCACAGGAAGTCTCTGAACTACGGAGCATAAAAATCCCTGCCATGTGTGCTGTCTGCTCTCCTTAGAACTCAAGGAGGGGAAGCTGAACTGAGGAAGGACCCTGTAATTTTGACCTTTTTCTTTTAAATTGAAATAATAATGGTATATACCGTTTCTTGTATTTTGGGAGTATTGGACCCACACTCCCAACCCCTTAAGTACTATTCTTATAATATTTTAGATTATGCCACCTGTTTCTGCAAAACAAGGAGGTAGATGTTGGAGTGATACATAAAACCAGGCTTGTGATTTTGTAGTCACCCTTCACAATTTTCAATTATATTTCTCACTGTCATGTCTCTGAAGAAGGACAGATACTGACAGTCTTTACTCAGAGCTATGGTGGGATTTGGGATTGGTTGTAAATTTAGAGCAACTGTTGATGATCATTACTGCACATAAAATTGTCATAATTTTAGTTGACTGCTTTACTTGTTAAAGGTGGTTGCCCTGATGGGTACTCTTACAGCTAGATTTAATTTTACAATGACCGTTACATGACCAACTGACTCATTTGCAAAAGGCCAATTGTAATGATTAAAGGGAAAATAAGATCCTACTATTTTTAAAATTGGCATCTTAAATTTGAAGATTCAAATGCTGTTTGTGTGTGTGTTGTGGGTGTGTAATGAATAGTTATTACAGGGTAGTCTAGAAAAATTCCTTTTGTGATTTAGAGAAATGAAATTGAACTTTATATTTCACATTAGACAACAATTTATGGCACCCAATTATTGTATAAGATACAGTCAGGGAAAAAAAGTCTTATCATAAATATAAAAAAAAAAAAGTCAGGAAGTCTTCCCACAAGTGGTTTTTTATACCCTCTAACTCATGCATGTCATTCTGGTGACAGCTGCGGATTCAGAATTGAGAAAACAATAACAAAGCTTAATGAGATTTGTAAATTATTATAATAAAAAAACCCTTCAAGCAGCCAAACTCATTTTTGTAGTCATTTAAAACTCTATTGCAGAAGGGACTTGATTTAGAACAAATAACATTTTTCTTTCCCTCAAAGAGACAGAAAATTTAACAGATTTTTCTGTACATGAATTGTTAAAAATCTCTTATAGTTGAGTGGGTAGGTTGATTAATATGCCCCTCTCCCCATCCCAATTTACCATGTCTTCACTCTGAAGTCTATGAGGATGTTCTCTTACAAGGATATGTCTTCAGGGAGGATCTTGAGGTGGGTTATTATCCTGGTTTGTCTGGGTGCGTCCAATGTATTAATTGATGTTCCTTATAAGAGGAAAGCAGATCAGAGTTGGTAACAAGCAGTGTGATAAAGGAAGCAAGAATTTTGAATTATGACAGGAAATGGCTACAAGTCAAGGAAAGTTAAGCGGCTTATAAGAGCTGGGGAGACTAGGAAATGAATGATCTCCAACTCTTCAGAAGAACCAGTCCCATGAACGGAACACCTTGATTTTTGCTCTGTAATATGCATTTTATGAAAGGTCACCCAGGTCTCTCACCCAGGCCCCCAGGGCGGCAGTTCTGAGAAGGGGGGTGTGAGGGTAGTATGTCAAAAAGCAGTAGCCCACAGTGACAAGATAAGCTGGCTTTGATAGCGCTCTCAATGGAACAGTGACCCAGGACAATGACCAGGAACAAACAATGACCCCCTAACTGCAGGGTGACATGTGACTCACCAGTTTTTTTCCACTCCCCAGGCCTGGCAAAGAAGGGGCATATAAAAAACCCTCACCTGTATGCTAGGGAGATTTTCCCAGACTCCCTGCTTTGTGAATTTTGCCATGGGGCATAATAAAGTCCTTTCCTTCTTCTGTCTCTTCGCCTTATTCTATCTGCCACATACATTTTAGATTTTAGGCCTCCAGAACTATAAGAGAGTAAGTTTGTTATTTAAGTCCCCAAGTTTGTGATATTTTGTTTCCACAGTAATAAGAAACTAATGCACAGAAGCAGTGCTTTGGCATTTCCGCACAGTCTTTTCTCACCATTTGTTGTGCAAGAGTCAAAACTGAGGAGAAGAAGCAACAAGTTTTGTATTGATTGCTTTGAGTCTCAATCTTTTTCTGAGAATTGAATGGACGCCAGGTTAATTTTTAAATAACTAATTCATACATTCTACAAGTAATTTTTGAGTACTTATTATATGCTTGGTAAATAAAACAGATATGACTCATGTTTTTATTAGAGAGCACTCATGGCAATGAAAATAGAGACCTTACTATAAAAAGCTGAGGTGTGAAGAGCACTGTGTATGAATGTAGGTTTGTACCTTCCAGAAATTCTTTAGAGCTCCCATTATATTTGGAGAAAACAGAGGGGAAAAGAGGATGACTCAGACATTCTGCAACTATTTTGTGTGGGATTTAATTTTGTTGTTACTGTTACATGAATGCCTTTTATATTAAGGATGTTGAACTACAGCATATGTTTAACTACTCTCCTTAATTTATTAATTTTAACTACTTTAATGACTTTTTCTCCAGATGTTTGCATTTTTATACAGTCAGATATATCAGTTGAAATTTCTTTGATTTCATTAACGTGTAGGTTTTTCTACAATAATAAGTTTTTAGAGGACTCCCATAAAAATGATTTTGGTTTATGATATGTAATGAAGCATCTTATTTTGTTTTCTAAATTGTTAATTTTTCTGGTTTCATGTATGAATAAATCCTTCCTATATCCACTCATTTTTCAAATGACAGTAGAAGGTTTTAAAAATTTCTATATTCATTGAAAATTCCACAATCAATTTGTGATCTTTTATGTTAGACAGGTCATAATCTTGCTGTTAAAAGTTAATTTCTATATAGGGAAGTAAAGAGCAAGAAAGTTAAAATATGTAAAATTTCTAATGTTTGCTTTGTGATTTCAACTTTTTATATTATTTAATATTCAAGGAAATTTTATGTACTAGTTATCATTCTAATCTCATGAATGAGGAAACCAAGAGGTTAAATAACTTGTGTATAGTCTTATAGTCAGGATGTGAGGAAGTAGGTTTCAACAGCTCATATTTTTGCACATTTCACATCATAGATGTAAACAAAAGATGTCAGAGCTATTGGTGACATAATTATAGGTCCTGAAGTTTCCTTTTCATAAGAACTGAGGGATTTGTGAGGAGTCTAAAAATTAGACTGCTTTCTTAAAAAATGGTTAAGGACAACTTAATTCTTTTACCCATTTTTGTTCTCAGGACAAAGGGAAAATCCTTGTGTATCCCTTTGAATTCTTTTAGGCTGGCAAATAACCAAACAAGTATTAAGGCAGATGGATAAGAGAGAAAAATAAACTTAAAATAAATTCAATAATAACATGTATTCCTCCTACATACATGAGAGAGGATGGGAAAGACCAGTATGGGAGGTTACCCTGGAAAAAGCACAGTAAATTTTAAAAAAAAATTTTTTTATATAAATTTTAAAGATTTACATATATTTGACATCAATTGTAATCCCCATGTATTCCCCATCACCGTAACACCCCATCACCAGTGCACCATCACCTCAGACCCCTGTGCTCCCGTCTGCCCTCCACCCTTCCCCTCTTCCCTCCCCACCAAGTGTCCCCAGTTTGTCTTTGTCTTTTCATTTTTGGTTTTTGTTTCTTT
>JAGFMF010011939.1:649435-665109 GCA_019455555.1 Galemys pyrenaicus | reverse complement strand
AAGGAAGGAAGGAAGGAAGGAAGGAAGGAAGGAAGGAAGGAAGGAAGGAAGGAAGGAAGGAAGGAAGGAAGGAAGGAAGGAAGGAAGGAAGGAAGATCAGGCTAGAAGGCTTTTTTTTTTTAAGATTTATTTAGTTTTGCATAAAGAGCTGGTGTACAGGCCAGAGTTGCGGGAGATGAGAGGATTACCAGAGACAGAGTGGGGAGCAGAACAGGCAGATCCAACTGAAACACACTACTAAGGGCAGCAGCGGTGAGGCAGGAGAGGTTCGCAGCACCATGCGGGTCCCTCCCTGGCCGGGGATCAGACTGGCGCTGCTGTGCAGTGGATGCTTCACAGAGCGGTGCTCAACCTGGAAGACCCTAGAAGATTTTTCCAACAAAATATTTTTAAACAAAAAATGTTATGGACTCCCAGGCTTTATCCTGCAGAATAGTTTTTCTTTAATAAAATGTATCTCTTATGTTGAAAACTGCAGCAATCTCAAAGAGGTAAGTAGCTTTCCCCATCCCTTAACCCCCCATACATAGTAAAGCTTTGCTAAATTAACTGTTAGCCAAATGCAAGAGATGAGTTATCAGACAAGTGGAATGCTATAGTCAAGTGCATAAAAAAGTAAATGGAAAATAGAAAAGTATAAGATCTAGGTATCTCAGGGGGTGAGACAGTCTGCCCACCAAATTGTCCTGGGGACCTTAGAAAAAATACTAAAAGCTGTGGTGTGAAAGGCAAATTGTTTTAGGACATTAAATAAAAATAATAGCAACTAAATTCTATGGCAGAAATTAGCAAATGTCTTCATCAAATACTTATGTTCTTTACAAGGGACTATGGTGACGGTGCACAGATAAATTGGTGGTAGAAATGCTATGGGGACTACACCTAAAAAAGAAAGCAAATATTGTAAAAAAAAAAAAAATATGTATGCTCTTTAATGCTTGCTGAAGCAACTGCCATCCATAGGCCTTCATTTCTGGAAAAAAAAAATTTCAGAACATTCAGTCTATGGATGAAAGTTATGCAGTCTGAAAATCTCCGTTATGCTTTTTGATTTTATCAAATTTGTCTGGTCAAAGTGGAAAGAGGTGATAGCAATACTTAGAAGATAATTATGGTTTCTACACCTTAATCAATAAAGAAAAATAAAGGAAGGGTGATTAGTTGGTTCTGATGATACATTTGAGAGGTGATTTCAAGCATGAAGAAGTTATCAGGCAGAATATTTTTCTCACTTCTTCCCCCAGCATAGCACAGTCAGAAGTGGGTTGGTCCTTCATAAATATTCATTAAGTGCTTATATCTTATTGTACTATACAAGATCCTATAGGCAATACAGAAAAATAAAGATCTCCCCAAGTGAGCAGTGTCAAATGCAATTTCCAAATTTGATTATCGACTATGTGTAAGTAAATGAATATGTATAACTTTCCATGGTTTATTTTTAGGGTGAGAGTAGCAGCTATTCTAGTGTGCATTTTGACAGGAACCAGAAAACCTCCTGATCTTTAGCTAGACATATGGTGACTCATAACAAAGCGCTTTTCAGTCTCTTACAGTTAGATATGGCTATTTCTCAAAGTTCTGATAATAACATGTGAACCTAAGTAGAATGTTCAGCCTGTAGAAGGTACCCTTACTCTATTAGTAAGATTACTTTTATTAGCGATTTTTTTTTTTTTACAAGTGGGCTAATCGTGCATGCAAACTAACTTAGAAAAATATTTGTAAGCCACAGCCTGGCTACCTATTTATGTTGAGAAGTTAATCACATAAAATTTAAATTGTGACCAATTTTGGTTGAAGGACACAGAAATAATAGTCCTTTTTCTTAATCATTTAGCATTTACTGAATTTTTCTTGTGATAGACAGTGTTTCAAACACAGGTAGTCTTTGTGATAACCAACCAAATCAGTTCTTTCTAGAGGTGCTGAACCAATGGAGAAATACATAAGAGAATTAGAGAGAATGAAATACTTGTTTCATTGCTGTTAAAGCAGGATTGAAGAATCTGGCTTTGTGAGCTCCCCTGCTGTGTGCAGTGGGTCTAGAGAACAGCATGCACCTGGATTATTGGCACTGCTCACCCAGGCAGTTTGCAGAATCATCAGAAAGCATCTTATAAGTCTCTTCCTTACCCTGTGTTGGAATATCAATTTCTCAGCACTGTTTATTTTCATCTATTAGCAAAGCCCTTCCTGTTTTCCAACATAATTTTGGACTTACCCTTGAACATATTTGTCATTTTCCTGAAGTTTTGGGACATGTATGAGATAAATATAAGAGATATCTTTTTTTCCCCCTTTACATTACTCTGTATACAGGTCACCAGGATTTGTGTATCTTATTACCCCACACTTATTTTAGTTGAATAACCATAGAAAAAGAAAATCCATTAGTTTTTGCAGTGCTGTACATTTTGAAATATATTTTGTTCTTCTTTTTCAAAAAGCCTTTGTGACTGTGGAGTTCATGCTACCTGGAGATAAGAGAAGTGATGGTTAAAGAAAAGTGCTTGAAAGAAATGTTTGATATGTATGAGAGATTGTGTTTATCCAAGTACTTAAGTAATAAAGTAGCATCCTGGCATGTGACGCTAAAAGTTGGCACAGCTATTTTGAGATTCATACAGACTTTCATTTAATCCCCAGCCAGTTAGTAAGATTTACACAAACACATTTTTAATGTTGATATGAATCTTTCTACCGACATAAATCCCAAATTAGTAAATTGGAAGAGTGCCTTATTGGATAGAAATTAGAGGTCATAGGGTAGGTGTATCCCTCTCTTTATTTGCACTTGTCCCATTGCAGATCTCACTCCAGTTGCTTATGTGTAATAGGACCTCTTTGAAGAAGAAAAAAAAAAAAAGAGCCTTCAAAAAGTAGCTAGTAGGCAAGAGCTAGTAGGCAAGAGAAGGATATAAAAGGAATCTAAATTGGGAAAGAAGTAAATCTATCACTATATGCATGATAATAGATATATAGAAAACCCCAAAGACTCCACTCCAAAGCTAATTGAAACAATAAATCAGTTAAGTGGCAGGTTATACAATCAATATATAAAATCAATTGTATTCCTATATGCAAACAATGAGAAAGAATAAGAAATAAAGAAAATAATATAATTTATAATACTTAAATGCAATTAAGTATGAAGGAATAAGCTTAACTAAGGAGGATAAGGAACCTATATAATGAAACCTATAACACATTGCTAGGAGAAATGAAAGATACAAAGCAAATGGAAAGGTATTCACTGCTCATGGATTGGAAGAATTAATATGGTTAAAATGTTTATATTACCGAAAACAATGGGCAGGTTCAATGCAATCCCTATCAAGGCTCCAATGACTTTCTTCAAAGAAATAGAAAAAATATTGTTGAAATTCATATGGATCCACAAAAGACCCCAAATAACCAAAGCAGTCCTGACAAAAAGGAGGAAAAGTGATGGTATAATAATTCAAATAGTATGGTACTGCAGGATAACAGACACACAGACAATGGAATAAAATTGAAAGCCCCAAAATAGACCTTCATATGTATTTCTATATGGACAGACAAACTACAATAAATAAGTCAAGAGTACACATTGGAGAAATGAAAGTCTCTTTAACAGTTAATGTTGGGAAAATGGATAATCTCATGCGAAAGAATGAATAAGATCATCATCTCATGCCTTATTTAAAAACTAACTCAAAATGGGCCCTCCCTGGTGGCGCAGTGGGTTAAGCAACACACTATGAAGCAAAACCACAGCCACTACAGCATGAGTTCAATCCCTGCTGCTGGTTGAGGTGGGGAGGGGTGTGTGTGACTCACATGGTACAGCAGACCTCTCCTGCCTTGTGCACTGCTATCCTCAGCAGTGTATTTCAGTCTGCCTGGCTGTTCTGTTCCCCACTCTGTCTCTGGTGGATCCTCTCACCCCCCCACATCTCTGACCTGTACCCCAGTTCTTGTATACGTAAAAAAAATCTTAAAAAAGAACTAACTTAAAATGGATTAAAGACAGGAATGTAGCCTCAAGTCATAAAAATATGTTGATGAACATAGAGAAAACACTCCATGATGTTGGCTTCAGTGATATATTTGTTGATTCAGCTACATTGGCAAGAGAAACAAAAATGAATATAAACAAATGTTACTGCATCAAAACTGAAAATCTTCTGCATAGTAAAAGAAAAAAAATTCAAATGAAAAGACAACCTGTTGAATAGAAGAAAATATTGGCACATCATACATCTGACGGGGTTGATATATGCAATACATAAGATCTCATACAACTAAATGAATCTTAAGAAAAATGGGCAGAAGATCTGAATAGGCACTATCCAAGGAAAACATACAAATGACCAACAAGCACATGAAAAAGTGCTCACCATCATTTATTATCCAGAATTTCCAAACAAAACCACAATGAGAAACCATCTCACATCTGTGAGAATGGTCCATATCAAAAGGACCAGAAACCACAAATGTTTGTGAGGATGTAGAGAAAAAGGAAGCTTCTTACACTGATGGTGGGAGTCATCCCATATAGTGGTCAAGCCCATTTTTAAAAAATGTGCTCAGTTTTCTCAAAATATTAATAATGGATGTATCACGTGATTCAGATATTCCACTCAGAAATCTATCTGAATAATGTAAATACACTAATACAAATGTATATATGCATTCCTATGTGCGCTATTTAAAACAGCCCAAGTTATGGAAACAACATAAATGCTAAAAGAAATGAGTATATTAGGAAGATGTGATATATATATTTTATGTATGCATTTATGAATTTATGTATGCAGCTTCATCACATGTACAAATTCCTGTATCTACTATCATAATCAAGATAGAAAATAGTTTCATCTTTAGGGCCTCTATGGTGGTGCATAAGGTTGAGTGCTGCATTGTGGTGCTTCTCCAGCCATTGCAGTGCGATTTCAATCCCTGCCTGGCTAGGGAGGGGACCCACATGGTGCAGCAGACCTCTTCTGCTTCGCCCGCTGCTCCCCTCAGCATAATATTTCAGTCGATCTACCTGTTCTGTTCCCCACTCTGTCTCTGGTGAATCCTCTCACCTTGCACCCCACCCTCTGTGTCTCTGGCCTGTATCTTAGCTCTTGTATGCAGAAATAATATAAAAAATCTTTTAAAAAAAGAATAGTTTCATCTCTAGAAGATCCTTGACTCTGTCCTTTTATAACCTAATCCACATTCCTCCTCACTCACCTTGCTCCCTTCTCTTTATTCCTTTAGAACCATTTATCTTTTTTCTATCTCTAGTTTTATTATTTCAGGAATATTGTATAAATTGAACCATATAGTATGTAGTCAATGAGATTGAGTTTGTCTTCATTCAGCTAATTCCCTTGAGCTCTATCACTCTGCATGCATCAAGAGTACATTCCTTTTCATTATTGAGTAGCACTTACGGTGTTACAGTATGCTTTATCTAGCTATTTATCCAGTGACAGACATTTGGGGAGTTTCTGGGTTTTGGTTATGAACATTGCATGAGAATGAATTTTCTAAATTTTTCTGCAGTAAGATGACCAAGTGTACAATTGTTGGGGCATATGTTAATTTCATATTTTTTTTTATAAGAAATGACCCAAAAACAATCCAGAATAGTTGTACCATTTGACATTTCCACCTGAAAAGTGAGACAGATACAAATTTTTCTACTTATAATGAATGTTCATTTTCATGGGTTGTGCTTTTTCTTTTTTTAATGCAAAATTATTTGAACTATTTTTTTACTTTTTAAAAAATTATATATAACATTATTTGTCATTTTTGTACAGTGTATGTTTCTTGTCCCTGTGAAATTCCCACCACCAGTTCACCCGCGCACCATCACCATAAGTCTCTTGTGCTCTTCCCGCCTATTTTGTTCCTTCTCCCTCCTCCTCTCCTCAGGAATGTCTCAGATTTATAGTTGTCTATTGATTTTGATTTTTAATTTATTGTAATTTATTTTTTCCGTTGTCCCTTATTTGTTTCTTCTACATTCCTCCTATAAGTGAAACCATCTGACGTGCCGTATCTCAGAGGTTACATCTACCCTTTAGCCCAACTTCTTGAAAGTCTTCTCCTAGTTTTCCTCTGAAAGTTTTGTAACTTTATATGTTTATGTATTTAACTTAACTGACTAGACTGACAATTTTCTACGAAAAAACACCTTACAATTTATTTGTGAATGGTGACACACTAAATGTGTTTTGACACTGTATAATTGTCAAGTTTGTGTGAACACATCTGATGTTCCCTTCTAGGGTACAAAATGCTATTAGTGGCAAGTGAGGAGCAGTAGAGTGGGAAAGAAAGAAAGTTGATCATGCCTTGAATTAACTTTTATTAAATTTTCCACTCAATCTATTTCCCTTATTTGATCTGAATAATTTTAACAATGACAAAACACAAGAAAAAATATATTGAAAAATATTCCTTTTTCCTACATATTTGAAATTAAATGATTTTTATCAGAAAGACCAATTCATATCATAGAATTATATCTTGAAAGCATTTTGAAGGTGGTTAGTTGGATATATCTTAGGAAAAGAATTTCCAGTTCTTATTTTAATGAAAATATAGAATAATGCTTGGCCATTAAGTGGTCTGCTTCAGCCTTAACTTGATCTTCAGTCTTTAGCTCTGATAAGATCTAGTACACCTGCAAACTCAATTCCATGTGCATATCTGATTCTGGATTTTCCATCTTTATAAAATTTTGTTAGACAAAGAAAGTCATACCATAAAATTTACAACAGCTTTTTTTCTGTGCTTCCACATGTTAGAATATGGTTTACTTTCTGGCAGCTAACTATGTAGTGATGTCTTAAAAATCTCACTCAAAAAAAAAATTCTACTTTTTAAATGTTTAAGTTGGAATTGCAGGGAATGTTTTCCATATCTGTAAATCTGGAGTCAGGGAGTAAGTAGTTCCATTCAAATACACTGTCAAACCATAAAAAATGATCTCACTGCCTCTAGATGGCACACTACCATTATTTTTATTGAGCTGTAGGGAAGTCCTAACTTTATAGTAGCCAGGTAGCATAGGTGCCTGTTCCTAGTCCCCAGATTCATTCAATTTTCCAATACTTTTTTATTGGTTTTATGTATCCTTATGTTGCTTTGGATTTCTGCTATTTTGTTTTGACTCACATTTATGCTAACATGCTTCATTGTTCATAATTTTATGCCACTTATTTACAAACATATTAGTATTTCCATAACGTATAATACATTTTATACACATATACTCCAAAATCATTCACTCACATTTATGTGCTGAATCTGCCTAGAAGCATTAGTTGTATAAATACAATGTATGGATATAAATGTAAAATACATTTTTTATGCCATTTCTCAAGTGAATTGTGTTATATAAGCAAAATATATAGGGTTTCTATATTAACTGCATTTTTATGCCATATGTAATTTTATTTTAACCTTATATGAAAGGGATATTAATTTATAAGTCAAAAACAATGGCTGATGTACATGAAATAGTTGGTCTAATAATTTTCTGATGAATGAATTCTCTATCAAAAAGTGAAGTGGAAGTTTCTTTTCAGTTGAATTATGAGACATTTGATATTTACTTTTTGGTTCTTTACATAGTTTTGTTCCACAAAAATCTTTGAAGGAGCAGATTAAGTTTGAATTACATTTTAAGTATTATAGGACTTTAAGATAGAATTTAAATTTAATTTATGAATCAGTATTTATGACAATTTGAAATATAATTATAGCTGGTGAAAAATTTCAGGTTAGGCTTATTTTCAGTGTTTTTAACAATTTAAATCAGAACATATAATATTTGCATTGTGCCGTTAGAAAATTTTTGGAATAATTAATCTCTGAACTTCAGGCATTCATTACATGTAGAGGTAATGTAGTCATAATATCCAGTAGTGATATTTCAGTGGAAAAGAGCCAGCTCCTAAGGTTCTTTCAGTTATGGAAACAGGATGAAGAAACAAGTTTCCATAGGTGCTTCATGCTCTTAGCCACTGGGATACCATGAGATGAAATTTGAGAATGCTGATAAAATATGGCAAAGTATTTCCCCACATTTACAATGTTCTTTAGCACTGTTTCTAACTCTGAAACGTATGAGATTTCTAATGATTCTCTATATTTTACCCCGAAACTTATGAGTACTGATTCAATTTGATATTTCTTAAGGAAATAATTTATACATAATTAATTATGTATCATCTAACTGTTTCCTACTTTTTGTATAAAAACTATATGCTTGAGAAAATATTTACTAACCACGTATCAAAAAACTGGTCACTGGAATATGTGTGTAGGAGGATTATAGGGCCTCTCTTGAGTGGGGTGGTAACATTTATCTGAGAAGGCGGGGACTTAAAACTCTGAATCATAATGTTTCCTAAATAAAAAACAATATAATAAAAATTCATAAAAATCCAACATTAAAAACAGTTCAATCAGTAAATGGACACAAAAGGTATTGAAAAAGATATACAGATGGCAAATCACATGAAAAAAATGTTATTCATCATTAAAATTAAAACCAATCATTACCTCCATATCAGAATGACTAAAATACAAAGCAGTGACAACCTCAAATGTTGATGAAGATATGGAGGAACTGGGTCACTTACCATAGGTTGCTGGTAGAAGTGGGCTAGTTTATAGGCACTCTGGAAAATACTTCAGTAGTTTCTTACAAAAATCAAAATGGAATTTCCAGATGTCTAACAATTGCACTCATTGAGATTTATCCCATAAAAAGAAAACCTACGTTTAAGCCAAACTTGTACATGGATGCTTTAATAGTTTTATTTGTGATGTTGAAATGTCTGAGTGAATGGTTAAAGCAACATAGGCAATTTAAAGGAACAAACAATTGATCCTGAGAAAAATTTGGATGAATCATCAGAAAATTTTACTGAGTAAAATCATAAAATTTTTTTTAAAGTTTTTTTTTTTTTTATATTTATGCGCACAAGAGCAGGGGTACAGGCCAGAGGGTCAGGAGGTGAGAAGATTCACCAGAGACAGAGTGGGGAGCAGAACAGGCAAGATCTACTGAAATACACTGCTGAGGGGAGCAGCAGGTGAGGCAGGAGAGGTCTGCTGCGCCATATGGGGCCCCTCTGTGGTGGGGGATTGAACTCAAGCTGCTGTGGTGGCTGTTTCACTGTGCGGCACTCAACCCACTGTGCCACCAGGAAGGCCCGAAGTCGTAAAATGTTACATTCAGTATGATTCTATTTATATGTCATTTAAAAAAGTTTTTAACTATTTTACTATAGTTTAGCAAGATACTAAAATTAAAAAGATTCATGATTTCTCTGAACATTTTTGTATGACTTCTGAGTGCATATTTTTTTTCAAAATAAAACATAACAAAACTCGTGCTTATTTCTCCCAGAGATTATGCTATGCTAATCTTCCTTGAGAGTAAGCTAATTTCTATTTTGACACTACATCATATACATCATATAAGTTTGATTATAAAAAGAGACTATTAAATACAAAGTGTTAGATGCAGCATATTTTGTTTAATATGTTTTTTTCAGGAATCTATATACTCTTCTTCAGTATGCTAATGTGTCCATGACTATTTTCATTTAACAGTTTTCTAGGATTTTACTTCATTGTCATATATGAGAGTCTATTTTTTTCTCTTCTCATTTGATCTAGATTAAGTTATTTAACTGCTGTTCTTAAGAAACCCCAAAATAGTTTCAGTCAAAAATGTAGAAATACTGTATGTGACAATTTGCATGTAGGTTTGTGTGATCATGGTAAAATTTTTAACACGTACTTCATGAAGGTTAATTTTATATCAAAATAAATTTCTCATACAATGTTGGTATTACTAGAAATTTTCTAAACAAGTTTCTAACAAAATATAATTGGGTTATGTAAAAAAATCTAATTCTCTAAGACTGACTTTGAATTATAGTGTCATGGCAACAGCAAGATTATGGCTTTATTTAAGGAAAGCATTAAACTTCCAACATGTCAGTTCTTAGATGATTCTAGAATGAATCTCTTTTGAGGATAGACTTGTTGAATTAAGGATATATTTCTTGGTCAAATTCACTAGTGTGGGAGCAATTAAAAATCTCTGACCTATTTATATCCCTCTTCAGGTTTTCTCAGCTTTCATGCTACTCTTTCTATCTTTTTTGTCTTTCTATCCTGAGAGGCTTTGGGTTGAACTTCCAAAACTTTCTGACAAACACCTGCTTTGTTAGGAGATCAAATCTTCCTACCTCAGAAGTATGAGGTACTGTATATTTGACCCAGTGTTAAGAAGTAAGTATTCTAATTCTAAATCTAATCTACAGCAGTGACATTTTATTAAACATTGTCTTTTAGTGCACATGAATGTGAGCCCTCAGGAGAAAAGAAAATTTTTTCATTGCCTATCACACCATAGATTAGGCCAGGCATTGAAGTTTCTCCATTTTAATTTAGGAAATAATTTATAATTAAAAACTTTAAAGCATGGGGACATGATTATTGAATTTAAGATCAGGAGATCTGGGTTAGAATACTGACTTTCTAATATTCCAGTCTTAGAATCTTAGATGGTTTGATCCTGTGTTCTTTAATATTTTCATGCATAAAGTGAGGTTTGTAAATGACTTCCATTAGGGTTAAATAAACTAATTTTTATATCACATAATAAAATTAAGACATTCAAATATAAGATGTTATTGCTTTTAGAAATCAGTGTACTTTACTTTAGTTATTGTTTGTAAATTTGCATGTGCAATATATATGTGTGTGTATGTGTGTAAGTTTGCTTCCTGAAGGCTTAGCCTTTTCTTTCTTTTTAAAACAATATACATGTATAGCCTAGCACATAGCAAATGCTTAAAAATATATACATATACACACATATATATCATGAATGGATGAATGTGTTTCAAGAAAAAGAATGCTCAGATCTAAAGAATTTCTATTCTAATTTAATTAATATCAGGATAGGAATAAGCATAAAAATTTTAGCACAGAAATTGAATTACAGAAACTGAATTTCTGAGTAAAATTAGATAATTCCAGAAATGATGGTAAATGTACTTTAATAGTTTCATTTTACTGGCATTGGCATAGCTGTGAGTATTAATCATGACCTTTTTTACCTTATAAACCTTAAGTAACTCCTACTGCTTAGAAAAAAAAAAATCCACTCTTCAATGCGGCTCTTACCTTTTCAAATTTATTTTCCCATGTAACCTCTTTTATCTCTTTTGAATATTTCCTATACATTGTCCATCTACCCTGCTTCATGTCCTCACTTACCTCTGCCTTGTCTAGTCTTTGTCCTCATTTTGGTATTCTCTTCAATTTATTTCTGTACAGTTAGATCCCACCCCCATCTGCCATGTTCTGTCTCTAATGCCACCACCTCGATAAAGTACAAATGTCTCCTTTATTTGCCCTCTTGAAACCCTTGTCAATTCCTGTTGCAGATGGTAAAAATTTTGATAGTAGATGCTGTGCGATTAACTTTGTGTTGTCATGATTGCCTATGAAAACAACCCAAATGTTCATATCCAAAACAGAGATAACCAAATAGTCATATTCTTACAATGGGATATTGTAAGATAATGGCAGTTAAAGGGAAGAGTAGATTGTAGCAACATTTGTAGACCTCAAAACTATACTAAGTGAAAAGTATATATGGAATGATTCAATATATATGGAATGTCTAGATAAGACATGAAATTTCTAGAAACAGACAATGATGATTGCCTGGTTTTAGGAATGGAGATTTTCTATGATAGGACATGCTTGAACTCTTGGGGAGCAGTGAAACTATTTTAAAGCTATTTTAAATACAACTTGCAAAACAAATTTAGTTATTAAAATACATTGACAGGCATAATGGACACATTTTATGATTTGGAAAGTTATAATTCAGTCAAGTTGAGGAGAAATCTTTTTTAGGTTTGATTATCAGGGAATGTCTCTAAGAAAATAACACTTAAGCTTAGACCTAAAATATGAATAACAATTAGGAATGGGAAAGCACATATAGACATGAAATCTGAGACAAGAGAGAGAATGGACCTTGTACGTCACCACAAAAAGGCCACTATGTCCAGAAAGGATGAGTAATGAGGGAAGACACTGGAGAACTTGAGAGGACCAGGCAAGGAGAACATGCAAGAGGCACTGAGTAATTACTTGTTGAATGAATAAGTAAATTAAAGATGTAAAGATTGGAAACACAGCTCACAACCTCTCGAAGTCATAATGATTTGAGCTTTTTGTAAATATTTGTTCTTCATTTTACTGATTCCAACTCTGCTTTCCTATACATTTTATCACTGGATTCTATAAATCTGGGGCTATACAGATGTCTAGCTCTTCAAAGGTTTACATGAAACTAACATGCCATTTTATAGACTTCACCAGAATATAGCTCATAATTCCCTTAACTGTTTCTTACCTGATTTGTTTTATAGATCCTTTCCTATTAGATTGATGGTAGCTTTGATATGTCATATCTTCCTGTTAAAGGATGGCCCTGAGAGTTGAAAGCAGTATACACATAGACTGGAGTCAGCAATGAATAGAGAAGTTCAATCTTCTCTCTAGAATCAGAGTAGCTTTTTAATGACTATATTGTGACATTGAATAAAATGGTGTTTAATGTTGAATAAAAACCTTTTTTTTCTTTTTAGCATATGCTGTTGCAGTTCAATTCCTTTTTTACCTCTGAAGTTATTACCACACATTACATGTCAAAGTCCATTTTATTTTTATAAAGGTTTGTTTGATTTATTCAGGCTGAAATTCTTTTGGATTCTCATTTATTCACACAATACTTATTAAGCCCTAACTAGGTAAGTCTGGTAAACAAGAAGGTGAGTGAGGTGCTTTCTACAGGAGCTCACAGTCTAATAGCTTGTTACTTGAAAGTAGAACTACATCATTTTTTGTTTTTCTAGCTTCATCCAGGCATTTAAAAGTGAAGTGTTCAAGGCTAAGGATGACACAATTCTGGAAACCTTTCACAAAACTGTTATAGAATGCATAACATAAATTCTGTGCGTTCAATTAACATTACAGTTAACTGCCCTTCCTGTAAATCAGTGCCATTGCGTTCGTTTCCTGTCTAATGTGATGGCCCAGTAGCTGCCTATAGATTGCTTTAGGAAGATAAATTTGTTAATAAAAAAGTCATGAATTTTGAAAGATCTGCATATAGATGAATGAGAACTTTCATTAACATCTATTCATACTACCATACCTTGCCTTTGTGTAAGTTTTGATCTATTTGATAACATCCTGATTTTGTGCACATTAGTTTAGGTGACTTGAAGTGTAAGCTACTTTTTTATAAGTACAATGTTAGCTGAGGTCTACCTGCCATTCAAGTTGAGGTAAGTTTACACCCCCTTCAAAGTTTATAGTCTTTTCAAGATTTCTGTGAATATCTAGTGTACTTAAATTCTCTGGAACTTCTTGGCCTGCCTCTTTTCTACTCGTGAAAAAGGCAGCTTTGTGATTGTGTACAAAAATAGAATTTTTCAAAGCATTTTGAGTTCATGGGATTTATTGAATATATTTTCAGACAGTGTTTATGTGCTTTAGAGAAAACAACTTTAAATGGAATGGTAGACATGACTAATTATGGATTTCCATGAAATTAAAGAAGGTGAATTTTTATAGGACCCTAGATGCATATATTTAATCCATAGCTCTGTTCTTAACTTGAAATGTGGGGTTCCTTTTTCTTAACAGGGATCACCAAAATTGTATACACTGATCTCTATAAAACCTGTATCTGCTTTTGGGCATAGTAATTAGTTTTGACTGTCCTTCTACCACAGAATGGTGTTAGCCCTTTAGTCCCCAATAATTCTGATCTTTCTCTATATTTAAGTTCTTTCTCTACCCCCTATTTTCTTCCTTTTTCTTTCTGAACAGAGCCATCTATTTGTCTTATTTGGATGAATTTACTTCTTTCCTCCAATGTTTAGGTGCTCAAGTAGACTTCAATCAAAGTGGGCTATTTTTCTCAAGGATTTATACCACTCAAGAAAAGGAATCCTTCTGCCCGCTCTTACTCTAAAAAAATGTCTCTACCTTGTTACATAGATTTCTTTTCCATTTCCGTTTGCTATTATTTATAGTTTCTCCAATTTATATCTATGAAAATATCTATCTTTAATCCAAACAGATCTGATATTTAGGAAAATGCTATAAACAACTACTGTCGTATTGTAATTTTAAGCCTCTTTTTTCTTTTTAAGTGAAACCTAAAACTTTCCATCAGTCCTTTTTTTAAAAAATAATTCCATGTTCATTTTGTATTTATGAGTTGCTATTTCTACTTCCTCCTGAATTCTATTCACACATGAATCACTTCACATAGTCCAGACTCCCAGTCTGTTTTCCTCTAGTTCATGTCACAGGGATAAACTACATTGAGATGTCCTAATTGTTTTTTTTTGGCTCAAGTTCACTCTTACGATGTTATGAAATCTATGTACTATCTCCTTAAATATACACACATATAATATTTTCTTCTCTACCACCAGAGGTTTTACTTACACACATAATATTTTCTTCTATAACTCCAGAGGTTTTATCTACCTTTTACATCCCACCCATGGACTCTTCAGGCTTTAAATATCAGACTGAGTATTCTTGTCATATGATTATTATACTATAGAATAAATAGTAATATGTGCTGAATTTCTCAGAAATTATATTCTCCCCTATTTTAATTTTTCTTGTTAAGTTCTTTGAGGTCATTTTGAGGAGATGTTCTGTATCCAAAGTGCTGGATTACTTTATCTTTACCATTTTATGGAGAGGACGCTGTGACTACAGTTTTGAAGTTTCCTATAGTTTTTTTTAAATCATAGGATAAAGTGACTCTTGTCTTTTAAAACACATTAAGGGTTGAAAAAGTCATTAGGATGTGAATGTAGATATCTCAGGAATTGATGTACTACAATTGGAGCTGTTATATTAATGAAAGTGAAATTATCATAGAAATGAATCATATAGCCATAAACTTGTAACACACAGTGGGATCCATTAGTATGTCAGTGCAAATGGTGTAATACTATCAAAGAAAATCGGTTTTGTCTTAATGGAGAGCAAATGTGAGAAGAACATATAGCTGAATTTTTGAAAACCCTAAGAAGATTTAAAAGCTTGCCCTATATCTTAGAAATCTTTGAAATAGATTCTGTTGTTGAAGATGGTTACTTTGAAAGGCTATTATTTATTACATCAGATAATTAAGATAGGAATTAATTACCATGAGATTGTTAATTCCTACCTATCTTTTAATATGTGCAGAATATGAGTTGATATATAGACTTGCCATCTATGTCTGTATCTATCTTGGTAGCATAAGAACTGATATAAATTACTTTCACTGAAAGCATTGAAGTCCCCTATTTAGAAAAGTGGTTTTGAAATAGAAATTGGGGATAAAATCAAGATATTAAAAGTTAACTTTTTCTATTGGAGTGAGAGTAGAACTGTAAGTTGTCTTCTACATTAAAAAAATATGAGTAGGCCTCCCCTGGTGGCGCAGTGGGTTAAGCAACGCGCTACGAAGCAAATTGCAGCCACTGCAGCACGAGTTCGATCCCTGCTGCCGGCCAGGGGGGGACCCACATGGTGTGGCAGACCTCTCCTGCTGTGCCCGC
>JAGFMF010011939.1:609240-627558 GCA_019455555.1 Galemys pyrenaicus | reverse complement strand
ACAATGTACCTTAGAAAAGTTATGAATACTACTTGTTGAATTATCTAAAAGATACTGCCATAGTTTTGTGTTTGTTGGAAATAAAAAATATATATAAGAAAAAAAAAATAGTAGGGAATTTATGTCAAAATAGAATTATCCTAAATCATATTAGGTCAGCACATTTTCCTGGATTAGGAAAAATAGCTTAGTAATTTAGAGTTATTGAACGAAGAACTATATAGCACACTGAAAATCCATAGAGAAATAAGGTAAAGAAGAGTTATCATTGAAGATGAATTATAATTTGGTTATGGAGATAGACAACTCATTTGGGATAAGTTTAGACAATGAAAAGGAAGTGAGAAAACAGGCAGCAGTTAAGAGGGACAGAAAAGTTAAGCATAGGTTTTTAAGGGGTAAGTTTGGCCTGAAATTGAAAATTAAACAGAGCAAGCAATAACACATCACAGAAATGATAACATTTAAGACTCTTCTTTTTTTAAGATTTATTTATCCATATAAGACCTGGGGTGTAGGCCAAAGGTGTGTGGGGTGAGAGGACTCACTCCAGAGACAGAGTGGGGAGCAGAGCAGAACTGCGCCATATGGGTTACCTCCCTGGCTTGGGATCGAACTCATGTTGCAGTGGCTTGTGATAGCTTGACAACACTGTATCACTAACCCCTGTGCCACCAGGGAGGCCCCAACATTAAAGATTCTACTAAGACAATTGAATCAAATTATAGTAGCTTTTAATAGTGGAGGGAGAGAATCGATAGTTGAGGAGGAGGTGCCGGTAACCAGCTCAGGTGTACAGGATTGAGGAGAGGAATCCCAAAGAACCAAGAAACAAAGAAATGACAGACAAAATAGAGTTTAAGCAAATCGGGACCCAGGGGATGCAAGGCTTCTCACTCAGAGCTCAAGAGTCCTGAGTACTTGGAGCAACTCATATTTTATTTAGACAGACCACCCCCTCAGTTAGTTACAATACAATGGTTTATTCTTAGTGTCCAGCATTATTCTGGCATGCATTCACCAGCAAGATTCTGCGTTATCAGTTATTCTGTTCTCTTTTTTAATCTAGCTTGTTTCCCAGGCATCACAAGACTGGCTGACACAAGAAAGGACATCCTGATCTCCACTCGGGCCAGTCTTTTGACCTGTGGTGATCATCTTTTAGTCATGACCGGTCTTCAGTCATGACACTTATGTTTTCCTTGTCTCAGCACTTCACACCTTAGGTGTCTCCTACAAGGAGGGATTATTTTTTCCTTAGAGATTAGAATATTTGTTTTTTGATGAGAAATCTGTGAGTGAAGTCATTTTTGAAAAAAGGAAAGTTACTGAAACCACCAACTATTTTAATATTCGGAAGTCAGAACTTAGACTCTGTCTGGAGAAAACTTCCAAGCAGCACACCTTGGTCCTAAATGAACCAGTGAGTTGTTGCATGGAGAACGTGGTAAATCCTGTAATTTGTTCACTTGGGACATATGCTGGTTAGAGCATTGTAGGGAATTCTAATTGAGGACTCTTCTAGGACTTAAGAGAGAATGAGTGGCAGTAAAGGTTGTGTGAAGGGTATGTGCTCTGAAAGTGGCCTGAAAATCTTAGTCATGCCTCTTGAAATTACTTCGGTTATGTACAATCTCAAAGGAATCTACTTATTTTAGGGCTAAGAAAGCAAAAGCTTACATAAGACTAAATTCCATTAAAATATTTTCTGAAAGCTAAATAAAGGTTGCTTACAGTGGATTTTCTCTGTGATGTATTCAAACACAAGACTTCTGCCAAGTGTTTTGGCTACCATATGTACATCTATTAATTAACTCCTTGCAAATGTCTGCAATATTCCCTTTGGGTTTTCTGTTGAAACATCATTTTTACCACCAATCCTACTTCTCTCAATTTTAAGTATGGAGCTTTCCAGAGGACCTAATAAGTAGCACCTTTCTTTCTTTTCCACAGCTATTCACAGCTATTTCAGAGCTAGGTATGGAAAACAGACAAATAGAGATCAACACATCAATTTAAATACTGGTAAAATTCATAATGAAGGGCATGACTTATTGTGAGGGCTTGTGAACACTTCCTAAAGTAGGAAAACTTGCCCATGCATACACATGCTGGAAGAGAGCAGGCTTTTTGAATGAGCATGAAGAATATATTTGCTCCACGGAGAGAGAGCCCTCAAAAGACGGGAAGGGTATGATCCAAGCCTGCTAAGTCTCTACTTCCAAACTCATCAAGTAAGTCACTCTGCCATCAAGGCAAGGGGAATGTGGGGCCACAAGTGCTACTCTAATTGAATCTTTCCTCCCAGGGATAGGCGGATGTGCATTCTCCTTGATCTAGAGATCGCCATTAAAGTGTTTTATGTAGTTAATATTGTTATAACAAAACATACTAGGAATCACTGACTTCCGTTTTTAAAAACCATCTTCTGCATTTTCAAATCTGTTTTGTATATCTATAGAGTACCAGAAGTGCTATAAATGCACGGTCTAATATAACATGTGTGTCTGTTTATTATCAACTTTTCAACCAAACTTTCAATTTGCACCAGTGACTAATTTTATATATGAAAAATAAATTTTTATGAAGTCTAAGGACTTTGACCTTTTTCAGATTTTGTTATTCTGTTAAGATAAAAGTTTTAGTTAATAAATTTATGTTTGAAAATCACCTAAGTCACCTGCCTAGCTGATGTGATGAACAAAATGTATACTTACGGGGTGTGAAAGCGTGATTGGACTTTCTAGATTATCAAGTTGCTCAAAAGATAGATGAAAACATGCTTTTAAAACTTTGAAGCATGACTTGTTCTGGTATGTTCAAGAAAATGGCAACAATTTTAAAATATAAAAGATGAGAGGGCACTGGGGAGAACAAAGCTATAAAGACAAGTCATATCATAGGTGTTTTGTGCGCTATTCTATTCTATTCTATTCTATTCTATTCTATTCTATTCTATAGATCTAAATATTAGATAGCAGAGGGAAACTAAAGGAGAAAACTAGGGTCAGAGAAACCTCTCTGACTAAACTAGAACAATGATATCAGGAAGTTCAGAAATTGATATCATGGAGAATAGACAATTGCAGTACTGCAAGTAAGGAATGTAGGATCAAAAATAGAGCAATAGCAGTGGAAATGGAGAAAAATGAATGGATTGGAGATTCATTAATGTGATGGAATCATTTAGATATTGTTTGTATGGATAGGGATGTAGCAGCTAAGGGAGAGCTATAAGTCTAAGAAAACTCCTATCTGGTTTAAGAAATTGGATGAAATATAGCTATTGTTGCTCTAGTCATACGATATCATTGTTCATCCACCTGGCTATATTTGTTTTTATGTGATCAATATAAGTGCCATTACTTATCACGTAAAATGTAGCTGAATGTAGCTCTTATCTTGAGATGTCTGTTGTAATATATTATGACATTAAATTTTAGAATTTCTGCTTGAAAAAGACTTCTCAGAACACCTACATGTAACAATGAAGAACTATAGCAATTAGTTTGTAACTGTTATGATCTTAGGCATAGATCACTATCAATAGCTTGTTATCCTATCTCAATAGACTGATTCTTTTTAAACATTTGTATTTCACTGCTCCTCTAGATATAGACTACTCATCTTGAGTTCTGGGGATTTTCAGGTCTGAATGAACAACTGAACTGATTCAGAATTGCCTGAAGCAACATGTAATCGTTTTTATGTTTTATTTCCTATCAAAAAATTCAATAGGCAGTAAGAAAAGCCTTTTATGTTTACTTGTCAAGTTGAGGAAAATTAACACTTTAGAGTTACAAGGCAACTAGTTTCTTATGCAAAAGTTCTTGCATACCCATCCCGTGAAAATGAATAGGTATTATCTCACATATAAATGACCTAGATGACTCAAACCTGCTGATACGAAAACTAATCTAAAAAATGATATATAAATTTTTTGATGATTTTTAGTGTGTCATTATGTATTTGAAAATAAGTATGTATTAATATTAGGAAAACAGTCATGAAAAATTAAAATTTAAAGTGCCTGCATGCTGGAAACTGATTTATTTTTTTCTCTATTCCTTGCATCCAAATACATGTGAGGATCATTTCTATTACTTAGAAAAGAGGTTCTGTAATGGCAAGATGACTGATAGTCTTTTTTTAAACTACTAGTTACTTCAATTAATGTGCTAAGAGGGAATTGAGAAATACATTTTGAATTTCTTATTTTATTCAATTTTAGCAATGCTAGATCAGATTATTTAGATCTTTTTCTGTTTTTGAGTATTTTTCTTGTGTTTTGAGAAGCTTTTCATGTTTATCTTTCAAAATATTTGTTTTTAAAGTTAGGAAGTTTTGAAAGGATATTTTCCTTATAATAGGTATAGATCATAAGACTAATTATTAAGGTTATAGTAAAAGTAGTAGATTTTGACTTGTTATTTTTTTAGTATTCAATTCATAAAGCTTTTGAGGAAGGAAGGTCAATGTCATTTTTTATTTTTATGGAACGGATTATAATTGTGCCAGTTTGACTTAACTTGACTCACTGTTGTGCTTTCATTTTCGCTCAGTTTTAAATTAGTCACACAATTGAAATACAGTTTGTAAGCATAATAATTGAACATCTTGAGCCTTGTTAATCAGTTACTTAAAATTAGAGTGGATTAAAGGTTTTCTTTTCTCAAATATACAAGGATGTGTTAGTTACAAGTAATAATTTTTGAATTGCATGTTACAGAGGCTATTTATATGCTGGAGAGAAAAAAAGGTTAAGACTATTAAACCATTGAAAATTATTTCTATGTTTTATGAAACTAACAACATTTTTACACATCTATTACATACTTTTTCACACTTCATACATTATTGAAAAATCTACTAGTGGCATCCCGTTAACAGGAATAAGACTAATAAATCTTTAAATCTTGACACAGATATTTTGATTCTATTGGTGGAAAAAAAGCAGTAATAAAGGGCAAGACTTTTGAAATAATCAAGGGACTCTAGTGCTTCTCTAAGACATAAACTTTTAAAGATAGAAAAATAATGTGCTGGGCTTTTTATTCTTTCAAAATCCATACTGTGTGTATTTAGTAATTAATTTAAAACTATTTTCTCATTTAGAGAAATGTTCCAAATTTTTATTACTTCTACTTTACAACCTTCTTCCCAACTCTTTGCTAACTGCTGTGTATCAAAAAGAGATCCACATGTTATAACACTGTTAATACATTCCTACTGATATGTCACCAAATCATCACATTTTGTTCTTTGAGGCAGGTCTGATTTTTAAAATTTTTTGATATGATGTTAATTAAACTCCTAACAGTAAACTCCTTAAATATTTTCATGGTTTGGATATTTGATTTGGTGGATATGAAACTCTCGTTTAAAAAAATTGGAGTTTCATGCTATTCAGTGTTTCACAAATGTCAAGCAAAAACATATAATTTGGGATTTAGTCTTTCTCTCTCACATTCCAACAGGTCTTGAATTATTCTCTTTAGTTTACATATTAAAATATCTGTTCCTAGAAGTTATATATTAAGGAAGTGTATATCTAGATGCCTATATCTATAGCTACCATCTATAGCTATAGTCCTGCCTACATAATGAAGTATATACTTCACAGTGAATTGAGCTTTTTTTCTTCTTAGGAGGAAGTTGTAGTTTCCTATGTGGGTGCACTGAAGCAACTTTCAGCACATTTTCAGAGTTGCTGGACTGATGGAAAAATCACAAAATATATTAGTAGGGAAAAAGGAATGGTGTTTTTGCTCTCTGCTTGAAAAGTGACAGAATAAAAGAATCCTTGAGAAATGTGTCAAATAGATCTTTTTGCCTTTTGGGAAGAGAAGAGTCTGAAGCTAAAAAGAGAAGGCAGCCTTTGTGAGTCTTTCTTGCAAACTGTGCCAGCCTACCTAAGCTTTTTGTTCATTCTTAACACATTGAGTGTCTTGAAGTATCTAAGAATATTGAGATGGAGAGCAGCCTTGTGATCTAAGACAGAGTATCATTCTAATTATCAGTTCAGAAGTGGAACTTTAGTATTTTTTTGTCGCTTAATAAGTGGTTCAAAGTTTGAAATACTTTCAGCATTTTAAATATGCAAAGTAGACATGCATGCAAAAATGGGATCGGTTAGTTGGACTCCAGGAGTCTTGTCATGGAGGTTCCTGAGCTGTGGCCATGCTGCTTATATGTTTGTTTTGAATATTTATCACTTCAGTCATCCGAAGGCTCTATAGGCTCACTATAGGCTCTCTCTCCTGATACTTAGTAAGAAATGTGTTGTTATATACTGATAGGCATCTTCAAAAATGTTGTTAGGTATCTCACTCTCTCCCTACCTCTCTTTAAAAATTAGACATACATTTCATTGCATAAAATGTATCACATGATCTAATTTACTATAACCTCAACATCCTACACAAAGTTTACGATCAGTAAATCTCTGGGCTTGATGACATACTGTACATGGGAATGCTTATGGTGATGATTTGCAACAAAAAATGACAACGTCTAATAGATTCAGTTGAATGGATAATTATGATGGGCTGCGAACATGTTTACAAAGAACATAGTTCTGCAATTTTTTTAAAGATTTATTTATTTATGCATACAAGAATTGGGGTATAGGTGAGAGGTGTGGAGGGTGAGAGGATTCACCAGAGACAGAGCGGGGAACAGAATAGGCAGATCAACTGAAACACACTGCTGAGGGGAGCAGTGGGTGAGGCAGGAGAGGTCTGCTGCACCATGTGGGTCACTCCCTGGCTGGGGATGGAACTCAAGCTGTAGTGGCTGTGGATGCTTCATAGTGTAGTGCTTAACCCCTTGCGCCACCAGGGAGGCCCAGTTCTGCAATTTTTTTCCTCATTTACTCTAATTTTTATTTTAAACATCCACTTCATTGTAGTAGGAAAAACTTAATCTTGCTATTTTCTGAGTGCTCCAACCAGGAGAAATAAATTCTGGGAAGAAAGATGAAAGTGGTTTAGCAGCATTCCATGTAGGTAAAAAGTAGATGTTGCCTACTTGTGTAAAGATGTATTGAGATGTCAATGTTCCCATTTGAACCTTGACCTTTGAATGACTGAAGGTCATGTTGCCTAGCCTGTTGGGCTTGTTTGCCTGGTACCTTTAAGCCTTGATGACATCTTTTTTCACTATGGGCCTTAGTTGGGCACACAGAATCAATCATTCCACTGTTGTCATGTCCTCGTAGTGACAGAGCCCATACTCTGTCCCTCCTTGTGAGGACATTTCCCAGGGGAGAGACATGGGCTTTCTTTGCACTGGAGTCCCATACAGTGAGCTCCTGTATGGTGCTGTCTACCTGGGAAAGCAGGTTTCAGAAACTCTTCATCTGGGACCCAGACTCATCGACTCATCCATATTGTTACTGACCCCTCCTCTGTTTTCTTCCCTTACCTCACCTATTGAATCTTTCAAAAATAAATGGCCACCGCTAATAGTCCATCTTTTTTTTTTTTTTTTCTATCCCTCTAAGGAACTTTATAGTTCAAATACAAAACTCAGAAAGATGTTAATACTCTTCCTTTCCCTGACTTCTGCTCCTCACTTCTTTCTTTTGAAGAAATAAGCAGAAAATAGTGTGGCAGCTTTCACAGGGAAGAGGAGGTGAACTTGGGAGGATGAGAAATGTAAATTGCACAGGTTAATATTCGGAAATTTATGCTGTTCAAGCAGTGAAGTTAAGCATTTGGGTCGACTGATGTCTTTGGGAGGAAACATATTAACTTCTATTTGTCTTTGAAAGGTGGATTATTGAATCCATACATTATCAACAGACTTTATGGATCACATGTATTTATGATAACACCAGGTTTAAAACTATATATTTTATACTTTCATGTGATTAAATGTCTTGTGAGAAAATGTCGATTTTTTTTTAATACAAATAATTGCATACTGTTCATACAGGAGGTATATTTTCAGTCTCATCTGATCCCATCATAAATTCAAATGAACTAGCATGAGCATTTTTAAAATATTGTAGGGAAAATTTTCTTCTGGTTAATTTTTATATTAGTCTATGTCTATTTTAGAACGATAAAGAAGGTTACATGTAGCACATCGTACAAGGGTCTCCAGACATGACCTATAGGTTGTAATACTCCTGTAACCCTGGGGAGGAGAGGTCTGCAGATTTTGGGGGCCTTTGGTTTTCTCTTTGAATACAGTCTCATTGGCCACACAAGACTTACAAGAGCTTCCTTGAAAATTTCCCTAAAGATAGAACCTTTCAAAATAAATGTGCTCTTCTATCCTACGGCTAGCCTTTAAGTGAAGAGACACTGTGGGTACATTGTAAAGAAGCGTGGGGTCTGATTCCTAAGTCCTGATCTGAATGAAACAGTAGATGGAATCTGATGAAGGCTGTGGCACTCACCAATGACAGTATTTTGTCATTAGAAAGTGCTAAATGACTGAAAAAGCCTGGCTCTAAATGCACACTGCTATTCATCTCATGTCACTTTGAAAGAGCCTGAAAATTATGTGTAAAGCCAGCCCTGGATGTTCAAATACATTTTTATACAAGGCAGATCATTACTTGAGATTAATTAGAAAGCTACTTCCCTTCGGGGATGAGCCAGCTCTGGCTCTTCTCTTTCGCAGCTGGCAGGGGGCAGCAGACAACAGAGATAACCTTTACCATGTGCAAGTAAATTTACTTTGCTTGATGGAAGTAACTCTTAAAATTAGTGATGGCTTGGAGCATTAATTGGTGCAAAGGTAGGTCACGGACACCTAAGAAAAACTGTGGCAGGAGTAGAACATGAAAGGTCTTGAATGCCATGCTAATGAGTTTTAGTTTTATCTGAGGAGTCATTGGGGGTTTATAAGCAGGTGAATGACGTGACTGTGAGTTGTGTATTGTAAAGTTTTGAATTCTCAAAGAGTCAGTTGGAAAACACTATGAAGTCCTTCTTAGACTGAAGAAGTCAAAGTAGCAAGTACCTTATGTTTATAATTTCTAGTCTTGTGCTAGGTGCTTTACCTGCTCAACTATTTGAATAATGATTCTATAAAAAGGAAAATTAAATCGCTTGCCCAAACTCATCCAGAAAGGAAGTGACACCTGTTGTTACTGTGTCTCTTGCTGAAGTCCAGAAGAGAAATAGGATACTTCAGTCATCCAAACTAGAATGCATGAAGTTCTGAACTAAGAGAAGTAGGCATGGATTGTTAAAGGATAGAATTGAATGTAGTGGAGAGATCTCCAGAATTATCCCTGGGTTTGTGAATGGGGGAAATGTGTATCTAATATTGCTAGTGTCCAAGAAAATGATAGCAAATTTTGAGCAAAAATTGTGAAGTATGAACAAAAGTTTTGGGCTATGTGTGTTTGTGTGTGTGAATATGAGACTGTTTGAGTCTACATGATTATATTGGGGGATTACAATTCCTAAGAGACATGTAAGTAGAGAGTCACAGTAGAAAATTGATAAAGTAGACCTGGAGACCAGGATTTGGGGTTGGAGAGAGACATTTTTAATTCATAAGTATGTGAGAGGAAGAAAACATTGGGTATGCAGTTGTCCACAAATGAGTGGAGAGAGATGAAACATGTGAACAAGTTTTAAATGAGAGATTCTTGTCTGTTTATAAAAATCTCACTATGTAGCTTGGGAAAATACTGCTTTCCATACTTTATTTGCAGAAGCCTGATTAGCACCCAGGGGAGTCTCAAGCAAGAGAACAACACCTTGAGAAACAAATCATTTAAGAGATGAACAGTTAGTTGGAGTCTGTGGATAGAGAGACTAAAATGGTAGGGAAAATAACAGGGAAGTGCCAGTCTCATAAATTAGGGGAGGAGAGACTTCAAAGGAGTAAAGCATTATTTCCAATATTGAAAATTTCAGGAAGCATTCAACTGCAGGGTCTGAGAGACAGCATTTTCCAGCTGGGTGTTGCAGGCTTTCTACAGCTCTCTACACTAGAGTATAGTCCAGTTTCCTTCCAGGGCTACTATTCCTTCTCCTCTCCAAACTTTTTTAGTTGTAATAAATATTCAAAGACTTTACTTGGGTAATCCTGCCGTCATTATCTTCGGAAACTAATTTTCAACTGAAAGAACATTTCACTTTTAGCAAAAGTCAGAGTGTTATATTAACTGACTGACTGACTAAAGAAGGAGTGACCATTTATGCCACACCATCATGTTTCATCTCTGCAGTTTAAGGACACTTTCTTCAGAAGCAGATACATCAGGAATACTGAAAGAACAGACTTCCTCGTATGCAGATATCAAGGGTGGTACTTGAATCCAGGAGGTAACTTCTTTCTCAAAATATTTGTTTGGGCTTCAAGAGTGAAGAAGCTATATTTTGTTGCATGAAATCATTCTCCAGTTCACCCTTCAACCCCTCTCACCCCACTTGCCAACAAACCTTCTGGAAATCACCCACGGGGATTGGAGTAGCTGAAGTGGTCAGTAAGCAAACAGTAAATGTTATTCATAAATCTCTAAGTCAAGCCTGAAGCAAACTCACACAGAACACCAAAAAATGAATTTTATTTTAAATCGAAACAGGGATCAGGAGATATAGCTTGGGATTTGGGGATGATTAAGTGTAGGATTCAGCTAAGAGGTTTCACCTCTCTAGAAAATATAAGGTAAACAGTCCCTGGCTGACCTATAGATCTTTTTGCTGTAGCTGGCATAATATAATGACAGGTCTGGTCATGTATTGCTTTAACATACCTTGTACAAATTGACTAAAATGTTTAATTCAGAACACAGGCAAGTCCATTTTGGATTCAGTGACAGATTTTTTTTTGATGGATTTAAAGTTATTTTTGCATAAAATTGGTAATTCTAATAAGCATTGCCTTTGACTGAAACACTAGAATTGACAAGAAACTTAAGGGTTTAGAATCCTTTCAATATGCTTCTACAACTTTTCCAAATGGGATATGAATGTTGATAAAAGCTGTATATCCCAAACCATCTAGATGCAATTGAAAATTTTATTGCTACTATTTATTTTATAACAAGTGTAATCACCTTGATGCAGAAGATTGATAGTGACCAAAAAATTGATTCTAGGCAATCTGTTAAAAATATCTTGAAGGGTAGAATTAGAAAACAAATTAAAGGGAAATCTGATCCATGCTTATATGAATACAGAGAATTCTTTGTCCACGTAGAGGCATGTTTGGTGCCAGCCTCTATGCCTTAATCATTCCTTCTCCAAGTTTCCTCCTCTAGTTCCCTCTGAAGGCTCATTAGGGAAAATATTAATAATTTTCTACTCCTGTCCTTCTTGCTTTCATACATTTTTTTTAAATAGTTAAACCCCATCTCCTCTTTCAGGAACTTGATACTTTTTACTAAACACCTATACTTTGAATAAGTTTATATTGCTGAAATCATCTACCGATAAAAATCAAAGATATTTATGTCCCGGTTAACATGTGCTACATATCAGTATTATGATTCTAGTATTTTAAGGAGAAAAAGACCCAATCTATAAATTTCTAAAAGCTAGGACAGAAAAAATACATGAGTCTTAGCCTATAAAATAGTGCAATGACAGCTTCTTTGGGCTCATAAATGAGATGTTTGAAAAGGGCATGAAAAGAGCAGTGAAAAAATAAAACCAACTCATTTTGCTTAACAACACATCTGGTTTTCTTCTAGTTATAGATTCTTATGAGATGGATTTCTTCAATTAGAACTTGTGTTGCCTCTTTCTCTTGCTTCTACTGAGCTTTCTAAGACAAGGCCAAACACCAGCACCAAAGGGATTTTGCATTTGGGAGATGCTTGTTATAACGTGAAAAATGAGAACCCCTCTGGTAGCAGCATATTTTATATGAAGTGGTTATTTCTTATATGAATGGCATTGAGACTGATACCGGCTATTTACCTGTTTTAAAAATTATGTGTTAAAAATTACAAAACAGTTATGAAGCTTGATGGCATATGCTTTGAAGATCAGGAAGCATATGTCTAATTTCTGGATAAAATTTATGACTCTCATCCACATACATCATTAGATAAAATTAATTAAAATAGCTATACCAACTTTCCTAAGTTATAAACTAATCATGAAAAATATATCAGCTTTGAAAGTCATTTTTTTCCCTGGAAATAAAGTTTCATTTCAAGGTTTCTTTCAAATCCAGGACTCTGTGGTATGGTTGCTTCTATTTTCAGTGTCTAGCTGTTCATTTGTATTTTAGATTTTTTTTTTTTTAACATAGAGGGAGTAGGTACCTCTACAATTGAAAAAAATTGCCTAGGTAGGTTTAATTTGACTGACAATGCTGATTCTGGGAAAAAGAGGTGGGTTTATGCCCAGATAGGAAATTTGAAGCTGTGGCCAGGGAGCCAAGATAATTGTGACTTGAACTGACCCAGCAACAAGCGTTCTTGCAGTGGAGCATTAAAAAAACCGAAAGTGTCAGGAAAGCAAGCTTTATCTTTCAAACTCCAATTGACAATGAGATCCTTTCTTCCTTTCTCTGCAGGAAAAAATCTTCTGACAGTGATATTCATAATTAGCTTACTTATTTTCATATGCTTGATAATAAAAAAACTACCTATCATTAATACAAAAGGAAGTAAGGAATGTTTTGTTATATATGAAAGGTAAGTCACCAGGACTCCACATGTGGAGTGACAATGTTCCAGGGAGGTGTATTCAGTTGAAAAGCAAGGTGCCTACTAGGCTTTCAGTGAGATCACGTTGAAAAACCTAGAGGACTGTTTGCCTCTTCATTTTTTTCTTGTTATATGATAGCCTTCTACTTTAAAAATTAAATTTGCAGCATACACACAAAGAGATTTTTAAAGCCAGACTTTCCAATCTTTGGGGAGCTATATGTCCTCACAGTTATTGTTTTTGTGCCTTAAATGGAGACTCAATTGATTTAACAGTATTTTATTATCACTAGACAATCTATCAGACAATTTCGTATCTGGTGTGTGTACAGGTCTTGCTATTGCCCTGAAGGGGATTTCGGTTTAGTGGGAGAAGCAGAAAAATAAATAAGCATTTACAATATATGGAATGATAAGTGGAACAACAGAGGTGAACACGAGGATGATGGTCATATAAAAGGAAAGCAGCAGCCAGATTTGATTTTCAGTAAAGGATTCCTAGGGAGTACGATTATTCGGTCAAAAAAGAGGATCTTGTACTCAGGCAAAAGGTGGGAAGATACTCAAATATAAAGAATAATATTTAAAGGTTCAGAAGTCGTAAAGACTGAGAGCTGCAATTATTGATAGTTTAGAATGGCAGAAATAGAAGAAGAAGGGAGGAGCCGTGAGAGAGGAGACCAGAGAGGTCGAACCCAAAAAAAGCCTTATAGACTATTCTAAGAGCTTCTGAGAGCATTGGGGCTCCACTTTTAAGTAAAGTGTGTAAATGATTTAGAAGTAGAAAGGGCAGTGAAATAGGAATCAGAAACATTTCAAATCAAATGGTCAAACTGAACTTCCAGTCTTACCTCCCTAACAGACTATCACAAAGTCTTCTCATCTCAGACAGTGGCAGGTTCCTTCTTTCATTTGCTTAGCTATCATCTTTGACCCTGTCCGCACAGCCTACGTCCAATTTCAGGAAATCTCCTTGGCTCACCCTTCAAAATATATCCAGAATGCAATAGCTTTTCAGACCCTTCAAGAACTGTGACTGTAATCCTCCCATCTACGCTCTCCTGTCTAGAGATTACACAGGACCCCAATGTCCTTCTTCCACCATTGTCTCCCCCCACCCCCCAACCCCCATAGCTCAGTCTCTAATTTTTGTTGTTACTGGGTCATTCTATGAGTTCCTGAGAAAGGTTTGCTAAAATCTATCATGGATTACTATTATGAAATATCCTTCTTTATTTCTAGCAGACTTTTCTACTTATGTGTCTCTCATCTGTTATTAGTAGAGCTCTACCAACTCTGCTTTGTGTGACTGTTTGTGCAGTGTAGCAGTCTACCAGCCCGAAGACAAATGCCCCATTAGATGGTTCAAAAAGTGATTTAATGAAGGGATTTCGTTACTTTGGTTTAGAGAGTTGAAGTGTTAAAAAAAAAAAGAAATATTAAGATGAGTTAGAGATAATAACTATAGAAAGAAGTTCCTATTTTTAGTTTGGGGGAACCCAAGAAAAAAGTTGAGGTTGATACGTCCCTGAAGAATTGGTTCTAAATCTGGAAAAATAAAATTTGCCACCAAGGTGAGGAGGAGTTGTCTAGTAGCACTATTGCTACGTTAAGTGAAGACTTGGCTGATTCAGCTCATGCTTGTACCATCGCGGGCCCCGAATGAGGCTGGTGCTGGGGAGTCCATGGACGCTGAAGGCTTTGGCTTGTCCCCTTTGGTGCTATCTAATATGGATCACTGCTAACGGGAGAATAAAGGAAGCGAATCTATTTTTCCTTCTGGCCTTCCACGTTCTCTACAGTAACCCTTATTGGAAAAGCTAAGAGAAATCCAGCTGGCAGTCTGGAAATTAGGATCCCGTCATAGGGTCATAGAGCAGAATAGGTTGTAGAAAGGTTTTTTTTTTTTTTTTAGAATTGGCAGATGGTAGATAAAGAAACAGCAGCTGATATATGTTTCTTCCTTTACATCACCCTCTCTGTAGTCTTAGAGTCTTAAAAGTCTCTCTTAAGCATCCTGGAGTTGCAATTTTAAAAATAAAGTCTGCCTGTTTAAATTAGAGAATCTAGCTAGTTTATATTTAATCTGTATCACATCGAATTACTATTACATTAATTACTAACACATCTGAATTTAGACCCTACCATCTGCTATTTGGATTTTTTCATCCTGTTTTATTTATCTCTCCTTTATTGACTTTTTTCTTTTTTGCATTTTTACATTTTTCTCCTTTAGTCAGTTTGGTTGTTTAACATGCTTTGATTATTCTTTTATAGCTGTTATACTTATTACATATTGAATATTTTACATATGAGAGTCTAATAGATGCTAGTACTCTCTTCTCTTCCTACCCTATAAACTGGTAATTTAGTAGCCGCTCTGGACTGTTTTTGTCCCTTAGTTTTCTGCATCTATTAAAAACTCTGCTCAGTTTCTTAGCCTCTTGGCAATCTCTTCCTAAATAGACATGAATCCCTATAGGAAAGTGCTTCCTGATTTTTCTATTCTTTTCTATTTCTCAGCAGGAAAATTATTTAATCTATCACAACATGCATGTGATATGTAGAATCTTTTTATGGGTTGTTCTCCCTAGATAATAATACAAGTCAGATCATATCACTCCTCAGTTCAAAATCAGATTATTTTATTCAGAGTAAAAGCTAAAGTTCTCCTGAGTCCTCCCCCTCACCCATTTCCCCAGTGACTTCATCTCCTCCTCCTCGGCGCTTTCTCTGCACACTGATTTCCTTGCCGTCTCTCAAACCTGACAGTCTCTTCCCTAATTCAGATCATTGGAATTTTCTCTTCCTTTTGCCAGAAACGGATACTTTTCTATTAGATGTCTGCCACTGACTCCTCATTCTCCTCACATATTTGCTGAGATGTTACATCCTTGAGGAGATTTTACCCACATATCATAGTTAAAAATTGATAACCTTAAGCCACCACTCTCCTCTTACTTAATTTCTTCCTTAGAAATTTTTACCTTCTATTCATGGGTGTGTTATGGCAGCAACACCTGAAGTGTGTGTGTGTGGACAGTACTACATTTCTGAAATGCGAACAATGGCATAAACCAAGGTTACCTCAATAAAAATATTATTAAAAAAAAGAAGGGATGTTAGAAATCTTGGTTCAGTTCTCTTCTGTCATGTGAGGATATGAAGGGAAGATGCTGTCTAAAGAACAGAGTAGAGCTCTCATCAGACCTCAGATCTGCAAGAACCTTGATCCTGGACTTTGAGCCTCTAGGTCTGTGAGAAATAAATGTTATTTAAGTTAAGAAAAGAGGACATTATTACTTTCTGATATTATTACCTTTTATCGCTACCTTTCATTAGAGTAAGTTCCAAAATGACAACAGTTTCTTTCCTTGATAAGTTGTTATTCACCATATATCTCCAGCATCTAGAATAGTTTCTCCAATGCAGGTGATTGATAAATATTTTTTTGAATAACAAGATGACAAACATGCTTATTAGTGGAGGAAGAGTTCTGGATTTAGATTTGATAAATATTAAACAAAATTGGTAAATTTTGTAGGGATAGTGTTAGAAGAAATTAGGACAATAATCAGATTTCTAGTCCAGGGACATCTTTTATTCCTCTGACCAAACAGAATCTTTTTTTTTCCAAATGGAACTTATTATCTTTTTCTTCTCTGACTTCATTTTACTAGGTTGATACCTTATATACAGCTCACCCCAAAGGCAGTAACTATCTTATTCATGCTTTCCAAGATTCTGTCAAGTGATGTCAAAGGCCAAAGTATATCCCGTGGGTCATGTTCCCTGTGTATATTGAATTCAGGTAAAACTTTCTAAGTGTCAAAAGACAGAGAGGATAACTAGTACTACTGTTGAAAAGAGGGTTTCTGTTTTGAAAGTTTCAGAAAGACTGTGGAACAGAAATAATCATTTGTATGCTCACGAGCATTTGCATAGGATGTGACTTTTTTAAAAAAGATTTATTATTTATTTATGCATAGAAGAACTTGGGTATAGGCCAGAGGTGTGTGGAGTGAGAGGATATACCACAGACAGAATGGGGAACAGAACAGGCAGATTGACTGAAACACTGCTGAGGGGAGCCACGGGTGAGGCAGGAGTGGTCTGCAGGGCCATGTGGGTTACCACCCCAGGTGGCGGGGGTTGGGATTTGAACTCATGCTGCAGTGGCTGCAGTTTACTTCATATACATTGCTTAATCCATTGCACCACAGGGAAGACCAGGATGTGACTATTGAAAGGACCAATGTTTCAGGTCAGGTTGGTTCTGAGTGTAGGTGACAGTGTAGAGGTAGAAATGGGGTACTTGGAATTGATTTTGGACGAATGTATAATATGTGCAATAGGGCATGTAGGATAAGCCTATATCTGAAAGTGAAGATCACTCAATTGTTTTTGAGGAAGATGAACATATCTGTTTACAGTGAATTTAACTTGTAATTCTGCAGAATGTTTATTTCAGAATGATGGAAGATGAAGCTGGAAAATAGATAATAGATACGTGGTTGATTCAGTCCATTTCAGTACTTAGGCATTTTTGAAAAACATCAAGTGCACTATTTGATTATAATCTCATTTTTAAATTTGAATTGATTCAGCATGCTTTGTATTCCTCATATTAATGTATGTATGACATGTTTAAAAACAGCAATCAGGATTCTAGTGGGGAAAGTGATGCAGTTTTATTTCTTTGGTGATTGATTTTCTCCCTCTGTTCCTTTTATAAGGAGGGAATCCAGATAGGGATTGTACATCCTTGAGAAATACGAATGTGCAAGAAAATTTTCCAGTGTATTAAAAAAAATGCAAGGTGAAAAACAAAATGCCAACTATGTATAGATAAAATAAGTTGAAGAGTGAAAATCTCATGTGAACTATTAAACACCTTTGCAATTTTAACAGAAATCATTTTGGGTTTCTGTGGTATTGAATGTAAATCACATCAGTTATAATCACTAGATTGGCTCAGGATAACTTCTCCTTATGGGTTTTCAGGTTTGGGATTTACTTTTTCCTGAGTTTTCTTACAGCCCTTGACATTGGAAAGGGAACCCTAGCACCAACAATTCCATGTGAATATCTCTCCAACCCTGGACAAGTCAGTTAACTTCAGCTAAAACTCTGTTTCTTCATGGGAAATATTAACGTACTGAAGGAAATACTCTCAAAGTCCTCTTTTAAACTTCTTTGGTGTTTTTCTCAGCTGGGTACCCCACTGAGTCTTAGGCTGCATTACAGACAGCTGGAACAGACCCAAGACTATTTGACCAACCATGAAGTATTTCTAGGGACTAATGAACAGCAAGCAAACATAGTCAAGTGGTTACCTCTGTATTTGCTCCTGAGGAGAACAACTATGCTAGAATGTTAACTCTGTAAAAGGCTAATGCAGGTCTTCAGTTGGATATTATTTTTGAGGAAAAAGCGTATTATTTAGTTAGTAAACTTGTCACTACTGCATATTCTTCTAGAATGCAAGGAAGGGTGAAGAGCCTTGCTGACCCTTGTCTTTGATGACAGAGGGTGGAGACGTGCACCTATGGAAAGAGCAGCCTGGCTTTAGCCCTGTACTAACACTGGCATTTGTAAATGCAGATTCTTTTTTTTTTTTTTTTAAAGATTTATTTATTTATGCATACAAGCACTGGGGTACAGGCCAGAGGTGTGGGGGGGTGAGA
>JAGFMF010011939.1:566690-609190 GCA_019455555.1 Galemys pyrenaicus | reverse complement strand
TCCCCGCCCTGGCCGGCAGCAGGGATCGAACTCGTGCTGCAGTGACTGCGGTTTGCTTCATAGTGCGTTGCTTAACCCACTGCGCCACCAGGGAGGCCCCTAAATGCAGATTCTTTACCATTAAATTGTTACAGATTTCTCTAGACTGTTTTTTATATGAGGTTACAGCGATAGACTGAGCTGGATCGAAGACTTTAATAAATTTATCATTTTATTGAGTACCTCAGACTGAAGTAGCTAGTTGTACAATGATGTCCAGTAATGCATTTTTAGATAATTGATTTGTATGAGGAGCTATATTGTTTCAATTCAGAATAAGTAATTTATGTTTATAGATTTTGTTGTATGCATGAAGGAACTAGGTGCAGTAGAAAAAACCATGGACTTTTCAGGCAGGCAGAATTTTGGTTCCTCCTTTTTCTAAGTATATAGACTGGCAATAGTTGCTTAAAGACTCCACGACTTGGTTTCCTATTCTAAAAATGTGTGCAATGAAACCTAACTCCGTGTAACTATGTGGATAAAGAATATAATGTAAATTATATTCATTGCATAGTTAATACACATAGTATATCCTAAAAGGTAACTGATGAAATTAGCTTTCTTCTGCTTTCCTTCACGACTCAGCCTCTTCAGCTCCTAAGAGCTGTGAAAAATAACATGGCAACAGTGGCAGGTATGAATGATCAGAACAAAATCCCTTCCCTCGTATAAATTGCCTTTGGGCAAGATGAGAAAAAAACGAGGTGAAGTCTGCATGATATAACAAGTGTGTTAGCTAAATGTTTTCTTTTTTATTGTGTGTATGTGTGTGGGTATACACCTTCTGTTATGCAGATACAGGATTAAGTACCAATACAATGCAAATTTAATAGTCTGAGATCCAGAAGGAATAAGAGAAACTCTTTTAATCCAATTGTTTTGATCTAATGTCTAAAGCATCATAGATATGACAGAATTTAGTCAATATTGTTAAACTATCATTAAAGACCTAAACTATGTGTGGTATTACTTGTAGAAAATCATATTTTGTAAGAGTTATTATTTATTTTAGGAGATTCTTCAAGTTTGAAATAATGTTTTGCTATTTCCAGAAAAAGAAATCTTGTGAAGGAATTGAAACTTCATGTCATTAATACTATAATGCGCATTACTACCATGTTAAAGGAAAATTAACATTCCCTTGGATTAGAAAGATGAATCACATATTATTGGTGAGGAAATAGCAAAAAGGAATTGGGGAAAACAATAAAGGTAACTAAAATCACTAAGAATGAAGTTAGAAAAGAAAGTGAAAGAAATGAGACCCTACTTTTAAATATTATAATGATGGTTATAAACTTCATTTTAAAATTTATTTTTATTATTTGTCGGAATGGATATTCTGTCCAGCTATTGTAGCAAAGTGAACAGGGACTCCTCAGGGCGGACCCCTGTCAGGAATTGTCAGCACACACTGGTCACTTTGCAAGGAAGCAGCCTGGCTGTACACACAGGCGCTGTTACAAATTTGTAGTCCCACCTTTTAAAAAAATTCTTGTTTGTTTCTTTATTTCTCCTTCAGTTTTACTGAGATATAATTGACAGAGTGAGACTTGGTGTGGATAAATTCTTTTAGGTTTTGTTTTTCAGGTAAGCCTCTCACGCTTCCTTCTGTCTTGATTGTTGAGTTTGTTGGAAATGCATTCTTGGCTGGAAATCTTGTTCTTTAAGTACTTTAAATGCCTCTTTCCAGTCTCTTCTTGCTTGTTTCTGTTGAAACTCTGCTGGCAGTCAGATTGCTGTTCCTTTATAGATAACCTTTTTCTCTTCCTATTTTTAGTATTTTTCCTTGTCATTGGTTCTCAACAGCTTTATTATTATGGGTCTTATGTCTGTCTGTCTGGTATTATTTTATTTGGAGCTCTTTGGGTCTCTTGGACACAGCTTCTGGTTTATTTCCCAGATTAAGATGGCTTTCAGGGATTATTTCTTTTCACAAATTTTTTATATCTGATTTTTTCTCTTCTTCTGGATATGGATATTCCATCCATGATGTGGATTTTATTTCTCTAAGTTGTTTAAAAGTGTTTTTACATGGTGTAGGATAATAATAATAATAATAACAATAAAAACACAAAAACGAAAAAACAAGGACAAATTGGGGACACTTGGTGGGGAGGGAAGAGGGGGAGGGCTGAGGGAAGACGGGAGCACGGGGGACTGAGGTGATGGTGCACTGGTGTTACGGTGATGGGGAATACATGGGGATTACAATTGATGTCAAATAAATATAAATAAAAAATAGTTAAAAAAAAAGAAAATTATCAGGTTTTTCCACATACCCCCATCTCCCCCCCTAAGCGTCAATGATAGACCCCTGCGGTCCTGCACTCATGTCTGCTGGTGGACACCTGAAGTAGGCTGTGGACGTGCGTAGTGTGCGCAGGTGTGTGGGCACCTGCGCCAAGAGACTGGGCCTATGAGGGTGGTGTCACAGGGACTCTAGCAGCAGTGGTGGAAGTAGCAGCAGAGACGGCAGCAGAGACAGCAGAAGAGAAGCTCAGAAGTAGCAGCAGTGGTAGCAGCAGCAGTAGAGAACCCAGAGAGTGAAGATGCATGGGGAAGGTTGGGAGGCCTGCCAGTCTCCCGGCCCCTCAGGCCCCCTGCCTGCTGTGTACCTGGTCGTCTCACTACAAACAATATAGAAAGATCAATAAAGTCTGAAAAAACCACTGAGGGCTCCAGGACTACTCCTTCCTCCATCTGTCTGGACCACAGAGAAGCTGCTCTGTGCCTTCCTGCCACTACAATGGTTTTCATATCTGTAGGTCTGAGAAAAGTCTCAGGGTTTTCCGCCTTCCCACCATTGGTGTGATGATGGACACCTGCGGTGCTGCGCGCATGCCTAGGTGGGCATGCTCAAGTGGGCGCACCTGAGTTTGGACACGGGCTTATATGAGCGGGGTCATGAGGATGTCAGTACTACCAACCAGCAGCAGCAAGACCAATGACCGAGCAGTGAGAGTAGCAAGCAGCAAGACCAACAATAAGCAGAGACAAGAAGCAGCCACCGAGAGGGTGAGATATGCCAGGGGCTGGGAGACCTGCCAGCCTCCCGGCCCCCCGGCACCCCTGCCTGCCATGTACCTGGCCACCTCTGACCAATGAAAAGCATAAAAAGCCACCGAGGGCTCCAAGACTCCTTCCTTTACTCCCCGTCTGCTAAGAACCATCCAGAACTTGCTCAGTGCCTCCTTCCTGCCACTACAATATCTTTCTCTACCTTGTTTTCAACTTGTATTCTCTGATATTATTTTTTCAAATTCATTAATTCTCTTCTCTGGCTTGTGCTGCCCTGTTTTCACTGTAAACAAAGTTACTTAACGCTTCCTACCCCTTCCCACTGGAAGCCCCTATTATGTGCGGTGGTCATCAATTTTTCCCTCAGTTTTCTTTTTTTTGTGTGCGTGTGTGTGTGTGTCTTACAGTAGTTTTATTGTATGTGGAGGAGACAACCTTTGTGTTGTCATTGTGCTGCCATCTTGCTGGACTCCGGTGATTAATTTTAAAAGGGGGTTCTTAATGTTAATTACCCAACTCTATTGTCTCTTTTACCCTTGATATCATCATCAATGCATGTCTTAAACATATTCCACACCCACATAAAAGCGCTGTCCTGGCGGTCAGAGCACAGGTAAAATGGTTCATATAACCAAGGTAAATGTGGAAAGCGGAGAATTCCGAAGGAAAATGGTTTGCAAAGCATGGAACCACCAATCATCTGCTGGAGACACTGACAGGCTGTGCTTATTCTGAATTGATAGCCCTCTGACTGGTAAAAGCGAACAAACAAACAAATGAAAACAGGCTTTGGATTGAAACGGGCCTGGATATAGATCCTACTCTGCGCCTTTGTAATTCTGTGAAATTCTGTGACCTTGTAGGTAACTGATTGTAGGGTAGACGAAGGTTATCAGGTTTTTCTGCCCTCCCACCATTAGTGTCAATGACAGACTACCTGCAGTCCCACATGCATGACTGATGGTGGGAACTTGGATTAGAGTGTGGGCATGTGCTAGTGGGTGCACCTGGGCTGAGAGGTAGGGCATATAGGGGCAGTATCACGGGGATGCCAGGAGCAAGACGAGAGAGATATAGAGTAAGCAGAGGCAGAAGCAGCAGAGTAGAAGTAGCAGCTTGGAGAGTGAAGATTCGCCAGGGGCTAGGAGGCCTGCCAGCCTCCTGGCCCCCCAGAACCGCAGCCTGCTGTGTACCTGGTCACCTCTGATGCAGAAAGATCAATCAAATTCTGAAAAAGCCACCGAGGGCTCCAAGATTCCTCCTTTACCCATCTCCTCGGATCATAGAAAACCTGACCTGTGCCTTCGTGCTGCCACACTGATCATCTGCGAGGCTTGTTTTCTGCAAGATAGAGATGGTGATGATTGTGTCCATGTGTGACGATTACATGAGTGGTGGGTTCTTAAACATGTGGAAAATAGAAGTGCCCCTCATTGGTGGTTTCTCTTGGAACTTTTGGACTCATACCGGGTAAGTGAAGTTGATCAGATTTTTACACTATTGGCCTCTAAACTATCACCTGTGGTCTTGATTGTGTTAATGAGACGCATGTAGGTGTAGGTCGTATGACTGATTGTGGACATCTGAGCATGAGTGTCTGCGCATGTGCAAGAGTACACAGCTGGACCTAGGAGGGAGGGGATAAAAAGGTGGCATGACCCCGGGAGGGGGGTTCAAGTTGCTGTCTCCCTGCTGGCTTGTTTCCCCTGCGTACTATCAAAACTTGTGAAGATGATGCCAAGGGCACCAATATTCTCTTTTAAACTTTTAGAACTTATGGTGAACCTATCCTGTCTGGGATGGTTTCACAGCAAATGAGTATGAGGATATATTTGTTAACCATAAAATGATAAAAAGAATAGCAGCAACACAAAGCACAAAGCTTGACACATGACAGGGATCAATAACTGTTGACTTCCATTCGCCCCCATCAATAAAATAATAGAGTTGGACTGGATGGCCTGAAAATCTCTATTGGCTTTTAGAATTCTACAATTTAGTAGATTCTGATTCTCTTCTTAAGAAAGTGTAGTTTTGTGTATAGTTTTATGTAGAAAAATACCCAGTTTCAGTAAAATACTTTATCTGGGTACCATATCAAAGGAGAACTCTAAATCCTCTGTAAAAAGTGATTTTCTATTAAAAGAACAATAAAAACTCTCCTTTCTGTATTCTTCTTGTGAAAGCAAGGGATAAGGAAAAGTCAAGAGAAAATGAAAGGGTAGTGAACTCTAAGGACATTGAAACAGAGGCAGTGAGAAGATTGAGTGATAATTACAGTAATGGATGGCACCCAAGGAGAAAATGTTCCAAAATCACCTTTGAAGACAGAAAGAAAGTGCCTCGATGTGAATGAACGACTGAATACAAGAGGGCAATAGATTACAGCGATGGAGAGGAGAAGATGAAATGGTCAAAGGCAGGCAGAAAAGCAAGAAAAAATATGAGCTGAGTTTTCTGACAAAATGGAAAACTAAAAGCAAACCAAAGGGATGGACAATGGACAAATATTTGTCTACCTGGTTTGCATGTATTGAATTAGGTTCTGTTTATTAAAAATGTGCTTTTCCCATGATATTTACTAATAATCTATTATCTTCATGACGTTGTCATCAAGACTATCTCTGGCTTCAAAAAAATCTGAAATAATAAACAAATGGAAGCAGCACGTATTGATATAATGGAAACTCAAATGTCATTTATAGAACTAAAAAGAGACTAAAAATTTTGATGGAAAGCAGATTAAAGCACTGTGGGTCAATGATGACTTTTAGGAAGGAAAACACTGGTTAAAGATGACCTGTATTGGTTTGGAATTATAGAAGACAAACTTTATTAAGGCACAGGTAAAACCTTTCTCATGTAGTATTGCCACGTTAGAATTTTATATCACTTGGGAAAATGTACAACCATTATCTTTATGATTCTCTAAAAATAATTTTAAATTAAAAATCTAGGTTAAATGGTAGAATCAGAATTTGGCCCAAATAGTTTAGAAAATTTTCTTTATAAAATACAGTTTTTATTGTCGTACGCTGTTCCTTGTAGTTTAATGAAAAAACAAAATAAAACAACAAAAAAAAACCAAACCTTTAAATTCCCTACATCTCCTGGGTTACAGATCTGTCCCTTTTCCTTAGCATGATAAGACATTTCTGTTTCCTTCCAGGGTTCTCTCTCCAGAATTCACTCAGGTTTTTTTTTTTTTTTCATCTAGTCATCTGATTCTTCTTAATGTCTGATGCCCTGCACAGAACACATCATTCTCGGTGGGAACTTGGAGTGATAATATATAGACTATACTTTAGGAAGATTAATTTGGCAGCTGTGTCTAGGATGGATAAATGTCTGCAAATTATTGCAACAGGATGAAAATCTGTATGAGGTCAAATTTTCATTCTAGGAGTTTGGCTTCTTTTTTGGGAGGATTTTATTTGTCTCACTGTTTTTACTTTAAAAAAAAAATCTGTACTTAACTTCAGACTATCTTTCTGCTTTGACTATTGCTCTGGTTCTTGCCATGCAGACTGAGGTCCTAGGGGAGGGCATCTCTTATCCTCCTCACTCCAGGCCTGGATGGCAGTAGCTGTTCCAATACCAGCTGTAGAAAACACTCAGTGTTTTACGGTGGTCAGTGGCCAAGGCATGGGAGAGAAAGTGAGCTTCCTCTTTCACTTCTTGTAGATCTTTGTTCGTGTCACTGTCTCAGTAATACTTTTCCTGATCGTCTTGTTTATTGTTCCTAAACTTCTCCCATTCTGGAGCACTTGATCTGTTTTTATACTTTATTTTACTCATAAGGCTTATCATCCCATGGCTTTATTTACTGTGCAGTATAACCCTTATTGGCCCTTATAGAACCCAGGCAATTTGATCATTCATTTAATGATGTAATTTATATCTATTACAGCTCACCTATTTTAAGTGTACAATTTGATAAACGTAGACATTTGTATACCCCAGTGTTTCCTCCCTAAATTCCTAGTACCTGGCAACCAGTGATCAGTTTTTAATCATTATAGGTTTGCTGTTTCTCAAATTTTATATAAACAGAATACAACATTTTGTTTTCTTTCGTTTTTGATTTCTGTTACTCAGCAAATCAATTCTGATAATTTGTTCATGTAGTTCTTTTTATTTATAAATAGTTCTTTTTGTTGCTAAGGAGTATTTCATTCAGTGGTTAATCCACAGTTTTCCTGTTCTTATTGATGGACATCTGTTTGTTTACAATTTTTACAATTGGGTGGTGGTGAGTGAGGCTCTTGAACATTTATGTACAAATCTTTGTGAGTTTCATTTTTTTTGGCACACAGCTGGGTAATGCCCATGAGATTGATGAATGACATGTTAAATGATATGCCCACTTTATAAAAAAATACCACAATGTTTTCCATAATGGTTATATTATTTCACATATCTTCTAGCTGTTCCACATCCTCACTAACATTAGTATTACTGGTCTTTGAATTTCAGTCATCCTCCTGGAGAGGTAATAATATCTCACTGTGGTTTTGCTTGCATTTTCCTAATGACTAATGAAATTAAGCATTTTTATGTGTTTATTTGCCATCTGTTTATGTTTGTTGTTGAGGGTATTTTAAATCTTTTGCTCATTATTTTTTATTAGTTTCATTTTCTTATTGTATTTTGAAAGCTCTTTTATTCTATATACATATACTTTATTAAAAAGTTGTTGCAAATATTTTTTTCCTAGTTTATGACTTATCTTTTTACAATGCAATTACAATGCTCCTTAGTATGACTTTTTAATGTTTCTTCTACTTGTTGGTTTCTGAGTATCTAGGATCTTTACGTTCATAATTTTCATAACATCCTGTAATATGTTCTGATTGTCTCTTTTACACCTCTCCATGCCTTTTCTCTTCTGAAGCTTAACATAGTTAAACTATTTCATATTGTTTCTAGATTTCTGAGGTCATAATTTTTCTTCTTAAACAGATTGTCTATCACTTTTATCATATTTCTGAGTTTCTACTCTACAATATTTAATCTGTTACTGCTGGATTTGTTTCTGTTTTAGGTTGTGGGTCATGCTACTCTGTTTTCATGCATCATATTTTGATTAAAGAATATTATACATGTACATTGTCAACTACTAGACTCCCTTATATTCATTTGAAGAATTTAGACTTTGATATAGAGCACATTAGATGAAAAATATTAGGGTGACCCATGACTCTTACCTCTTGGTGTCCATGCCCTTGTGTAATAAGTACCACCCCATGAGTGCTTTTAATCACCAGAATCATGGTGAGTATAATGAGTAGATGACAGTCTCCTGATTAGGGTATGTTATATATGGTATAGCTGACGGGATGCCTCTGACATCATGTCATGTGAGACTCCATCTTCTCAGCTTGGAGCTGACAGTTTTCCTCACAGGCTGGATAAAGAAAATGGATGTGTTGATTGGACTGCGAGGCAGTAAACTGTTCATTATATTTTGGACTGAAGGTGGCCTTCAACTTACACTATAAAAGAAGTCAGGGCTCTGTGTTCTGCAATGCCAAGAAGTAGGTTCTACAAACAACCTGAATTAGCTTGGAAGCAGATTCTTTTCCAAGTGAGACTTGAGATAGTACTGTGCCTGGCTGCCATCTTGGTTGTACCCTGTTTGAAGCTGATAAATTTGTGATACTTTTTATACAGTGAAGAAAATTGTATACATTCACAGTTAAATTATTTTTGGATCAGTTTGATGGTCCTGACTTGCTCTTCAGTTTTTTATAAACTTTAGTTATAATTTATTCTTCTAAAGAAGGTGTGTGCTTCCAGCAACATTTATTGAATGTTTTATGTGTTAAAAAATCCCTTCACTCTCCCCAGTGGGATCAAAAACTACTCCTTGGTCTGTACAAGTTCTAGAAATTATGTGACCTACAGTCTTCATCTGGTTATCTCCTCCATCTTATGGGGTTTCACCTCACAGAACAGCATTCTGTCAAAGACTTGAAAGGACTTATTTGAAAGCTCAAGCTCTATTCTGTATGATCCCTCTCTGTGGGGTACTCTACTCATAAATTCTAGAATCTCCTGAGTATTTTTATCTGTCTTTTCAGTTCAACAGACTGTTACACTCAGTTCACTACATCCTAGAAGCTGTTACCAGGCAGGAATTTGGGTGATTCTCAGATTCACCTTTGTCTCACTTCTCTTGGATTTCACAATTCTGTGCTGTCTGATGCCAATACCTAAAAATAATTCCTTCACATATTTTACTATTTTTTTCTTTTTTGGCAGGAGGGCAATTTCTGGAGCTGTTAATACTTCATGGGCTGAGCAGAAGTCCAGGTACATTTTATTTTGTGGTCTGTCACCCTTAAGAATGAATGCTTCTTTTTTTTTTTAAAAAAAAAAAAAGAATGAATGCTTCATGAAGACTGAATATTTGTCTGCTTTGTTCATTTATAGATCCCTTGTGGTGGAATACTGAATGCATCAAGTAAATGCTCAATAAACTAATTTTTTGAATGAATGAGTTTGGACATCTATTTTTAATGTCTGTAGAGTGAGCTTTTCTGTTTCTGATTTATTTTACCAACCTTGAGTGCTCATGTGATTTTTTTCTTGCTAATTCACTTAGAGTCATTCACAGAACCTTTGTTAATTCTTTCCTGATTTCTCTAACTTAGTTCCTAGTGTATTTGATTGTTGATTAACTTAATAATATGCATGCACTTTCAAGAAAGCACGCTCCTCTCTTGTTCCCTTTTCTCTGTCATTGGATTAATCTGTTTTTTAACTTTCTGTTTCCTTCTTTTCTTGTACATCTTAGAGCAGCATCTAAAAATTCTTTGGACTTAGTGGTTACTGTGTTGTTTCCTTGGTTTTAAGAGTAGATAAATCATTTTGAAATATTTGTATTTATTGTGTAGGTGGTTAGCAGTGATGTAGTAATACTTGACTTTGGGAGGTATGAACAACTTGGTAAAGCAAGGGATGGATGGAGGGGATGGATAACTGGCACTTCTATTATTTTCCACACTCAGAGGGCATATCAACACTGTGCCAAAGGGCAAATAACATGTCTTAGAACATAATTTATCCATAGTTAGCATATTGGAAGATAATGAACTATAATAACAATAATGTGACTTTTTGAACTGTTCTTATTAAAGCTATTTTGACTCTACAGTGTTCTTTTCCATTAAAATGTTGCTCTATACATACATAATTTCTACACAAGAAATTTGATGCTTCCATGTAATATATAGTTTCCAATGTTCTTTTTGGAAAAAACCTATTTTGGGATCTTACAAATGATGCTAAGCTAATGTTAAGTGTATAAAGTCAGGAGAAAGATAAACACTGGATGGTGTCACTTAAATGTGCATACAGACAAACCAAACAAAGAAAAACTTTAAAACCCACCCTTGAAGGTTGATCACATATCTGGGGCATCCAAGAGGGGCAAGGGAGGGTTGAAAATGAGCACAATGACTTATGGGAGTATGGGTGCTTTGTGGTAGGAAGAAGTAGAGTTATCACATTGTACCTATGGTGTCTAATCTTGTACTATCAAAATATTTAAAAGAATGTAAAACAATGGTACTTCATTAAAATAATGCCATATGGGGGCAGAAACTATTTCTTTCATTTCCCAATATAACCCCAGAACTGGTACTTTTTAGGGGCTCAAAATACATTTTTGCTATGTGTGTAAACTGTATATTATTATCTAACATCAACTACTGATGTAGAAATAAGAATATATAACAATCATCTAGATTTTGCAAGTTGACTATATAAAAAATAACCATAGCTCAAATGGTTAAATTGGATAGGCGCACAAAAGGGGAAAGTTAGCTAATTTAAAAGAACAGAAGATTTAGAACCGTAACTGATCTGGTAGAAGGAAATGATTCCTATTAGTTTATGTCACCTGGAAACTGCTTAGAACCTGAATCATGTAGTAAGCATGAAGAAAAATAAATCATTGAAGTATATGTGCTTAGCAGAGAAAAGCCAAAATATATAGTATGGTTCCTTAAGAAGCTAAAAAACAACAAAGGTACCAGGTTAAATTTATTTTACCTGGTAAAGTTATTTAAACTTCTACGTCTTGATCAGGCACATAGAATAGTATAAACACAAAGGAAGTGTGAATAAATGAGGGAGGGAGAATATGAGTGTTTTCAAGTTTAGTCTCATTTTCCTAAGAGGTCTTTGAAGGGGAGGGGTTGAATGAGGGAGTAAGTTTTTTTTTTTTTTTTAATTCTTACAGGCTTAATCCTGTGTAATGTCATCATCTATCAGAGCAAACATTACCATCCTAGATCTAAAAGAAATCTTCCTCAATCCTGCAAATCCAAGGTAGTGCATGCTTTGTTTGGCCTTTTGATGTCACTTGTAGAGGTATTGTTTTTATTACTTACTATAAGATATGAATCTGGCTCTTGGTGGGACATGGTTTCTGTGACCTAAACTATTATGAAAATGTCATAGTGGAGTTGAAGGCACAGAACTACTTATCTTTTCATTTTTCAAGTTATACGGTAGCCATTGATTTATTTCTCCTTGGTTAATTTTCTGAAGTATTTGGAGATTTTGTTGCATTCCCTGCTTTGATAGAACTTGACTACAGATGTCGACTGTGTGGGTTTGGCCATGGTGAGTAATGATGTCACCCTCCCTGGCAACTTCTTCAGATCTGCTTAGAAATAGAATAACAGTCTGTACTTCTTGCTTTTTACCTTTAAGGGAAATAAAAGTAGGATAGATTCTTTTTGTTTGTGTGTTTGAGGAAAGATTAAACTCTAAACTGACTATCTTATAATGTTACCAAAGACAAAGTCTGGGAGAAACAATATTAGATCAACATCAGGATTCTAATTACATATACAGTAATTTCAAATCTTTTTTTTTTTACACTCTTACATCATATATTAAATTGATCCACCATTGATAGCCTTCAAAGTAAAGTCTACTCTTACATTAAATGTAGAGCTTTATGATAAATCAGGTGATTTCTGAAGCAGCCTTTCACCTGTGTGAATGTTTTTAAGAATAAAGATGAAAGCAAGTTCTGTCTGCTGTAGATTCATATTTTACCAAGTAGGAGATCACATCCACTAATGCAGACACTGATAGTCCCTTTTGAAGGAAATTAAATATTGCTGTTTATTTATTGGTAAGCATGGTTTGCTGTGGTCTTGGAGACCAACCATAAAATTTTATACCTTATTAAAGAGTAATGGCTTCCAAGAGGCCAGTGAAGACTTTTGTTTTGAGTAGGGGAAAAAAATAATTGAATGAAAAATAATTCCACATCTTGGCCTTTTGAGACATTTTACAAGTAAAGCTATTTTTGTATGAAGAAGTCAACAAAAGACTATATATTGTCAATAGAAATTGTACAGGATTGTATGATATAAAATTAGCTTCTGGAATTTGTCTTTTCTATGTTTTTATTGGTTTGTTCCCTCAACTTTCCATATTACAGAAAACTAGGGTGGGAGAACACGTTTCCTGGTTTTATCATTTGTCATATAATTTAGTATGAAATTCAAGTAATGAATATTTTTTCAATGCTTTGATTAGTTTATAAAGTTATGAATTTTATATCATATATTTGAAATTGTTTTCTTTTTGATTCATTTTTTAAACGATTTTATTTATGTTTTTGTATAGAACTGGAGGTTCTGCCTGAGGTGCAGGAGGTAAGAGGAGTCAGCAGAGTGAGTGGGGAGCAGAGCAGGCAGATTTACTGAACTACATGATAAGGGGAGCAGCAGGTGAGACAAGAGACGTCTGCTGCGCCATGTGGGTCAGTTCCATGGCCGGGAATAAGGCCATAGCTGTGATAGTGCTGAGACTTAACTACTAGCCCACCAGGGAGGTGCTGATACATGTGACATTTTGAGGATTGAACTTCCAATGCTCTTAAAACCCATAAAAATTATTTGTTGTAAGTAACAGGATGAAAGCTGAAAGTTAATTAGAAAGATTGTGACAGGCAAATCATACTACAGAGGTGAGACTACTTTTGAACTTGGGGTGAACAGGTGTACTGATGTAACTTGCTCAGGACTTTTCTGGTTTGGGCATTGAAAAGTTTGAATCCTGGCCTCCCTGGTGGCGCAGTGTGTTGAGCGCCACACTGTGAAGCATCCTCTGCACAGCAGTGCGAATTTGATCACTGGCCAGGGAGGGGACCCACATGGTGCTGCAGACCTCTCCTGCCTCTCCTGCAGCTCCCCTCAGCAGTGTGTTTCAGTTCATTTGCCTGTTCTGCTTCCTGCTCTGCAGACTCTGGTGAATCCTCTCACCTTCCGTGACTCTGGCTTGTACCCCAGTTCGTGTATAAATAAAAATAAAAAAAATAAAAAAAAAGAAGGAAAGAAAAACTTGAATCCTGGGAACCCCTCAGTCCATATTAAAAATTTCAGCAAGTCAAACTATATTCATCTCTATATATCTATGTCTACATCTGTAAATGAATCTGTATCAGTATTCACCTACTAGATACATGATATATGTGCAAATAGTGATTCAGATAGGGATGGAAAATCTTGCAGCTCTCCATTGTGCTTCAGAGCTTGGCATTATCCATCTTTCCATTTGAACCATTTTTTTTTGAGTCTCATTTTAAAGTAAATCATATGTACATTGATGTAGTTAGGATTTATTTCCCCACCATCCATCTATCTATCTATCTATCTATCTATCTATCTATCTATCTATCTATCTATCTATCTATCTATCTAATTACCTATTTATCTACATACCTACCTATCTATCATAATCTATCTTATTGGTTTATTTAAAAAAGCACTATATGACACAGGATGACATGCATCTGTAGAAGAAGCAACAGTTCTTTCACTTTCCTTTTGAAACTGATATTCTTAAATTACTCATAAACTGAAATTTTATGTAAATTTTGATGTAAATATTTACAGCATTTAAAATTTTAAAGCTTAAAATATTAACTGAAAAACTAGGTTTTTGCTTTAACTCTGTAGTGTATGTGAACAGCAAAAAAAAAATTGGGGAGATAGTTTTTTCCATTGATCACATGATTCTGGAAAACTTTTTAAAGCATATATGACTTTGATTTTTGAGCAATGATTTCTGGTCTCACCATTCTGTGGTTCCTAATCATTTTATATTACCATCTAGACTCACAGTTCATTAGCTTGTAGATCTCACTAAACTTAACATCTTAGTTTTCTAATCAAAATCTCCCAAACCTATATTAAGAGTTCCTGGGGCCTCTCTTTCACAAGTTAAATTATAAAGAACCACTGTAGGATGAGTCTTTCTGTTCCTGATGCTGCTCTCCTTGAAAACAATGCTTCTCTTTGCTGATTCTTTCATGTCTTATGGGCCTGTATTTTACTATAAAATGCTATATTTTATTCATCACTTTATCCCAGTGCTTGGAATAGTTATCTGACATATTCAAGTCTTCAGTCACTACATACAGATTATATAAATGATTTAGATCATTTACTCAAATGTTTACTGTTTAATATATACCGACTCAGTGTTGGATAGTGAGGATACGATGTTGGGCATAGAGACATCAATCACTCCACAGAGGAGGGCAGTTCCAGGTCCCTGGAATAAGGAAATCAGAGTAAATATCATGCAGTGTGGGGTCTCAGTGCCATGAGATTGGAACGTGGGGTGTTGGACAGGCAAAGGAAGGGCACCAGCTACTCCATTCATAATCCACCCAGGTTACAGTGGTCCATAGAGCCAGTTAGATGCATTTTGTTGGGGGTGGGGAGAGGAGTAACTTAACTTAGCATTTCTTCTGGACATATTTGTTTCTTTCAAAGAAAACCGAGCATATCCACAAATTCTAGGTTGTTTCTGGATTTGATGTCTTTAGAAAACATATTTTTAAAGTAGAAAATTGGTTCTATAATGCATTTTGGTTTCTAATTTACTGCAGCAAAATTTTAGAAGAGATTCTAAAAATATCCTTTCTTTTAAAAATGATTAACATACTAAGCACAAGGTCTGAACTAAAACTAACTCACTGTTTTTTTTTTTTTTTTTTATTTGGTGGAACATGTGAGGGTAGAGTATCTTACAGTTCTTTTAAAGATTTAAATTTCAATGCCCTCTTTTTTCCCTCTTGTTTAATCACCACTGGCAGGTGTGCATGATGACAGTGGTGGTAGAGTTTCTTTTATTTCTGGGAAAGCATTTAGTATACAATTTTATTTTTATAAAGCAAATTTCAATGGGACCAAAGTATTCTTTAGAAGTCTTTTAATATCACATAGTGGTAGGGCAGGATAACAAATTCTTTTAAATGAACTTTTTCCTGCTCTATATCATTCATATGCTAATGTTCTATCACGTTTCAATATGTCTCCTGGAGCTTTAAAGTATTTTATCTTCAAATGCTTCATTCATGCTCATCTAAACACAGCCAAATTGGAAAAAACCTGGCTTACTTTCTAGTCATTTTCTGACTGATAACATATTTTAGCCTTTTTACAAATATAGCATATTTTAAAATGTTTTATTCTCTCTTTGGGGGTGTATGTGAATTAATCAGCTATATTTAACTTAAATGAAGGAGAATGTATAATATCTAAATATTAAATAAAATTCCCCCAGGCTTTGATGGTACGTTTATCAGAGAAAGTAGAATCCCCATTTTAATTGCTATAAAAATAGTAATACTAGATTTACTCTTTGGATGATTGGCTTGGTAAAAATTTATTTGTAATTTTAATTAGATTAAGTGATTTTATGGATGCTATGCACGTTTCAAATTTTTTTCCTAGTTTAAATACTTTAGTTATTGAGCATTTGATCCTTTTTGGATAAAGGAAAATGGGGATTTATGAAATTCAACAACAGGGTTTTTTCTATTGATTCCGAATATTTTCTATGACAGGTTACATATAGAAAATGGGGCTATCTCTATAGAACACCAGGGTCAATAACAGAGAGGCTGCCTATCCAAGGCGAGCACTGGGACCTTGGAGGGCCTGGGTCTGCCCAACAGTGCAGTAAGAGGATTAAAGTTTCAGCACATCTGTGCCCTGCTCACACATGCCACCAAGGAACTATGGGTACAAGGGACAGTCTTGGCAAAATTGTGAAGTTTTTTTTTTTTTTTAAGATTTATTTATTCATGTACATAAGAACTGGCATAAAGGCCAGAGGTGCAGGGGGTGAGAGGATTCACCAGAGAGAGTGGGGAGCAGAACAGGCAGATTCACTGAAACACACTGCTGAGGGGAGCAGCGGGCATGGCAGGAGAGGTCTGCTGCGCAATGTGGGTCCCCTCCCTGGCTGGAGGCAGGGATTGAACTCATGCTGCAGTGGCTGCGGTTTGCTTCATAGTGCGTTGCTTAACCTACTGCGCCACTAGGGAGGCCCCAAATTGTGAGTTTTTTTTTACTGTAAATGCAAACTTGGTGCTTTATTCCCTTTTTTTCCTCCTTTTATTTTTTCCTTCTTCCTATGCTTCCCCCCTTGTGTTGTAATATTATACCCGTGAGAATTTTTTTTTGAATATAAACATTCATTCTAAAATATTTATATATATAAACAAAATTACTCATATTCCAGGTCTCCAAAATAATTTTGGTACATTGTGTATGTGAGTTGTGATCGTATCATATAGTTTTATTCATTGCTCTTTTTTTCTGATGTTTGTATACCTTTCCTTATGTAATTTGACATGGATTTTAATCGTTGCAAGATATCCTTTTAAATGGATGTTCTCTAGGTAATTTCATAATTTATTTTGTTAGGCAATTATCATATTTTCCTGGTGTAATAGTTAATGTCCCTAAAAAATAATTAGGATACACTTCTAGAAGTAAAATTAAGAGATCTGTTTTATGTATAAGTTGTTATGATAATTAAACCCCAAGATATTATTGCTTAGTTTGATATGCTTCTTATTCACATAAAGGTCAGTCAGGGTAAGGTATAGTGCTGGGGGTGGGGTGCACCAGAAAGGCCATTATGTAGACGCCCAGGATAATGGTGGCTGACTTTGCTCTTGTCAACACATAACTTCAGTGGTAGTTCCCTTAGAAAATGGTCTCAAACCAATGGATTGTGGAGGAGAAGCAGAATAGGGATTGCATGAGAGGTTCATTTGGTCAAACCTGAGCTGACGTCAGTCTACTCATAGTGCATTGATAGAACGTAGATACTGCTGGATCACACCAAGTTACTAGAGGTTCTGGGGAAGGTAGCAAAGTTGTGCTGTCAGGTACCTTGTCTTCATATCAAGATCAGAATTCAAATCATAAGAAGTGTGTGCAGACACAAAACAATTTTTATTTTTTTTATAGTTCAAGTTTTTTTATTTTTTTGTTTTCTCTATTATAACATATGAATGAAATCATATCTCCATGCTCTTTTCATAATGACTGAACCAATTCATAATCCCCTCAAAAATGTATATGGTTCCCTTCTTGCCCATCCTCTCCAACACTTACTGTTTCTTGCACTGAATACTGATCATTCTCACAGGTGTGAGATGGTATTTCATTGTGGTTGTAATTTGTATTTCTCTAACAATAAGAGACAGTGGACATCTTTGCAGGTGCTTGTTGGCCATATACATATGTTTTCTTTGGAAAACATTTTCAGATCTTCTAGCCAGTTTTTAATTGGGTTGCAAAGCAGCCTTTAATATTTTGATGTTAAGGGTTGCCCATGTTAGTGATAAAAATACAATTATTAAAACTATAAAGTAAGAAAATGAATCATAAAATAATGAGAATAGTGATTACATTTGGGAGAAAAGAACTGTGATTGGGAAGGGTATTTGAAGGCATCTAAATTGTCTGCAAAGGTTTTATCTAAATATATCTTACCAGTTTTATACTCAAACCAATGTGAAAAACTGCTTGTTTTACTTGAATGGTAATAGGCATATTACATCTTTTCCCTGATACTAAATTAGAAAAAGACTTCTCATGATTTTTTAAATATCAGTTCTTTGATTACCATGTAGACAGGCCAGGTTTTTCTTTCTTTGTGAACTATAAATATATCAAATTAATCATTTTTTACACAGGTGCATATCTTTTTATTAGTTAAAACAGTATGTCTAATACAGTTAGGAAAAAGCATTTTTTATACTGATTTTCTTTTACCACTTTGGACTTGTTTTTTAATTGTGCTTATGACATTTTTTATAGAAAAGATTTTGTTATGTGATCAAACACAACATTCTTTATATTTTCTGTCTCTTTACCCACACCTGCTATGTTTACACACTTTTTTTTTTTTTTTTTACCCTCACCTTATTCCTCTAGTTTCTTCCCACACATCTGTCTGTTTTGGCTTTCTTTACTCTGATCCTTTCTGTTGCCTGCCTCTCAAGGTTGACCTTGCCTGGGTCTGTGAATTCTGTCTCATTTTTATCTCAATCAAAAGCCACTGCTTCAGAGAATGATTTTGTAGATAGAAACTCCTAATTATATATCTCACTATCAATACACTTATTAAAACACTTCTTATGTGTTAAGTGCTTCAGTGCATTATGTCATTTCATCTCAAGTGTATTTAGGTTGAAGAGGTTACATCCCTTGTCCAAGGTCACACAACAAGTAGCAAAGAATGGATTTGTACTGGTGGACTTTGAGATACTAGAATCAGGCTTCAGGAAGATAATTTGAGCAAGGGCCTTTCCAATGCTACTTAAATTACAATGCTCAGGTTGAAATCCTAGTTTGGTGATGCCCATTGCACAAATGCTAAGGCACTTCCCACTCCTACTACAGTTTGAGTTTCCACACAAGGTCTGAATTATTTTTTTTTCTGGATGGTTCTGCCACAAGGTGAAGCCTTGGGACAAAAGTCCGCTCTTTCCTACTGCCTAAGCAACAGGATGTGCTGGCTTTGTTGGTGCCACCTGAGACCCTGCCCTGCAGTACAGGTGGAGAGCAGGTCAGTACAGACAAATTGCTTACTCACTTCTGGAACAAGATGGCTGCAGGTAGCTGTTCCCTGGGTGAAGCTGGGTTTGCGTGCCAGAGCCCCGTAAGCTCCAGTGGCAGAGTTGGCATTTCCTGTTGACCACCTTGAATGCTGCTTCTGGGCAGCACCCAGGCCACCTGGTAGTGGGGGGCTGTAGGACAGACATAGGGAGGATATCTTAAGGGGCTGATTCTGCCTCCCGTGCCAGCCCCAGAGGCACCATTTGAAGGCTATGCAATAGGAGCAAGTTTCCACAGAGGATGCAACACCAAGCCCCAAGGCCCCTGGTTCCAGGCTGCAGGAGAGGATCATGGGCCCCACGTGAGCACCACCAGCTTTGGTGAGTTGGATCCTGGCCCCTTTCATGGCCCTCATTGATCGGACAGCTCCATCTTGCACAAACAACCTTTTGTTTGGGACTTCCGGTCACCATGAACATTATTTGGGGTGAGATACTGGACCACTTGTGGCCTTACAAACTCTTTGTTTCCTCTGTTTGTTAAATAAACTCCATTGTTGCTGCTACCTGAGTCTTAATGGTCTTGCAGTTGTGTGCATGGGTAAGAACACGCAACAATGGCATGTCCACTACCTACTTGATCCGAAAATACTAAGGGACTTGGCTTTACCCCCTACTTGATTCAGATTTTACTCAAAGCCCCCATTTTTTCAAGTCATGCAGGCAAAAAGTTATTGTAAATATAGATCTTATCACTGTATTTTTATCCACAAAGCAGTGGAATCTGAACTAACAGGATAATAAAGCTCAGGATGGAGCCTGTATGCCTGACATGTGGATTTGGAGATTTATTTCGCAAAATCAATGTCATTTTGACTTTTCCACTCACTTCATTTTTATGTTTATAGCATTATTCACATGGTTAACCATGAGAATGGTTATCTTTCCTCTGAGTAGAGAGATACACTCCTTAATATTTCTATTCTATGGTTATACTTTTGGAGGGGAAGTGAATAACAATATTCAGCTTTAATCTCAAGCTAAATATATACTTGTGAGAGAAAAACAAAGAAAGCCTCACCAAAGCAAATGTTCTTTTGGTGGTGCAGAGTCTATTAGTAGCTAACTTATAAAATAGAAACATCCATAATAATTAAATTATCATTTTTTGTTTTATAATGGTTAGTAACTCTAACAGAATCATGGAAGATCATCTGGAATTACTTGTGACCATAAGGAAATAACATAGTTTGTGGCGAGAGGCCTATGCAATTTTTTCATTACTTTAGAGTTAGATCTAGTAATTTCCTTGTCTATTGACAAGGCCATTTCTACACAATCTCAGACAGAGAAAAGTACTGTATTTAGATTTCAGAGCAAGAAATCAATTACTTTTACTTATGGATCCTTTTGTATAAATGTAATCAGTATCAGGAGGAGTTTCTTTACATTTAATCTGAATTATGTGGTGATAATATATACACTCTCAGCAGAGGGGTCATTACCCTTGATGCATCTTTAATTCATTTTGCCTTTTTTTTTTTTTTTTGGATATTTGCTCTAAATATAAGGAGAAAAAAAAGCATTGAAAGGGTCTAAGATTTAACTCCTATATGTACTATTTCTAAAATTATAAATAAAAACTGCTTCAATTAGGAGATCAAGTGATATATAAGGAAATCTCAAATGAGATATAAATATGTTCCTTTGGTTGAATGTACTATTCTTGTTAAAGATTGAATAGCCCTAAAAAGTCATAATTCCTGCTACAAAAATAAATGGGGCTAATTCACTAGCTGTTAAGCCTAGTTGCGTTAATTTGAGTTAGAGAAAGTTAATCTTCTTGTTTTGGTCTACTTAAGTTTAGTAATAAAAATTCTTAGACATAAAGTCATCTTGCTTGGGAGGTTATGAAAATTATAAGTTATGAAAATTATAATGTATTATAAAATTATAAGTAAGTATTTGCAAATGATGTTTATAAGGGAGGTTTGATATTGATCATTGCCTGTTAAAAATCTGTCTCCCTTTGAGTTAATCTGTTTGAAAACATTTTTTGAAACTATAAATCTATAAAACTACAAATTTTACTATAAAAGTAAAGTTTACTTTCTGAGGTTTACATTTTACAGTATATTGGTTAGAGCGGTTTGAAATTGAGGTAGGTGGAATGGAATGGAAGTGTTGAGATGTATATATTTTTCCATATGAATTACACCATAAATCTGTAAGGAAGGCTAGGGTGTGTTTGTGAATAATGTATTGTGCTTCAAGTGTGATACATTTGTTCCTGTGCATATGCATTTTACAGTGTTCAGATAGAGTCTACTGGATTGCATTAGAGAAATCTCAACTTGTAGAATAGGTTATTGAATGTAGTCATATGACCTATTCAATCTTAGTAATAAATTCCAGCCTTACTTTAGGGGCCAAAGTGCTCATATTTTACTGCAGTAGTTGCCATTCATTGAACTATATGAAAGTTACTGACTCAAGATCCAGATTTTCAGTTTCAGGGAGCCTTTGTAATAGTACACATACGACTCGAAATGTGAATATTTCAAATTTATAGAGTTCTGAAATATGGAAAATGGATTTTCATAACCAATTCTAAGCAGCATTGTATATACCAGAAGTCCTGTGAATGTGATTCTATTCATTCCTCCAAATCTCAAGAAGGTAGTGTGTCTTTACATCTTCTTATACCCATGAGCTGGCCTGATTTTACATTGTTCAAAGTTATTGGGAATGTGATTGTGGAAAATCTCTTCAGAAAGGTGAAAAGTGTTTGTGCAGAACATTCTTCAAATTCTTATTAAAAAAGTTATGTCTGCAAAGCTACATTTGTATTAAACTGAATTTCAAAATGGAATTGGGATGAAATCTTTAAATTAAAATAATGATTAACCTTTTTATAACATTTCTGAACCTTATTAACTTTCATGAATTCTACAAAACTCAACTCTGCAAACCTCTCATGTTTGCTGAATTTTATTTGAGATTTAAATCAAAATGTGCACACCCCATAGTATATATTTAACAAAAATTTGATTTGAAATTTAATGATAGATTCTTAAACTTTCCACAAAACAGAAATTAATAATCACTCTGTATATGATTAATTATAATAATAACTGATAAAGGAAATCCTTTGATTTCATGGTTAAATACAGTGACAGCTGCCTCAAATAATGCCTAGAAGATTACAGATGCTGGCTCTGTGGGAAATCAACTTTTTCACTTTATGTCAATTAGTAAACATAGCTTCTCCATATATGAATGTGAGAAATCAAACAGTTCCATAGTGTAGAATATACAGATTCAAATTAAGGAAATACACTAGAAATATAACCAGTTACGCTCAAATTTTTAGAAAAATTGTAACCAAATTATATGAGAAAATATCAAACAGGAGAACAATGGATGAGATTTGATTGGTTTTACTTGTTTAATTTTTTTTTTCAGTTGTAATTTTTGTTTGAATTACTTTGAATCAGAGCCTGGGCTATGTGCCTTGGATTTCTTAATAGCTCTGTATCCTTTGGGCAAATTCCATAATCTTTGATAAGTTTTAATTTCTTCAACTTATATGCAAATAATATACCAATATGTACCTCAAAGAGTTGTGTGGTGTTTGGGATAACATATGTATTATCTTTCTCTGACTGTTTTCTTTTCTTTGGAGAGTTCATCAATTCTCATGGACTTTGATGCCATCTTTAAGATATTGATGATGCTCCCAAATCCACACCTCTCATTTAGACTTGCAAACTTAACCAAACTTGCAGGTCTCCATTTGGATATCTCACAGATATCTGAGATTTACCACACCTCAAATTATGCTCTGCTTTATATTCAAAGAAATTTGACCCTCCCTTCATATCTCAACATTGAAACCATTAATTATTCTAATTCTCTTTCCAAAATAAAATTTTATTCTATCCTTCTCCTTAGTCAAATCTGTCATCTCTTGTCAAGATGGCTGCGAGTGTCTACAGTCTTTTTAAATCATCAGCCCTGACTGACACCTTCACAAATTCCTAAGTGACCACATGGTATTTCTTCTTGGATACCTAACAGGCATCCAGACCTTACCATGTCCCAAATGGAATTCTTTATTTTTCTTTTACTAAGCATTTGAACATGACTTTCTCCACTTGGTTATGTGTGAGGGTTCTGTTGGTACAGAATATTAAATGCAAATTAAGTATATTCTGAGAAGTCAATTTTTTTGCCACAAATTATATAGTCATATTTCAGATTTTGTGAAGTTTTGTTACCTTCTTCACCATAAAATTATAAGGATATGATCAAATCAGTTTTAAAGTAATATAAAAAAGCTCCTTTTCTAATTTTTACTATGGATTATAATCAATATATTTTTGTTTTGTTGTTTTATGGTGACACAGTATCTGAAAATTTTTCTAACCATCATCCCTTTGACCCTTATTCCTTCTTAACCTAGAGAACTTGATTTGTTTATTAGTGACTCTTACTTTTTGAAATATTTTGTTTTGTCAAGTGTTCTTCTATGTGAGCATACAATATTTGTAAGAAACAAAAATCTCATCTCTCTGCAGTATCCAGGAGACTCATCTGAGTTTTAAAGATAAATATAGGTTCAAAGTGAGTTATTTTTGTTGTTGGGTTTGTATTTTATTATTTATTTATTTTTAAAATATTTATTTATTTATGCATACAAGAACTAAGGTACAGGCCAGAGATGTGGGGGATTCACCAAAGACAGAGTGGGGAAACAGAATAGGCAGATTGACTGAAATATACTGCTGAGAGGAGCAGAGAGGCAAGGCAAGAGAGGTCTGCTGTTCCATGTGGGTTAGCTGGCTGGCTGGGATCAAACCGTGCTACAGTGGCTGCAGATGCTTCATAGTGTGGTTCTTAACCCCTTATGCCACCAGGGAGGCTGCTGGATTTGCTTTTTAATTGTTAGATTGAATAAGATTAAGATTTTCAACAAATTGACTAAGGCAATATTTGGTAGACCTTGTCTATTAATCCCTTGTTGGTTGTGTAATGTGTGAATAATTTCTCCAATCAGTGGGGTATCTTTTTTAATCTACTTATATTTTCTTTTGCTGTGTGATTTTCTTTTTTTTAATTTGAGGTAATCTCAACTGTTTATTTTTTGCTTTTTTCCCCCTTTACAGTAGGGATTGAGTCTCTAGAAACATCTTTATTATTAATGTCATGGAACATATTGTCAAATGTTTCCTTCTAAATAGTTTACTGTTGTAGATCTTATATTTAAGTCTTTAATTCATTTACAGTTTTTGTATGTGTGTGTGTGTGTGTAGCTATAGAGTGATCCAATTTTATTTTTCCACCTGTGTTTGTTCAGTTTTCCCAGCACCATTTCCCAGCACCACTCCTTTCCCTGTTACATGGTCATATTTTCTTTATCATGAATGTATTATATAGTTATAATACACACATACACTCACATGCATATTTATTCCTGGGCATTTTATTCTGTTCCATTGATCCATATGCCTGTTCTCATGTTTCTCTTTGATAATGCTTATGCTTGAATTTTTAAAATTATTTTTCAGGTATTTTTTTTTGTTATTGTTTGTATACTCCATGAAAGTTTAATCCAAGTAAGGATTAAAAAAGGAGCATCTAGGATAACTCAGGAAACCAACATGGTTACTGGCACAGAATTGATAGTGGAAAAAATATATATTGAATGAGCATAAAGATGCAAAAAAGCATAGCACACAGTGTACGTTATTTATATCAAGTGGTCAATAAGTGGTAGCTCTAACAATGTGAGTTCATATTGCAAATCCTGGCTGAGGCTATCGGATAAGAGACTATAAAGAGTTTTATTAAAATAAGACTTTTTATAGCTATTTGCTTGAATGATTTTTTTGTTTACTCTTTATAGTATTTTGGTGAAATTAATTTTTCTTTTTTATATATTCCCCTGTCAAGAACACTTAAATGGTGATTATAAAGCAGCTGTGTACTGATGCAAGGGTTGCTGGTCTTCAAGTACACGATTCAACTCTAGTCTTTTGATTTAATAGGTCCATGTTTTTTAATTATAAACATAATTCATCACCCATCTCAGCTGCAATAATTAAAATGCTTTGTGTAACAGTTAACATACTTTTAGTGTGTGTATTCAGAAAGAAACTCAAGAAAATAAAAGAATCATGGGAGAAATAGTTTTCTTAGACCCAGGTTTTTTTTTTTTTTTTGTTATTTTGAATTGATGCCATTTTGTTACATTTAAGAATAATGACTAAGTTATCTCTGAAGACAGACTGTGACTTGTTTTCCTAGAGGCAGGGTGTGTAGGGGGCAGCTGTCCTCTGTCTCCCCTGGCCACCGCCACTTGACTGTCACTCAGGATAGCATTTGCTCTTCAGTGTAACTTGTGATCTGTTCACTTTCACTTCGGGCAAAGCACTATCTCACCTGAACCACGGACCTCTCTAAACTTGTGCTGTTTTTTTTTTTTTCCCTGTTTAGACCAAGTGTGGGTCAGTTTCTCTTGCCATAAAGCACTCTGGTTTTCTAAGCTAGACTCCATCTCTGCTTCCTTAAGTTGTCACTGCTGGATTTTATCCACCCAAGGAAAAATTCAATGACGGTTTCTTGGGTTGGTTTGGAACAGTTTGAAAGGACGTTTTTTTTTCTTAGACAGAAAATTGGAATAGGTGGCTATAGGTGAATACCTGCCAAATCATTGAAGACATTTTTCCTTTTATTTAAATGAAAACCTATGGGAAAAATATTTAGATACAGATAGTTAACCATTTGTTTTTCCATCTTACCTATTTTTCCTAATAATCTCCCTGTGCCAAAAATGAAGCATACTTTTATTTTAGTTACCTTAGATTGTAGTATAACACATATGGTTTCATTTCCCAAAGAATAAAGGGTACTTTCTCTGCTTTAAGAGAGCATTTTATGATCTGAGTCTCCCAGGCTAATTCTTTATTCTGTTGCTAAGGGAGAGGGAATAAGAGCATTTGAGAAATCCTTTCTCAAAACAATAACTGAACAACCTAGTTTGTAAGGAATTTCATCCTGCAAAATTGTATTTTGTTTAATAGGAAAACTATTATCAAGGCTTCTCCCCTCCTCCCTTTTACATTCTTTATTTAAAGACTATTAATTTTATTCCATAGGCAAATAGATACCTTTGGCTGAATAGGTAAAGATCAGATATTCATAAAGTTAAAGAGACAAAAGAGATAGTTACATTTATAATTTTCTAAATATATCCTTTTATACTAGGCAGTCACACTAAAACACAATTGGAATAAAGAGAAAAAAAAAGTTGTTACAGATGTTAAGTTACCCAAGAGGGGGGAAAAAATGTGAGAAAAATACAGATCTTAAAAGATTTTGATCACTTATGAATACAGTTCACAGTATACAAACTACGCTAGGCTAGCAGGGAACTTTAGTTTCTGAAGATAAGGCGCTTAATATGAATCTGCCAAGAGTGAATGGTAAAGCCTGTTTTGGTTGGCATCATTTAAATTCAAAAGTTGTTATCTGCTCAGACTTCTCAATCTCAAATTCTCCTCTGTGTATCCTATGCACATTCAATCTCTTGTCTCTGATTTTGCCTGATTTAGTGAGAGCAAGGTCTATGTAAAGATGTTGCTCAGTCAGCACTCAGAAAAGCATGCAAAATTTGCAGCATTGGCTCCGTTGTAGATAAGCTGTAAGAAAAGATTGCAGTTATTAAAATAAGGTAGTGACTGTTAGGTGCCTTTGCCAAGAGGTTTATTATAAAAGGATATGGATCTTGTTAATTAACTTAGTAAAAAGTACTAGATCTAGAGAGTCCTCCCTGGAAAATATAAAAGAGACACTTTATATCTTCTCAAGAATGTTATAAAATAAGCAACATTTCATTCAAAAGTGAGTAGAACCTACCATCTACCCTGTCCTGCTGGACAAGATAAATTGGATATTAGATTGAGGCACTGGGATAGAGTATTTAAATCCCTAAGGGAAGATTCAGGTGCAAAAGAAGGTAGTATAGTGAGGCAATTTCATAATATTTGAGATTTGAAGTCATAAAATGATTGAGTGGGTATTGATTGAAAGAGCTTTTGAAGATTGAAAGTAATATTTGGAATAGGGTGGGGATGATGGTGGTTAATTTCTAAACTTTCCTCTCAAGGAGAACTTAATATATGTCTCCAGTGTTATGGGGAAGACTGGATATTTCCAGACACATGCTCAGATGATACATGGATAGGACATGCTCGCTCCTGCAGGCTGAGACAGGCAAGCAGGGAGGAAGGGTTTCTGAATCAAGGTGAACTATTATTTTTCCTTCTTAATATTTTCTTATGTTGACTAGGTAGCTGTTTCCACTCCTTCAAAGTATAAATTGGTTCTTTATTTCTAGGCTTCCTCATTTATTCATATTGTATAACTATAAAAATCCTGTAAAAGAGAAATAACATGCGTGGAATGAAGGCAGGTGTTAACCAATATTTACTAAATAACTGAGGCTTAAGATTTCGCAAGAGGATTTATTGAGTTGAACAGAAGCAGCTGACAAAGAAGCAGAAGTGCCGCGTGAATGCACAGTGAATAAAGTTGGGACTACTTTAAATAAACAAGTGACTGTTTTCTCACAGGTCATTGTTCTGATCCTTCTCTTTTATGAGATTCAAACTTAGCAACAAAAAGACAATTGACTTCTGAGTTTCAATTCTCAATCTTTGAACTTGAGGAGCCACACAGAATAACAGACGAGGGCTCAGCTTAGCGTCCAAGCTCTGCCTTTTGGTCCTAGATCTACCACTCTTCAAATGGATGGCTTAAGGAAAACTATTCATCCTTATCCTCTGGGCCTCTCCATTTTGTTGTCTGTAAAAGTATCTTTCCCATTTCAAAATGTTTTCAGAATCAGAAAAGTTAACACATTTTCTATCATCAAATGCAGTGTAAACTTGGTTATTATTTTGAGAGTAGACTTAGTTTTTTTTCTATTTCATTTACTTTTCTAAAATTAAATTTGTTTATTTATTTTTAATTGAGGTAATATTTGTGTACCCCAGCAGGTCACACAACTTTAATGCACTCACCACCAAATCACCCGTAGTCCATCACCACAGTCCATTGGGCTTCCTCGTTTTAAATCTTGGACAATCCTCTGGAAAGTAGAAATCCTTTCACTAATAACTGGGCATGCTTAGGCAGATTAATATCTATGTTTATCCCATTCTGTGTAGTAACTATTAGACAAAGTCTATTTTGGAAGGTTGCTCTAAGTAATGGTAAAAGTATACACGTTCAGTATATCATTGAGGGCCCACCACTTACAGGTAATTAAATATGAAGATCAATTTTTTAAAACTAATATTAAGTAAGTAATACTATTCTATCACCTGTATCTTTAACCTTGCTCCAATTATCTGGGGTTGAAATTAACAATGCCCTTTCATTAATTATCCTTTCACTGTCTGGATAAATGTACAGAGCAACCCATCCAGCTGGATAAAGGATTCATAGCTTTACCTTATAATGCTTCTCCTTGGTTCTTTTTTCTACTTTGTGGCCTCTGTGCACATATGCATTATATATGTGTTTTCCTTCCTGATTCACTAACTTTTGATGAAGGATCTAACTGCACTCTCTGTTGGGTACAAGACCTAAGATCATTCTTTTTTTCAAAAGATTTATTTAGTTATGCATGCAAGCACTGGGGTACAGGCCAGAGGTGTGGGGGCGGTGAGAGGATTCACCACAGAGAGCAGGGAGCAGAACAGGCAGATCAAGGGAAGTACACTGCTGAGGGGCGCAGCAGGCACAGCAGGAGAGGTCTGCAGTGCCATGTGGGTCCCCTCCCTGGCCGGCAGCAGGGATCGAACTTGTGCTGCAGTGGCTGCGGTTTGCTTCATAGTGCCTTGCTTAACTCACTGCGCCACCAGGGAGGCCCTAAGATCATTCTTAAGTCAAACTGATAGGAAGTTGTTTCTTTCACTCCAAGACTGTGGTGAGACACTTTTCTTCAGGGACTACAGTACCAATAGAAACTTATTTGCAAATGGGAAAAAAGGCACAATTTGCTAAGTTCCTCTTCTCTGAACTGTAGCTACTCAGTGGAGACAGTGGGTTTACATGGATAAGCGTGTGGTTCCTACAGGAGTAAGCTTCTTCCCATTAACAAAATCAGAATCCAAACCAAATGAAGACTTGAAGAAGAACTAATAATTAACCTTTTCTTTTCTCATTACTTGGCTGGAATGTCAGACTCTTTTAATATAAAACAAACAAAATAAAAAAACAACTTTTGGAAATGATCTAAACCCCACTTTTTTTGTTGTTGTTGAGATGAGAATAAGTGACAACTATCTATTAGAACATTCTGGTCCCAAATCTGTCTCAAAAATGCAAGGAAAAAAAATGCAAGGAAAATAGAAATAATAATTTTCTTGTCTTTTGTCAGTTAACTGCTTGGTTGACAAATACTCAGTGATACCCAAGAAGGTATTGGTAAAAACCCACGTTTGCTTACAAAATTCTTTGGGCCAGATGTGTATCAGAAATTTTAGGATTTTAAAAAGGCAATACGAAGTATATATTATATAACACTGCCAACAGGGTCTGTGGAAACATCTTGTCATCAAATATGTTTATATTTCTGTGAAACATGAAAACACTCAAGCTAGTGAGATAAAATAAAAGGCCTCATATCAGTTCAGTGTGGGTTTGCTGCCACATTTGATTAGATTATGCCAATTTGTTGCTAAGTTATAAAAACACACTTAGATTTCACAATTTTTAGCCTTTGGAACTTAACATGAGATTGTGAAACTTGTAATCCTAACCAAGCTATACTGAATTGCAAAACACTGATAGAATAATTTCAGTGGTATCCCAATTATACAGACATAATTGGAACAATCCACCTCACAAAAAAGGCCGTGACATCATGGACTAATGGATAATTTCAGAACTTTTGTTCCCAGTTATATCTGTTTACCTTTCTACATTTTGAGAACATAAATTTTGCCTCTTAGCAAGTTACCAAATACAATTTACCCTCCAAATCTGCTGTCTAGCATCCCCAGTGGAAATTGCAGTTCCTGCATTCAGTTATTCCTCCATGAAGAAATAAAACATTATACTTGTTGACATTTTCCTATCTTCTCTTTTAGCCTGAGCCAATTTTGAATTCACCATCTATTCCGTCTTTTTGTTTTAATTACAAAGGTTGATCTCAAATACATTTCATGCAGATACTGAAGTGTTTAATCAACATTGTTTTGTTATGGTAATGCATTGCTTAATATGCTTTAATGACTCTCTACTGCATTTAAGAATAGAAAACAAAAATTTTCATCAGAAATATAATTTCTGGGTGATCTAACTCCTACCAATCTCTCCAACATAATCTTATACCATTTTTTTATACTTGTTTTTCATACTGAAAACTTACAATTATTTCTCTTTTAAGGCATTTATATATACTGTATCCTATACTTGGAGTTCTCTCCACCTTCATCTACTTATCTATTTATTGTTTATCTTTGTTTAGTTTTAACTTAAAGAGACTTCTCCTTAATCGAAAGTAGGTCTCTACTCTTACTCTTAATCACAGTGTCTAGTCTTTCTTTCTACTCATCTCAGTTTGATTATACACTTACAACATTTTGGTTAATGTTTGTCTCTTCCAGTAGACCATAAGACATACAAGGACAGGGTTTGGATCTTTTGGGTCAGTACTATGTGCCCAATGCTTAATAGACAACTGACATAAGGTAGGATCTAAAAAATGGTAGGTAAATGAATGCATGAATAAATGAATAACTTAATTGTTAGTGACTAACAGCTAACAAAGCAGTCTCGCATTCATTATCACATTCAATCTCAAATCAACCATGTGAGGTAAGTAGGACGGGTATTATTAGCTCTAGGTTATAGACAAACATGCCAGACTTAAAAAGTCATGGAAGACTTAGAATAGTACTTTAGATTTCTGATTATGGCCTATGTTTAAATTATTTTCCTCCACCTCTTCTACACTATTTCTCAGTCTTTGAAAATGAAGGTAGATTTTGACTTCAATAGGAAAAAGTTATATATAACAGATTTGTAGGCAGTTGAATTTCAGGAGGAAAGAATTTTGCTTCTAATTATTTTGTTTACCAAATGGACTTCACAAAATTTCAAAAGGATTTAACACCGAGGTCATTTGCTTGGGGACTCAGAAATATATTTACAAAATGAAATAAAAGTAATAAACCTAACCTTGAATTCAAGGATGTGATAAAGGATTGGAAATTAAGTAAAAAGAGGAAAATCTGTCTATTAAAAAGGAAGAGTATCTGATATTGGAGAAATAAATGTTATCATTTCCAATGGAATTCTGAGTCCTCCCTTGTTGCTGAAGGAGTACTCTGTATGTCTCATGGACTTACAAATTAAACTATCTAATTGCTTAAAGATTATTCTGAATGAGTCTATAAAAAATAAAATTGTGTTTATTGTATTTTATATTGAGGTATTATTGGTTTACAACTCTGTATATGATTTAGAGATATAAGTTCACATCTCTTTCAATGTATTTAATAGAGAAGTTATTCTTCTCAGTCTTATTCTTGTTTTTTTAATCCATAAAATGAAAGGCTTGACTAGATGTTTCATAAAGTAACTTCAATTTCAAATATTCTTTGATACAGATTCAAGAATTTGATAGGAGATACTCCAGTTGTGAAGATCTTAATATTAAATAGAGTGGACTGTCCCACTTCTCAATCTCACATCATTCAGTTTTAAACATTCTCTAACAGAGAGGTGATACACGCACACAAATATAATTCTGCCATTTCCCATATGTGTTATTATTAGTTAATAAATCATTGTTAAAACAATTATTAGAAGTATTAATTTTAAACTTTCATGTTAGTTTGATTAATAATGGATGAAGATGAAGTTTTTTAGATAAGAAAGAACTGCCTTAATTAGAATATCCCTTGTTTTTTGGGTCATTTTGTGTCAGTTCATACTTATGACTTTTTCCCACTGTTATTCCTAACATAACAGATATGTTAGCCATAGTTCTGTTACAGATTTTAACAATTCCAGCATATCAGTTTAGGTCACTTTCACACTGCTAGACCACCCAACAGTTTCTCGCGAAGATTTAGGTCAAAATCATCACCTACCAGAAATGAACTGGTAGTAAGAATCAAAAGTGAGACAACTATAGAAATTATCCAGAAAATATATTCTAGTATATTTCCTAATATACACAATTCTCATTAGGAAATATGCAAATGATTCTCCCAGAAATGTGCTTGTGAACTGTTAGATGGAAGACACACCTGATTGTGGAATAGTTTTAGGCACATGTAGCAGATTGTAAAGTATTTATTCATAATTCATGCAGAAGAAGACAATTGCATAAAGACTTAGTTGAGTCTGCACCTTAAAGTCACAGAGATGAAGGTTTGTAGGCTGGTTCTGGTATTTATTATTTGTTTATGTGTTTGTGTAGTCTTAGGAGAGTACTGATTTATCAATCTATGAAATTATAGAAATTGCTCTCTAAATCAGACAACCTATGTAAATAGTTACATCCTAAAACTCCACCATTTTCTATATGAGTCATTCCTTAAGAAAATAATTATTAAAACAATTACTAGAAGTATTGATTTTAAGTTTTCATGTTAATTTTATTGATAATGGAGGGTAATGCAGTTTTTTCAGATAATAAAGGACTACCTTAATTAGATAATAATGTCCCTCCTTTTTTTTTGGGCCATTTTGTTGTGTCATCCCATCCTTATGGCTTTTCTGGCTTGTGGGGGCTGCTCTTTATTGTTACATGATTATCTTTGACTGTAAAGCTCCCAAATTGCAAATAAAAAGTGCAGTGTGGTGATTGTCCATAATTGTAAATCCACCCACTCTTCTTCCATTTTTGTTCATTGTAAGTAATCACATTTTCTATTCAGCAGGAGAGCAACATGCACATTAATTGGCACTCAGGTTGCTACTGGCTACCACTTTTATTTAGGAAAAGTATCTAAGACAGAAACACATAAATTCCAATGCAGTCATTTGTTTATTTGAATTCTTTATACACAATTCTTGGGGAAAGCATGCATAGGCATTGGTCCTGATTCTTTAGATATAATTAGAAGCCTACTTCAGAGGAAATAATATGAGAATTAGCATCTGTAGTAGGCAGAGATTTTGTGAAGATGTGAAGAGAGACAGCCTCCAGTATAAACATGCTATAGCAAGTTTTAAATTTCCAAGTAATTTGCAGTGAAAACAAAGAAAGGTAGGATAACCGGTTCAATATTATTTTGGAAATGTTAATTTTCTCACCAAGTATTTGACTTGATAATTTACTAAACCTTGATATAGATATTTGTGATTTGCAAACTATCAACTGAATAATTTGCGAGTGACTTAGAGATTTGAAAGGACATGTACCAGAAAGACAAATCCCCAATGCTGGTGGTGTTGTGTATGTACCATTAAGATTCCTGGGCTATCAAGGTTCCCCTAGTATGTGTCACAGAACTCAAGGTCCAGAAATTGCTCAAGTGGTCCAGTTAGTTTTTTTCTTTCTTTTTGATTCTTGTTTTGTCTCTTCTCATATCACTTTTTTTTTTGATTGAGGTAACATTGGTTTGTGTTGTTTGTATTAATATGGTAGAAGTACAGGATCATTATGGGGCTAGTGGCACAATGGGTAATATGTCTGACTAGAATCAGAAGTATAGGATTTCCCCCATCAGGTGTCATCACTATACTGTACGCACCCCCAAGACACCCATATTTCACCACCATAGTCCATGGTACTCCCCGAAACCTTGTTCTTCCCTTTCCCTCTCTGCTTCTGGTAGCCTCAATTCTTTAGCCAAGATTTCTAGTATGACTTCTTAGTTTTCTCTACATACTACATATAAGTGATATCATCCGGTGTTTTTCTTTCTCCTGACTTATATACTTGTCAGCTCTACTGATGTTGCTACAAATGGTGAGAGTTGTCTCTTTTGATAGCTGAGTAGTATTCTATTGTTATGCATACACCACATCTTCCTGATGCATTCATCTGTATTTGGGAACTTAGGATGTTTTCATAACTTGGCTGTTGTAAAAGTGGCTAGTGAAATAATGATCATGTGAGTTCATATTTGTCTTCACACTAGCATTTTTGTATTCTTCAGGTAAATACCTAGGAGTAGAATTGCAGGGCCATGTAATATTTTTAATCTTTTGCAAAATCTCCATACTGCTTTCTGTTGGGAACTGGCCAGTCTACCTTTGCACAAATAATGTAAAAATCGTCCTTTTTCTGCACATCCTTACCAACGCTTCTTGTTTCTGGCCCTTATGGCATGAGCCATTCACAAATGTATGTAGTGGTATCTCACTGCAGTTTTGATGAGCGCCTAAATCTTTTGCCTTTTACCAGTTGGTTTCTGTCTTTGTTTTTATTTACTTATGCATACAAGAACGGGGGTACAGACTAGAGGTGTGAGGGTTGAGAGGATTCACCAGAGACAGAGCGGGTAGCAGAATAGGCAAACTGACTAGAATACACGCTGAGGGTAGAAGTGGGCAAGACAGGAGATCTGCTGCTCCCTGTGGTTTCCCTGCCTAGTCAGGAATCAAACTCATGCTTCAGCGGCTGCAGGAGCTTCACAGTGCTTTGCTTAACCCCTTGCACCACCATGGAGGTCCTCATTTTGTTTCTTAAGATTCCTACTCAAATACTCAAAAACATTAAGGAACTACAGGAAAGAATATTTTTTAGTTTTGTTTATCTCAGAATTTCCCAAATTTGTTTGACCATGGAAATTCACTGTTTTTACCTATCAAATCAAAGAAAGAACTATAAGAAATACGGGATTAAGTATTGGCTGTAGACGGGAACTCTTCAATTGGAAATATTTACCTAGTCGTTAATACCTATGACCAATCAAGCTTACATTATGAACACTTAGGAATATGTCATTGTCAATTAATTTTCAAATTACAGAGCCTCTCATTTTCCAGAGGATAGTATCCTAAAATGGAATGGAATAGTAATTATCGTACTGATAATTTTTATTTTTTTGAAGCGCTATTAGGTGTTTGACATTGTACAAGCTATTAAGTATGTGCAAAACTTTTAGGCTTCATAACAAGATTATAAGGCATACAGATATTATCTCTAACTTCAAATTAAAATATTTAAATATGGAAAGCAAAGTTAAAAATTCATGACATTAACTAAGGTGGATTTGAGATTCAGATTCTTAGTTTTCTGATTCTTTGTTCTCTTGAGTGTTTGAGAACAGGAGGGGAGAATCTATCAGAGGGGTTCAACTGTGTATAGATAGGGAGAGTTCAAGGTGAGAGAACACTGGGCTTCTAGAAAGAGTAGTCAGCTATGGGCAGAGGGCACATATTTGTCACCTGATTCATAGTGTCTATTTTGACACTGATAAAATCTATCGAATTACGGACTCAAAGAATTTCCAAAATTTTTCCTCATGTATCACTTTATCACTTGGTAAATCAGTTACATGGATTGATTTTTCTGAGCGATCCCTCCCAATACCCAATTTTGTAGTAACTTAGCAGATAAACTGTCCATTAATCTTATAATGAAATAATGAATTTTGCCTTAATAATGGTTGGTTTATGATAAAAAAAACACTTTTAACAGTTGAAAATTTAAAGTTAATTATGTATCTCTAAATCTTACTTTAAAAATTATTGTGCTAATTCTTGTAATAATAGATTTTAATGAGCTAATGAAATCAATTGAGAGTTGAATTTTCTATGTATGAGTAGGTGTAAGATGATAGAATTTAATTATACTGAAAGACTGAGAACTAAAAAACAAGGAATCTCACCTTTTGGGTATTGAATGATAGTGGAAAGGCTATGCTTTATGAAATCTGACTCCTTTATAACATTTGCTCACTTTTCATGGCTAATCATTGATCAAAATACTGTATTTGTCTTTGAATAAAATCTGTGTCTCAGCTTTTTGATGTTCTGGTCCATTTTCTAAACTGGGCCATGACTGTTTCTGGGATAACTGCCTCTTTCACTTCAACCCCAACACAGAATTTGCTCCTAGAATGACATCTGGGGATTCCCCCTACAATGTGTTATAGCTTGCAAACATATCTCCAGTTAAATGAGACACTTCTATTTTTCAAGCATAGCAAAGATTCTCAATTATTTTGTTTGCTCCTCTTCCTCAGTGTTCTTATTCACCTGGTTAGGTAATATCATTTCAAAGTTCAGTTCTTCTATTTCCTCTATTTAATATCTCTTGGATGAATGAAGTGCTCTTATAGTAGTAGTATGCTAATAGGTAGAAATGTTTTAGTCTCTCCTTTGACTAGGATGATTGGAGAGACTGTGATTTATTTCTAAAACTCCATTAGTTAAGTCAGCAAATGCATAATAAGTTTCTAAGTCTATATAGTGCTGGCCTCTTGATAGGAAGATATCACCCCTTAGCTTAGAAAATTCTAGTTGGGAAACAGTGAAATGTATGAACAATGATAGTATTATAAAGTAGGTAGGATTGTAGGTAATCAGAGTGGATCATAAATGAACAGAAGAAGAAATCCAAATTGAATATGGAGGGTGGGGTCATTCCACTCTTAATTCTGAAAGATTTAAGTTTAATTATGTTATCCACCACCACCTTTCCTGTGTAGGCACTGCTCAACAATTAGCTAAACAAAACTCTATGGATCTCACATATAATCCATAAAGGTTAGCCTACTGGAACAAAATTCACTGAGGTCCATAAAATTAATGTCTTTGACAAATTACTTTAAGACTGAGTTTAAGTCTTCACTTCAAGATTTCCCCCTTTATTTAGAAAAGGAAAGTATATCTTGTGTTATTTCAAAAACTACTGTATCTGTAAGGGATTCAGATGAGTTTAAATTGATTATACAAATGACGATTAATTGGTTTGGCTTCTCAGCAAGTAACTCTGGGGTTGGATTTTAACTCCCTGGCAAAGTGTTCTGTAATAGGTCAGTCTCCTGTCTGCCAGCGCAATTCACTGTAGAGGCTGTTGATTTAATTCAGCCATTACAAAACGGAGATACTGATAGGTGAAGTGACTTCATCACAGACTGAGTAAATGTCAAAAATAGGAACAAAACTTAAATCTTTTGGTTTCTGAGGCCAGTGAATTTTGTCTTCAACAGAATTACTATTTCTGATATTTATCTGGGTAGAGAAAAGCAATTTTCAAAGTCCTTTCTTCCCAAGTGCAAATAAAACTATAAAATAACATGAAGATACAAGAAGTAATTTTGTCTTTTTATATAATTATCAATTTTGGATTCTTTATTCTCATCAGAAATAATAAAGGGAGTAAGAAATGAGTCTTATACAGTTTTTGAATGTTTCTTTCATGGATTGTATTGTTTGGAATGTTAAGAAATTCCAAGCTACAAAAGCAAGTACTGAAATTTCCTGTAGCTAAATAAAAGAAAATCACAATTCAGTTCTTGTATTTTTGTTCAGCATTATTATTTTTTGTATCCGAATAAGAAAAAATTCTTTTTGATTTTTAACCAATAGGCCAAATTGGCAGTCCCACTACTTTATAAATAGAAATATATTAAAATCATTACTCTTAGTTATCTGAAAATTTGTCTCCTCATGTGGCATCCTCATATGTAAGTCATTTCAACAGAAGATATTTCTAACTTTGGATTGCTATAATTTTTTTCGATTATTGTCATAGTGTATATTTAAAGGTGCTTCTTTGTACAGTATGACCCAGTAGAACTTCCTGAAACAATGAGAATGTGCTTCTGTGCTGATCAATATGGCAACAACCCAAAGTCTTTCACCATGTCTGCCTTGGTGGTAGGAGTCCTACTGCTCTAATTATACTTGAGGGGAAAAATCCTATACTGTCAAAAGTATATCAAGGATGTAAAGTATTAGTATTTCAATAACAATTCAATGAATAAAAATAAAATTAGAATACAACTGTTTCTATATGAAAATGAAACAGGGTGGTCCCCAGGGAAAGGGATGGTTCCAGGTTCCCTGCCCCACCCCAGGAAAGGTGGAGCTGAGCAGGGAGGAGGAGAAGTAGGAGAGGAGACTGGAGGAATGAAGGAAGAAGGATGGGGAGCCAGAGGAGACCTGGGGGAGTCACACGGAGCAGAAAGACATGTGAAGAAGCTGCACTTGCTTCTTGGTCTTGAAGTGGTTGAAACATGTGGGCGAGAGACCCATAGGGAGGTTTTTATCATGATTTTGATTTGGAAATCATTTTATATATTCTTTCTCTTTTCTCTATTGAACAGTAATTGTATTTAAGTTCCTTTCCATTAAACATCTTATGCACTAGAGTGTTTTGTCTTGAAGTGAAAGATGGCAGAGCCTATTTAGTGTGGGCAGATTTGGTGTTTCTGGGGTACCCTTCACCATGCTTGGTAACAGAAGGAGCTTGGAAGTTGCTATTCTGTCCCTAAAACAAGGAAAAGTGAACAGATTAAGAATCATTCAATCTTCTAGGATCTCTAAGAAAGTTGAGGACACAGGAAAACCATTGCCCCAAAGACTGGGAAGACAGGCAGAAAAATACAGAGAACATTTCACCAGGGCAGACTCAGCAGTGCAAACCTCTTCAGAACCATAGCTGGGTCAGGAAACTTGATCTGTAATTGATGAATTCCTGAAAGACCGCTCTGAAACTTCAGGGGGACCCAGTAGTAAAGGAGCCTCATAATTTTGTGAAATTTACTACTGAGAACTTGACCAGGAACTTTATAGATTCCCACAGTAAATACTGAGAGAAATCCCTATATGCTTGATCAAGGGCAGGAAATGGCAGAGAGGGATCCATTTTGAAATTTGTCAAAGTACTTTGCTGTTCTTCTCAATGTCTGCACCCAGGAGAAATTAGTTAAGCGGAGCATAAAGTGCTGATTTTATCAGAGCCTAATTAACATGGAAAAGGGAAATTCCCATTGTGGTCAATCTAGCCATCCTCCCCTGCCTAAGGAGAGGAGGGAAAAATTAAAAACATTGAGAACAGTCTAGATGCGTAGGTCCACTAATATACTGAAACCTAGTCACAAGATTATGGGGTAATATTGTAGACCTACCCACCACATTAATAAAGGACTCTTCACAGTAGTTTCTTTTACTTGGTATACCATACCTGGATATCAAGAAAAATTGCAAGTAAGTCAAAGGGGGAAAAGACAAACAAACACACAGTGTGACAAGACAGAGCTAGCACTGTAATCACATAGGACAGATATTTTGATATCATCAGACCAGGAATTAAAAACAGCTATGATTAAGATGCTGAAGGACCTCATGGATAAAATACATATATGATGGGGATCTGAAAGAAGATAGAAGGTAACAAATAAAGTATTTGAAACAATAATTACAAGAATTTCCCCAAATTGGTGCCAGACACCTAAGCACAGATCCAGTAAAATCAGAGAGTATCAAGCAAGACAAATATGAAGAAAAAATGAATTACAGAAAGAACAAAGTGAACAAACTGGAAAAAAAAGTGCCAAACAAAAGCCACCTGAAACTAGATGTAGGAATGTCATTTTCAAACCTTAGCAACCAATGGTAAAGACAAAAATCTTGAAAGAAGTCAGTGTGGGGCAGGGAAGAATCTTATCAATATGGTAACATAGATAAGTACTTCATCTGTCTTCTTATTAGAAACCATGCAAATAAGAAAAGAATAAAGCAAATATATTTGCAAGGTTGAGAGAAAAACAACAACATTGAATTCTGTACCCTGTGAAATGATTCTTTAAAAGTAGAGAAATAAATATTTTCTCAGACATACAAAAACTGAAAGAATTTGTTGCCACCTTGCAAGAAATGTTCGAAGAAGTTTTCTAGAGAGAAGGAAAATATTGTAGGTCAGAAACTCAGAATTATATCATGACAGGAAGAGTATCAAAGAGATAAATGAAAGTAAAAGAACCTTCTCAGAGTCATGCATCACTTAATGACAGGAATAAGTTCTGAGAAATACATCTTTCCACAATTCTTTCATTGTACCAGTTTCATAGATTGTAGTTACATAAACCTAGTTGTTATAACCTAATATACATCTAAGCTTCATGCTTAGCCTGTTGAGAACATTATCTTATGTGTGGTCCATCTTTGACTGAAATGCTAAATGATTCATGACTAATTCCTAATTAATAATAGCAACAATATGTTTGAGAACATACACATATACATAATACATGTATATATGTGTATACACACATATATTATATTTATACATAATATTTATCTCTAGTGATGGATGGTGTTGATGGATGGTGATATTTATCTCTAGTGATGGATGGGAGGTTAGTTGTGTTTGGGTCCTGGTATATGGGAAATCAATGTACTTTCTGTGGCCCTAAAATTGCTCTTAAAAAATGAAGTCCTTCAAACAAGAGTTTACGTTCCCACATCAGACTAAGGACCACTGTACCGGAAAGCACATGTTTGACAGGTACGTTTGCAGTCACCTATTTTTTATGCATAATTTGAAGTTTCTATTTTTATTATTTTTTTCAACTTTGAAAATCCTTAACCATGTTTTAGTGGCTTGAATTAAATATTGTTCAATGCACTCTTTCCTGTGGCAGCAAAATTGCTTATGTAACTTGATGATCCCAAGCTACAAATTAGTTCTGTCTGTGGACCTGCCCTTTGACGATTATGGTGATAACTTGGATTATTAAAGCAAGATGAATCACTTCCTTTTTATTTTTTTTACTCCTAAGTAATGTCTTCACTATAAGAAGCATAGGAATTTTAAAAAAACTCCCTAAATTAGTGGGATCTTGCAACCATGGTTTTTACAAGATTTTTGTTGATAATCAAGACACTGTAAATGGGAACAAAATATACATCATGATTCAAGGAAAAATGCTTTTCCACAAATGAAGTAGATAATTTATTGGTTGTTTTGTAATAACCTTGCTTTGTTGTAAGATAGAATGTTTCTGTCAAGTGGAGAAGGACCGGCTGTGTCAGTCCCTTTGTCTAGGACAGTGCTTTGTGCTTAGTTACATTTTACTGATATTTACTCTCTAATTGCAATCAGTAATATATTTCCAATGCTTAGAAAAACGGTTGAATCAATGAGCTAGATGAAAAAATTTAGAAAGATCCTCTAAGTTGGAAAATAAACAATGATAAAAAGAAGAAAATGAAACAGTGGCTAGAAGAATGAGAACGTGTAAAGGTAGTTGAACAAATGAAACACACCCTGCAGAGTTGTTAAATAGCCTTCATCACTGACAATGAGAGCAAAGTGAATCTGTGCGTTTGTAGCCTCTACTACTGTTTCCACAGTATCTCTTTCCTTGCACTAGTAGTTTTCAGTTTATTACATGCAATTAGAAGTCAATAAATTATACATCTTCACATTGAGTTTATACCATAAGTGGGCAAAATTCTCATTTCAAGTATTGGAAGCAGGTTCCAAAATAGGGGTAACAGATTTTAGAAAAATGAAAAAAAAATCATCAACACTTTAAATGGGAATGATTTTATGAGAAAAAAAACTTTCATTTTAAATATCTGTATTTTGTATGCCAGGTACTTTCTGAAATCTTGTTACTACAACTCTTCAAATGATAGGATGGTGTCCTTTAAGACATCAGTCTTATAGAGGATTGTGGCATTTATTCATTCATTTGTAAAATAAAAGCTGAACATGATGATCCAGTATAAGTCAGATCCTGTGCTGTTTTTCTAAGACAGAGGGTAAGTCATAGTATCTGCCATCAGTATGCTCATGATCTATTTGAAGATATTTGAGCCAGGCCATCATAATGCCCATAGGCTTATGAAAAAGGTGCCTTTGCAGTAGGATATGATAGGGAAAATTGGGGGAATTAGTGATTCCTCAGGAAATGATTTTTGAGATAAACCTCAAATGAGGAAATAGATGAATAACATATAAATAGAAAACGGCATGAGCTTACAAATTCAACACACTTTAAGTCCAGTATTGTAAGACTCAATGTGTATGTAGAGGTGGATAGGCAAATACTCTGAGCATCCACATTTTGAAAAATTTTACATGACTTGTTAAATTATTTTGATTTTTTTCTATGGTTTACAAAAATTAGACTAAAAATTTGACATGAGTTGGTTTTACAAAAGAGGTCTTTTAAAATACGTAGTTTGGAAGTAATAGGTCAGATTTCTAAATTAAAACTACTTCGCCTTTTGGTCATTTATTATTTGGTTGGTCATTATATTTGAATGAGACCCTGTTCTAATTGATCAAAAGATAAAAAGCAGCAATGGTTATATTTCTTTACAAATAGTTACCTCAATTTTGTTTCTATGACCAATAATAAGATATGCCTTACATGACTAAGCATGTAATAAATGATTATTATATGGACCCAGAATCCAACTAAATATTCCTGTACATCACATTTTTTTATTAAAATATTTTAAAATTTACATATACTTGCCATTAATTGTAATTCCCATGTATTCCCCATCACCATCTCACCAGTGCACCATCACCTCA
>JAGFMF010011939.1:508320-566640 GCA_019455555.1 Galemys pyrenaicus | reverse complement strand
TCGCTAAGCATAATCCCCTCCAGATCCATCCATGTTCCCATGAATGAGTCTAGTTTTTCATTTCTGATTGCTGAGTAGTATTCCATCATGTATATGTACATCACATTTTTACTGTACCTTCTAACATGGAAAGACATCATGTGTGAATTTGGATCATTCAATCTAAATTTTCAAAGAAATACAGAGGTGTTTCTTTCAGATAAATGAAACTAAACCATTTAAAAATTCAGATAAATATAACCTCAAAAATAATGTGCTTTGCCACTTCATTTCCTGATAAGCCATGCAGATAATCCGAACAGAGTGGAAGATGTCTTGAATCAATTAACATGGTACAGTTGAATACACTTACACACTGAATACACAGATGTTTCTTTGTGACTTAACCTTCATTATTCTTAACTAATTTTAGATAGACTGAGTCTCAAATTTTAAATATAAAAGTTAGGCAAAATGAACTTTGATTATTTAAATGAGCGTATATTTGAAAGTCATTAATTTGAGAATTTTTATAGAGATCATTTTTAGATTGACTTTCAGATATGCAATTTATAAATTGACTTCTTTAGTATTGTCTCACAGTACTTTGTAAATGAATTTAGAAATATTTTTTGCTAGATTCTTCATCTAATGCAAATTACAATAAATCATTAATAGAAAAATGGATTTTTAATGTGTGATTTTTGGTCAGATTCAGAAAATGAGCAATTATGAAACATACATTTGAGCAATAATTCAGGTTTACACAAATAATATTTAATTTTAGAATTACTAAAAGGTCCTGTAGACTCAGATAAAGGTCTCTTTTACTCCAGATTTATAACTTAAAAAAATTATATAATTAAATTTCTTTCATTAAGAGCAATAAAATAAGCACTTTTAAAAATACATTCCGGGCCTCCCTGGTGGCGCAGTGGGTTAAGCAACGCACTATGAAACAAACCGCAGCCACTATGAAACAAACCGCAGCCACTGCAGCACGAGTTCGATCCCTGCTGCCGGCCAGGGTGGGGACCCACATGGTGCAGCAGACCTCTCCTGCTGTGCCCACTGCTCCCCTCAGCAGTGTACTTCCGTTGATCTGCCTGTTCTGCTCCCTGCTCTGTCTGTGGTGAATCCTCTCACCCCCCACACCTCTGTCCTGTACCCCAGTGCTTGTATGCATAAATAAATAAATCTTTAAAAAAAAATAAAAATACATTCCAACCTAACATTTATTTCCTATTTGTTGTAAAGATGTCTGTCTAACATGCACGAGTAGAGTGAGAGGAAACAATTGTAGTTTTTAAATTTAGGTCAGAAGTAGCATGGCTATTATTGGGCAGTTACCATTTATCAGATTCACCTTTCCTCTCTCTTGGTTCTATACAAAGTATAGGGTTGTATTTTCCTTGTAGTGTCTTTATTTTAATGAATTTCTTTTACTTTAAAAAAAATCTTGTTTATGTGTGGCCAAAGCCCCCAACCCCCAACATCTCTTGTGTCTCTTGTTCCTTTCCCACCTCTCCCTCCTTCTTAACCTCAGAGCCCTCTCGGGGTGTTTGTTGATGTCCATTAATTTTTTTTAAAGATTTATTTATTTATTTATTTATGTATACTAGAACTGGGGTACAGGCCAGAGGTGTGTGTGTGTGGGGGGGGGGTGAGAGAATTCACCAGATTCAGTGGGGAGCAGAACAGGCAGATTTACTGAAATGCACTGCCGAGGGGAGCAGCAGGTGAGGCAGGAGAGGTCTGCTGCACCATGTGGGTCCCCTCCCTGACCAGGAATTGAACTCATGCTGCAGTGGCTGTGGATGTTTCATAGTGTGGTGCTTAACCCCTTGCACCACCAAGGAGGCCCCAATGTCTATTTTGAAAGTGTTTTATGCCAATTCTGTTATGTAAATGTCCAATATTTGTTTTTATCATTGTGACTTGCTTTGCTGCACCTAATATTTTCAAATTCCCTTCATTTTGTTGAAAAAGACTGCATTTGTTGGGGCTAGGTGATATTCCATGGTATGTATATAGCACATCTTTTCAATCTATTCATCTGTTGAAGGAGATTTAGCATGCTTCCTTGTCCTAGTTATTGTAAGTAAGGTTGATGAAAAAATTATAGAATATGGGTTTTATTTTAATGATGTTTATATATTTATATTCTGTGGATATATGCTCAAGAGTGGGACTGTGGAGTCATACAATGTTGTTATTTAATTTTTTTTGAAAGATTTATTTATTTATGTACCTATGAGCTGGGGTACAGGCCAGAGTTGTGGGAAATGAGAGTATTCACCAGAGACAGAGTGGGAGCAGAACAGGAAGATCCAGTGAAATACACTGCTGAGGGGAGCAGTGGGCGAGGCAGGAGAGGTCTGCTTCGCCATGTGGGTCCCCTCCTTGGCCAGAGTCAAACTGGCGCTGCGCAGCGGATGCTTCACAGTGCAGAGCTCAACCCGCTGCGCCACCAGGGAGGCCTTGTTGTTATTTAATTTTTAAAGGTAAATCAGATTGCTTTCTGTAATGATTATGCCAATTCACTTTTCCACCAACAAAGTAATAGGGTTCCCTTTTCTCCCCAAGTTCTCTAGCACTTGTTGGAGGACTTTTTGTTATGTATCATTCTTATGAGCTTGAAGTGTTACCTCATTGAAGTTTTATTATCTCTCTTATAGGAGTGATGATGAACATCTTATTTTCATATATGTTTGGCCTTTTGGATATCCTCTTTAGTGAATTGTATGTTCATATCTTCTGCCCATTTGCTAACTGGCTATATGTTTTTTTTATTGTTGAATTGTACGGGTTTTTAATATATTTTGGATATTTTCCAAACATTTGCCTTGACTTCATGTTGATCACTGGAGTTTAGATGGGCTTCATGGAGACAACCGAAATTTGGGTTTACTTTCTGATCCAATCATTCACTCTGTGCCTTTTGGTTGGCAAATGGAGAGTCCATTTACATTTAGAGGAGGGAGAAAGTACAAAACGGGTGTGAAGAGCACAAGGGACTATGGTGATAGGACATGGATGAATTGGTGATGGGAATTTTACAAGGACTTCACCTGAGAGGAGAAAGTATACATTGTACAAAAAATGAAGAATGGTGTGAAATATATATAAAATTTTAAAAAGGGGGGAAAAAAGAGAGTGGTTATTGATATATGGGAATTTGCTACTGCCATTTTTGTCTTTAGTTTTCTGGTTCTATTTCCTTACTCATTTTTTGTGAATTTTCTTTAGGTAAGAATCCTCCCCTTCTCCCACCCACATACAACACATACTTAGTAAACTTAAAATAAGCAAATTTCCTTTTAATATATGCTTTCTGGGAACCTCAATTAACACACAAACAAATTGGGACAGGGATATTGACAAATGTAGTAATAATGACTCTTCTCTGATTCTACACAAGTATAGTGCATAATTATTGTTATTTTTATTTACTTATTCATAACATATTTAGAGTTGAGTTCTAATGTTTAACCTCAGCCCATGTATAACTGTTAGTGCTTACTAATGAGTATTCTACATTAGTCTAATTGGACACTTGGCACTTTGAATTTTTTGTATAGAAGTACCAAATAAATGTTGAACCATGGTACATATGAAAAGTAAATTGTCTTATGGATTGTCATGCATATAAGCAATTCCGAAAATGTTTGGGTAGCAAAAGTAAGGTTGTCATCTAAAGAATTTGGAGTTGTTGAGTGTACCAAGCTACTTACTGTGTTAATGCCAATCTATTTTTTTTTTTCTTAAAAGAATGAAAGGAAAGGCTAGGCAGGGTACTGCAATTAGTTTTTTGCATTACTAATGATCTTTATTACTGGGAATCTTGTTATTTACTCTCATAATTCTAATTCACAGGCAATTAAAGACTTTGCAGATATTTATTTTAGTATGAAATTTTCCACCCTACCTCATCTTGGATAAAAAGAGGATTTTTACTTTCCAGTGATTCTGCCTCACCAAAGCTTGAAATCACTTTTCTACTGTGTGAACTCAAATAACTTGCTGAAAGGGCTCTCTCTTTTTCTCACAGTTAAAAACTCATTTCTTTCCTATTTATCTTAATACATCTTATAGTTCCTTAGGCGAGGGAATAAGAATGAGTGTGAGGAAAAGTACTGCTATACTTAAGACCTTCTTTTCTGAGGATTGGGAAATTAGGCTTGACTGTTTTTTTCCAGCAGAATATCATGGAATAACTAAAGAATGTTATGTATCTGAGAAATAAAAGATCCTGTTAGGAAGACTGGGAGTAAAAAAAGAACTATTATATTCTCAAGGGAGAGTTAAAATCTTCCTAATCTCAGCCATATTAATTTTAGAAAAAAGATTTAATTAGAGGAGAATCTTTAATATGCTTGTCTGCTGTGTATTTTTACTTTTTGTCAAGAAAGTAAATGAGAGAAGCTTTAGAATTTCACCAAAGTGATCTCATAGACATAATGAGGTTAACAAGCTGAAATTAGGCTCTTGGGCTTAGAAAAGAAAATAATTCACTTATGAAAAGAATTTTTAATTAAATGGAAGTGCCTTCATCAAAATAATACAATTTGCTAGTCAGAGATAAGAGGTAGAGATAGACCTAGGAAGACGAGATAATGTGAAGTTGTATGAGATTAAGAATCAAAGTATTCGTTTTAATGCTCCTGCACCCTTCAACAGCCTACCACTGTTGGTGAAAAAAAAGAAAAAAAGAAAAAAAAGAAATAGCCACAAAGAATTCTCTTTGAGAAAGGTATAAGCATCATTTTCAGTCTGGAATATATAACTCACCCTGAAAATCAGCATGTATTTCTTTTCTTGGACTCTGTAATAATTTTTCGAAAGCTAAGTTGTCTAAAAATAACAGAAGTTTAGTAGGTTAGAAGTCTGATCAAGAGACTGGGTGGTCTATGCTTTGAAGACTCTAAGGGAGGCCTATTCCTTCTGATTAGTGCCAATTGCCTGTTCTTTGGTTTGTAGCTATCATTCTTATCTCTGCCTTCTATGTCCCATAACATCCTGTCTTGCTCATCCACCCATATCTATGTATGTATCTTTCATTTCTCAATCTATCTTCTATTCTTATAATTTGTTGCAATAGGGTAGTTCCTAATGCAGTGTATACATTTCCAAATAGGATCAGATTTGAAGATTCCAGTGAAAATGAAATTTTGGGAGGTGATATCCAACTCAGGAGTGTGAAAAGAATAATTTCAAGAAAACTGTCCATATGAAAAAGAACATTTCTTTATGATAAATAATAGGATTCTGACTTCTTGCCCTTTGTTCTTGGGTATGCTTGGTATAATAATTTCAAAAATAGAATATAATTTGTAATATGTTGCCTGCTTATTTGAGTTTCCAGATTAAAGCCAAAGAGACCTTAGGGTAAAGTTCTTTAAACCCCTGTTTGTAGTTATTGTGTTTAAAATTTCACTTGGACATGAGAATGGGGATACTTGGTTTCAAGAAAATGGAAGGTATATACTGTTGAGTTTGACTTGTACTAACATAAGTATACCAACTGGAAAATGTATATTTTAATAAACTTAGTTTAGGAAAATTTAAGATTTATTGAAAAGTTGCAAAGATATTATAGAGAATTTTCTTATAACTTGCATACCATTTCTCTGATTGTTTTAAAAATTGTTTTAATTTTTTTATTTATGCATACAAGAACTGGGGTACAGACCAGAGGTGTGGGGTTGGGGCAACGAGATGATTCACCAGAGACAGAATGGGCAACAGAACAGGCAGATCGATTGAAGTACACTGCTGAGGAGAGCAGTGGCGAGACAGGAGAGATCTGCTGTGCCATGTGGGTCATCTCCCTGGCCGGGAGCAGAGATCGAACTCATGCTACAGTGGCTACATTTTGCTTGATAGTGCATTGTGTAACCCATTGCGCCACCAGGGAGGCCCCCTGTTTTATTTTGTTTACAGGTAATGTTGATTTGTGATGCTGTATAAGATTTTAGGTTGCAGATTCACATCTCTCCAGATATATATTGCCATCTAACATCCATCACTAAAGGACCCATAATCTCCATCATAATCAGCTGGGTCCCCAGTACCCCTTTCTCCCAATGCCTTTACCATTCTGGTTGCTTCAGTTCTGCAGTCACAATACTAGGATTTGTTTTGGTTTAGTTTTTTTTTTTTGACTGCTCCTTTATTGTTTCTTTATATTCACAAATGAGTGAAATCATATGGTATTTGTCTTTCTCTTGACTTATTTCACTTAGTATAATCCCCCTGCAGTTCCAACTGTGTTGTCATAAGTGGAAAGATTTCATCCTTTTTTATAGTTGTATAGTATTTCATATGATGTATGAGGACTTCATAGATGAGGACTTTGCTACTGACACTTGTCTTTAAATTTCTGATTCTATTTCCTTCTTCAGTATTTTGTGAAATTTCTTTTTGGTGATTCAGAGTACTCCTTTCAGCATCTTGGTAAGCTATGTAGGTCTCTTGATGCAGGTTTCATTGCATTTAGATAACTTGCTTTACTTTTAGCTTCATGAACCTGTGTATTTAGTTCTTCCCCCAGGTTTGGGAAGTTTCCATCTCTTATTTCTTTGAATAAGTTCTCTCTCTCCTCCTCTCTTTCTTCTTCCTTTTATGTACCATTTATCCTCAGGTTGACTTTTTTTTTTTTTTTTCTGAACTCCAGGTCAGTATGTTTATTTATATTATTTCTTTTTTTTTTCCTTTTATTAAAATATTTTAAAATTTACATATACTTGCCATTAATTGTAATCCCCATGTATTCCCCATCACCATCTCACCAGTGCACCATCACCTCAGTCCCTCGTGTTCCCATCCTCCCTCAACCCTCCTCCTCCCCTCCCCAGAGGTTGACTTTTTTAATGTTCCGAATAGTTCTTGAAGACCTTCTTCATTTTTTCACCTATCTTATTTCTTTGTATATTGCTACCATCATGGTCATTGATTTGATCCTCTGGTCTTTTCTACTTCCATAGCTTTCTCTAGTGTTTTTGATCTTATTTGGTGAGTTCTTTACATCCTGAGTCTCTGTTATTTTGTTAATTTAAGCTTACATTTGTACCTCTGGTTTTTAGATTTTATGAATTTTGTATTTCTTTGATTAACTTTTCTCTGTAATCTTGTATCTCTTTAAGTTACCTTTCTACATTTCCTTCTATTGCTTTGATTTCCTTTATTATAGTAATTTTGAATGCTATGTCATCAGGAGATATAATCTATGCTTTTGAAGTTGGATTTTGGAGGATTGTCTCCTTCTTGTTATGTTAGAGTCCCTTGAATCAATGCTTTATGCATATTTTGTCTGTCCATATTGCTAATTTTGATATGCCTATTTAAAATTATATCAGTAAAAATAACAATTTTGTAGTTGTTGAGTTAGCAGAATGGAGGAAAGGACTGGAGAGATTTTATCTATCTATCTATCTATCTATCTATCTATCTATCTATCTATCTATCTATCCATCCATCCATCTATCCATCATTCCATGAATTGTGGTCCCCATGGATTTCCCAACACCATTTCCCAACACCCATGCACCAACAGGGACTGGAGAGCTAGTTTTAACCACTGGTTTGAATGTGATGGTGGGGTGTAGTTGCTTGTGTTGGGGCACTGCTTACATCTCTCCTTTGTGTACTTCCAGATCTGAGACTCTACAGTCTTCATGCTCTCGGTGTATTTCAGGAGGCCGGTAACAAGAGTCAGAGGAGAGAGCAGAGCAGTTTAGAGCAATTTCTCTCTTCTTACTGGGGACCAGACTGTGGAGCATCCCAGCCCCTCTGTGGTTTTCCCATTGTTAAGGTGTGTGTCCTTCCACACCATTTCTACTCTTCCCTCCTTTATATTAGCATAAAACATTTACCATAATTATGAGTCATATTATTATATTATTATTAACCATACTTTTAAAATTTCTTTAATTTTTTTTCTTTTAATGACCCAGGATCTAATTCATAATATCACATTAGCAGTCAGACTTTCAAGGAATACTTTTGGTTGTGTTTACACCCTTTCAGACATTGAAGATGTTTTATATGCTATTTGGCACATGTGAAACTTTGGTAAGTTGGTTATTCAGAGTTTTGCCCATGATTAAATTGAGTTGTTTAGTTATTGTTCAGTTTTAGGTGATTTTGTTAATATGTTATTTTGTATATTTTGGATGTAGACCCTTATCTGATAACTGATCTGATATTTCTTTTAGTCTGTGATTTCTCTTTTTGTTCCTTTGACAATGTTTTTTGAAAGTAATTATAAAATTTTAACTTTTTTCTTTCATGGATTTTGCCTTTAAGTGTTGAGTATATCTAAAAATTTGTCAATAAACCATAGGTCATATATATTTTATCCTATGTCTGCTACAAATATTGTAACTTTGCATTTTACATTTAGGTCTGTGACATAATTTGAGTTCAGATTGCATAAAGTATGAGGTCTGACTTAAAAATAATATGGATAGTTAATTATTCTAGTACCATTTGATGAAAGACTATTGTATTATATCTAGTATATTGCTTTTTTGCTTTAGTCAAAAATCAATTATTGGATTGACTTTATCTGTTTTTACTAAGCTCTTCATTCTATTCCACTGACTTATCATCAATTTCACCCTCTCTTGATAACTTCGTGGCCTAACACTAAATATATTGGTCTTGTGTGTTGTGAATCTTACAACTTTGTTCTTTTTCAATTTCTATTTTTTTTAACATACATGTAAAATAAGTTTGTTATTACCTCAAAAGTTCACTAGTATTTTTTTTAATTTTTATTAAAATATTTTAAAATTTACATATACTTGCCATTAATTGTAATCCTCATGTATTCCCCATCACCATCTCACCAGTGCACCATCACTAGTATTTTGACTAGGGTTATATTAAATCTGCATAATTTGGAATCTGTTGAGTTTCCCAACCAACACAAAATAACTCTCCATTCACTCAGCTCTTCTATTACTTTTACCACTGTTTTGTTGTTTTATCTTTTTGGTGTAATTGTAAATTGAATTTTAAATTTTAACATTCTAGTTTTTCTTTACTAGTATGTAGATGATCAATTGATTTTTGTTTATTACTGACTTAATCTCAAGCTACTTTGCTATAATCACCAGTTGTTCCAAGGGAAATTTTTATGACTTTCTACATAGACATATCATCTTTGAATAAAAAAAATATTCCTTCTTTTATATTTGGCATACCTTAATTTTCTCTTTATTATCTCATTGAATCGCTAAGACTTCCAGGACATTGTTAGATAGGAATGGGTAAAGAGGATAACTTCGTATTATTCCTGATGTTAGGTGGAAAGTTTCTAGTTGTTCCTTAAAAAGTATGAATTAGCTATAAAGTGTTTTAGATATACATTTTATTAAATTCCCTTATATTCCTAGTTTTGTTAAAATTATTTTATTGTAGTATTTTTTGAATTTTTTGCAATTATAGATATGAATATATTTTTTTCTTATTCATTGTACTGTATAATGTGATATTACATTGATTGATTTATAAATGTCAAATCAAACTTGTGTGGTCAAGCTGTGCTATCCATATCATATATTGTAGGAATTGATTGCTGGCATTTTGCTAATAATTTTAAGTTTTTGCTCTTGAGGTATACTGGTCCTCTATGTCTTTATATATATTGGTATTAGAACATTGTGGGACCTCATAAGTAGTGCGGTTTTTCTTATTTTCTTTCTTAGAAAACATTGTAGAGAACTGGCATTGTTATAAAGATTGTTAGTGATTTATATCATTTGTTCCTAAAATTTTTGGTAAAGTTAATCAATGAAACTAATAGGAACTTCTGATTTTTTTTGTAAGAGTTTAAAATAAAGTTTAATTTTCAAAAATCATTATAGGAATAGTTAAGTGTTTATCCATTGAGTGTATTTTGCTAGTTTGTATTTTCAGTTTACTTTATCGAGGTTTTCAAGTTTGTAGGCACAGAGTTGTTTGTACCATTTCCTTATTAACCTTTTAATGTGCATTCAACTGGAGCAGCACCCTCCTTTTTAATTGCCCATGTTGGTAGTATGTGACTTTTTTTCTCTTTTAGTTTATATAGATGTATCAATTTTACTGACTTTTCAAAGAAACAGTTTTGGATTCATTAATCTTTATTCTGTTGGTTTTACTGTTTTCAGTCCCATTGACTTCTATTTAATTTTTCATTATTTCTTTTCTTCTGATTGCTTTAGATTTAGGTTATTCTGTCTGGTGTATTTGTGCAAAATCAAATTTTATAATGAGATGTGATAGGATTATTTTGAAACATACTTAGGAATTACCTTTGTTCTGGCAATGTTGCTTGTAAAAAAGGTGTCTTTTTGTTTTTGTTTTTTCTGTCCTCATAAGCTACTCTTCAACTGCCTTTAAAATTATACCCTAAGGGAGTAGATCAGACCAGGTCATTTTGGTGATGAAAGTAGGTGAAGAAAATAGTCAACTGAGAGCATATTAACAATCTATATAGTTTGAAAAGGGTACCACATTTTTTCTAATGTAAATTTGAAATTTGATTTCTTGTTTTTTTCAGAAGGAATGGATTCTGCTTATGATTTCTACACATTGTTGCTGATCTCACAATACCAGGATGGGATCAGAGTTGAATAATTATTTAGTAAATTCAACATTTTCAAGCCATCCAGCAGTAATCATCAGAGTCCTCAGTGTACCATAAACTTCCAACCATCTGAATTGATCAGCAGGAACTGTGGTGTTCAGTGCTGAATTGGGGCCATGGTTTTGCTATCGAAAGCTGATTTATAGAAATATGTGACAGTTTTGCACATTTACATGGATATGAATTAGAATAAGGTTCAAACCCCCTGATTAATACAATAGTTTTGCTGTCTTGTGGGGAAATCTTGGCCAAGATTTTGTTAACTTCTTACTCATAAACTCAAGAGAGGATGCCAGCTTTTGCTATGTAGTGCAGTTTTTTATGTGCTATTTTGGAAAATGTCCATTCATAGAGCATTGATATATTCCTGGTGTTTATTTTGAAGGAGTGTGGCCTATAGAAAAAGTTCTGTTAGTTCTTTGCTGGGAAAATAATTCTCTTATTAATTCCCTACTTAATGAAAAATTATTGTGTCTACCATGTATTAAGCTCTGTTATAGGTCCCACCTTCCTAACAACTTCTTTTCTACAGTAGAAACAACTTCTTTTCTACAGTAGGAAGCAGATGCATAAATAATATGTAATATGATTTTGTTTAATGAATAGGGCTTAGAAGATAAAAGCAAAGTAGGATGACTGAAATTGAAAGGGGTGTCTGTGCGTGTGTGTGTCCGTGCATGAATGCTTTAGACAGGATGTTTAGAAAGGATATTTTGGGGAAGATATGCTTAATCAAGAATTTGGCTAAAGTGAAGGAATAAACTCTGTAAAGCTTGAGAGGTAAGCAGGTGACAATAGGGGGAGCACAAATTAAAAGTCCTAGATATGAGTAAGCACAGCCATCTTAGAATTACTTCAAGAAACCTACAGTAGAATAAGGGAGGCAAAACTTGGTAGGAGTAGCTTAGGAAAGAGAGACAAGGAACACATTTTGCAGAACGTGGAGTTTTTTTTTAATATATTTTATTTTATTTATATATTTTTGACATCGATTGTGGTTCCCATGGATTTCCCACCACCATTTCAAACACATGGAGTTTAAATGCAATGTGGTGGGAGTATTTTGGATGTGAGTATGAATGATCTGATTTATGATTTTAAAACTTTACACTGGCAACGGTGAAGAAAATCATAATTGACAAATTTGCACAGCTTTGGGTAAAAGATGGCACTGATTCATAGCATTTCACTGGGAGTACAGAAGGACTTGAACAGAGACTGTTAAAAATGACAGTGGAAAAATCCTGATATTCTTTAGTGGGCTGTTTTTAATAAATTCCATGGGCTGAGCCCCAATGTTCTATCATTAAAATAATCAAAGAAGCAGAGAGGCTTATTGGAGAAATGACTAATGATTTTAGTCTTGCCTCAGTTGTTCTTCAGCAATAATATAAGAGCTAATGGACTAGATTAAAAATCAGCTGGTATGAAAAGTAATTGTGCCCTTGTGACTGGAGAGAGGTAATGTAGCTCCAATAAATTTGCTGACAGGAAGTGACCTGGGATCTAGGAAAATGAAGTCTCCTGAATCTCAATTCAGAGACTGAGTGAGAGAAGTTACTTGGATTTCAACTTTTGATAAATCCTTTACTACTAAATATTTTAGTAATTGCCTCAGTAATAGAGAAACATTAATGTTATTAACTCCTGGAAGGACAAATAATTCTATTGCTAATTAGTAGAGAACTGCATAGATACTTAAAACTTTAAGCTATTTTAAGGTAGAGCACCAAGGTTGGTTCTTCCTAAACTGGATAATGATGAACTGTTATTGGGCTCCTATACTGAAGAACCTGTATCATCCACCCAGGCAATTCTTTTGTGTCTAAAATACACCAAATTCAATACTCATGATCAGAATTACAGAACAGGATAAATGATATGTGTAATAAATAGGTTCTGAAAAAGTATAATCTGGTCCAGTGCTGTTTTCCAGCTTTCATTTTGAATTGCTTCTCCCTTAATATACAAATATGCTAAGGCTCAACCATGTCTTTTTTGTTGCTGTTGCTGTTGGGTTATTTTCTGTAGCCTCTGTTGTGGTGTTTCTTATTTATTTATTTTTGTTTTGTTTGTGCACTGTAAGTATTTGATAAATTGTGATTGTCTGGGGTAAGCTCCATTATAGGAAAATTTGGGAAGAGTTTTTTTCTCTCCTTGGGTTAGAGAAATAGCTCATTATGGGAGGTTTAGTGGCTTATTAAATTATTTACTCTTTTTTATTTATTCATTTCCTTTCTTATATTTCATAAACAAATGGTATATATCCAGAACAATACAGAGGACACATTTTAAAAGATGACTATAAAAGATGATTAAGGTACTAGTTGTCTTAGATGAGTTCATATTCTAGCAGGGGCAATTATAATTTAATAAATTCTTTGCAACATAGGAGTGAAATTCTGAAGTAGCATAGAGACCATTTCTTGCTAGGAAGCATTTTATAAGGAAGTGACATTTGAGGGAGGTTTTCAAAGAGATGTAGGATTTTCTCATACAGAGTATCAAGATGACTCTAAAAAGTATGAAGATACAAAAACAAAAGGCATAAAGATAAGAAAATTTTTTTCCAGTGGGATTAATGTAGTTGAGGTAAAGTAGGAGAAGTTGGGGGGAGGAGGCACTAGAAGGTTGGTTCGAGCCACTTTATAAAGAATCTTTATGTTATGATAGGTGTTTTAATTTTATTTTATGAACAGTGAATAGACACCATCTGAGTCTATCTAGACTGCTGCAATAGAATACCATGGAATCTGTGACTTATTAACACAGAAATTAATTTTTTTCTCACAGTTATGTAGACTGGTGAATCCAAGATCAAATTGCTGGCAAATTCCATATTGGATGGAATATGGTTCATAGACAAGTTTTCTGATTCATAGACAGACAGCTTGTCTTCTACATACAGTCTCACATGATGGAAAAGGAAGGATGTTCTTTGGGGACTCTTTTAATGCTGCTAATCCCAGTTATTACCTAATCACCTCCCCAGATTCCCATCTCCAAACATGATTGCTTGGAGGAGTAGGCTTCAACATATGAATATTTGTAGGACAGAAATACTCAATCTATATTATTCCATAAATGTTTGAGTTGCCATTATGGACTGAATTGTGTTCCCCACAATTTTATATGTTGAATCTCTAATTCCCAATGTGACTGTATTTGGTGACAAGGCTTTTGAGTATAATTAAGAACTAATTTAAATAAAGTGAGGTTATAATCTGGGTTCTTAACCCAGTATGACTGGCCTCCTTGGTGGAAGAGGTGTGTTGTTAATACAGCTGTAGCAGATGAAGACAATTATGAAATTAATTTTGCATAATTTTTCCTCTTTGACTTCTGAATTACTGCTTTCTTTAGTTATCTTCCTGCCCTGCATCTCACTCCTCCCTTGAGTCTCCTGCTTTCTTTGTGGACTTACCTTTCTTTATTGTCTCCTTTAATGCTGCATTTATTTATTTGTTTGTTTATTTCTATTTTCTTATTAGATTTATTTAATTGTATTTGACAACATTTGTAGTCCTCAGGGAATTTCCAGTGCTGCTTTCTTAAATGTTGCTGTTCTCCAAGCTTTTGTTTTGTCTTTAACCTATTTATTCTCATGCTATATACCTCTGTGGTGAATTTTATTTCTTTCTACGATTTAAATTTGCCATATGTTAATTACCGTAAATATTAAAATACATGTCTTAAGTTCACACTTCCTTCTGATCTAACTCCTGGATATATGTAGGTATTTCACATCTTCACACTCATCTGTCACCCCAGCAGCTCACAGAGTGTTCCAATGGAAAATGATGTTCCATTGACCAATCTGTTCCTATTTATGTGACCTAAATCAGAAAATGTTATCATCATCTAGCCAGATACCAAAACTGGAAATGAGAGAGTCATTCTATATTCCTCCACAAATCCACATTCCTTCCTACAACTTCAGTTAATCATGAGTATCCAAAGATGCTGCCTGTATAGCATTTCTATTACTAGCTATTTTCATCAATTCCTTTCTTTCTGCTTTAAACCAGGCACCAGCTATTTCTTAGTTACATTGGCTTCTAATCAGTGAGTGTTGAGTTCATACTACCTATGTTTTATAAAAGCTAGTTATTTTCAAATGTTGTAATTTTGAGATAATAAATGAGTAGAAAATGTATATGATTGAACAACTAAAAGTCTATCTAGCTTTTGATGTTTCACATAATGTCAGGTTTCCTACACAAGATGAATAATCACTACAGAATTGCCATATATACCTCCAGGATTATTTCAGTTTAAAGACTGTATATGATTCAATATGATATTTAGTAGGAAAGGACCAATAAATGGCACAGGTTCCTAGAATAAGTAAAAAAATCTTTTCTTTTAATGTGATCTTAATACAATTTACACGTGTGACTCTAACTGAAATCTAAATAAAGCTGTTTTGGAAATTCTTATTTGATTCCTGTCTTCCTCAAGAAAATTATATATATATATGCTTGTCAGTCAGAAATGTATCATTCATCTGAAACCTGCTTGGTCATTGACCTTTGCTGGATATAGATTTTTAGCTTCTAGAATCTTCTAACCCTTTTAGTTCATTTCTTTTTTTCTACAAGATAAATTCAAATCTTTTTATAGTCCCATTCATTTTTTTTTTCTGTCCTGCTCTATTTTTGCTTTTCTGGGTCAGAAATCCAGTAACAGTCCCAAATGTCCTGGCCTTCACAATTCATGAGTGTTGGTAATTCAGATCTTTCAGCTCGGGATGTAGTACTGTGCCAACTAAATGTGGAAAAAACCCCACCACAACAATAACTTTTGGACAAGAAGCCAAATGCATACAAAATAAAAATTCTCATTTCTTTTGTAGTTTCACCTCTTTTTTTTTATAAAGATTTATTTATTTATGCATACATGCACTGGGGTACAGACCAGAGGTGTCGGGGGGCGAGAGGATTCACCACAGAAAGCAGGGGGCAGAACAGGCAGATCAACAGAAGCATACTGCTGAGGGGAGCAGTGGGCACAGCAGGAGAGGTCTGCTATGCCATGTGGGTCCCCACCCTGGCCAGCAGCAGGGATCGAACTTGTGCTGCAGTGGCTGCGGTTTGCTTCATAGTGCGCTGCTTACCCCACTGCGCCACCAGGGAGGCCCTGTAGTTTCACCTCTTACTACTCTTACTAAGGAATATATCATCTTCATGAATTGTTAGGCTTCTCCAACATACTGTGAACTATTCTGCTAGAAAAACATGAAACATAAAGCCAGTGAGAAAATGCAAATATCACTAGGTATCACTTTTTATTAATGATTTTGATTCATAACTTTTTAAATTTTTTTATATTTTTCCATTGTATATGTATTCTATTTTAGTACTGTTGTTTTTATAGATGGGTGAAAATCAATGGATTAATTGGTTGGGCAAATCAATAACATAGTATAGATTGCTTGTCTCTGACAAAAAGGAAAGCCACCTGATTCTGAAAGCAAAGCATTTCTGTTACCTCTAAAGAAGATTTACTGGTATACAAATGACAAAGAATCTAATTAGAATGTTTGCCTGAAGCTTGATGTTGCAGTGAAAATTCACAAAAAGGGGAGTGGGCATTTTCCCCCCTGCCACATTACCCTTCCTCAATTGAAGATAGTTTAGAAATCAAGAAGAAGCTATGAAATTTTCATTTCCACTAGTCTTGCCATAATGCAACTGAACAGCTGCTCTGTCTCCCACTGTGACTTAGTCAGATGAGGGGAAAACAAGTGACTTCCAAATCTGGTGCTTGCATTTAGTGTTGTCAAAGCTCTAGGCTACCACAAGATGCCGGTGCTTTAGAACAATTTCAGTTATGAGTAGATGACTCATTAACATTGGCCAGTTAATGATTAAAAAAAAAACCCACTTTGGTCATGGATACTGCTGTTATATGCCTCCCCTTCACATATCTATTCCATAAAACATTGAAGAAATCATGCATTGATGATAGTCAAACTCCCAAAAGTAAAAGAACAAAAAAGGAAAGGTACCCTTTAAGTAAGAAAGAGCTAAAGTTATCTTCAATAAGTTCCTTTCTAGTCTCCCATGATATGCAATAAATCACAGAATAAAGTATACTGTAGCATTAAGATTTTTCTTCTTTCAACTGAAAAGCACTTGGTTTTCAATTTTTATTCATTTTCTTAGTAACTGTGTTTCTAAGCAAGTTAGTTGATTTCTCATATATAAAATGAATAAAAATACCTGCTTGATCAGCTTGTTGTGAGGATCAAAGATAATGAAAATTTATTCTTACCAAACATTTAGTAAGAGAAAGTGATGAAAATGATGATGACCAACAAACAAGTGTTTTCCTTTATAGTAAGTTTATTAGTTCTTCTCATATAACAAGCAAAGAAATATTGATCAGATGATTTCCCTATAAGAATAGATAGTCTTTGTGTCTTAAATGTTCATGGTTCTAATGTACATTTTTTCATATCACAGCAATATCTGAATTAGGATTATTTAAAATGGGTTTTCATTGGAATAATATCATAAGAGCTACCATTTATTGAGTGTGAATTATGTACTATAGTCACATATGTACTTTATAGGCAAGCTTAAAAATTGAGTAAAGTCACACAAACTGAGGAAATACAAACTCAGTTTTCATAGCCATATCTTATTTCAAAACTCATGCTCTTAACCAGTTTTGATCAATTTCCTTCTAAGTTGCAGATTTTTCTTTAAGCTCTGGGGTTGATAGTGTCAGAAATGGTATCTTAGGTAAGCTTTGGTACACAAAATTGGTAGCTAAAGATGGAATAAAGATGTTCACTTTGTGTTTTTAAGTTCTTCTATTTTCTGGAACAAATTAATGCTGTCTCAGCATTCTAAATGTTTTCACTGATTTCTGATTCCTCTGCACTAGTGATGTGAGGACTCCCTGTAGAAACCACCTTCTTCCTGATTCAATATTATTTATCCAATATAGGCCCCGACAACTTCACTTTGCCTTGAATCACTTATTGTCTAAGATTCATGTAAATTAAAAATGCAATCTCAATGATGTTCTGGAATGATCAGAATGGGTCATGAACCATCTTACTACTGTTTTCAATTTTTTGATAAATATGTCTTATCTACTAATTGTAGTGAAATCTGCATTCTCTTCAGCCTGCCATGCCTACTGTCTTCCCAAAGATAATGCTACAAAGAAAATGCCTGCTTGGCCCCTTGGAACTGCCATCATCCATGAATGGTGAACGAGTCCCTATGAAAGCAGAGTCTGACTTTGCATATGCAAGTCATTTTCATGACCAGTAATATACGAAATCTTATAATCTTAAGAACAATTTGAAATGCTATTTGTTAATATCATACACAGTTTGTCTGAACAAAGTAGAAATTGGCATTAGACCTTGGGCACTTCCTAGAACTTGCTATGTGTTTAAAAACTCCAGAAATGCCAAACATACCCTTTCCTCAGTTCTTTATTGCTGTTTTGGTGGGTTTTGAGTTTTTGTAAAAATCATTGATCAATCTTCCTGAGTAGAAAAATAGATGAGAGAAAAATTGTTTTTTGAAAAGCAGAAGAAAACTGGTATCCAAGAATGGATATGAGAGAATGATTCAGATCAAATCCACCTTTTGGTATTATTTATAGAACAGATGAAGGTAAGATGATGAACTGAATCTTTCTTTCTGTGCAAATATGGAGGAAGGAAAGTACTTTCTGTGGAATGATGTAGAGTTATAGTGGGTGCTGCTTGCTTTCCTTGTGAAAAGAAAGGGATATAGCCAGGAGAAGTATTTGGAAATATGTGATATGTATGTGGATACACACACTGTATATAATATACATACATATTGTATATATCATACACATACATATCTATGTTGCACATATATTTGTATATGTTGCATATACCATATATGTTGTATACTATATACAGTGCACACATATTGTATGCATACAATATACACATGCACATATACACTGTATATATGTACACACATGTATAGATACACATATATTGTATATAAACTGTGTACATATGTGTTTATGGATATATACATGAGAACAGATAAATAGAAAAATAGATAATTGGTTGTATATCTGCTTTCCAATTTTGATCTCATTAACTTTGATGTAGCTTTATTCTCTTTGGTGCATTACATAAAATTTAATGTAAACCAGAATAAAAAAGACACCTAGTTCTGAGGAGCTTGTTATTAAAGCTAAGGAATCTATACATTGAGGTTGGTTAGGGGAAGGGTGAGAAAATCATTGAAGTTGGAAAGTTGGTTAGAAGAAACTTTATTGATTTGATTAAAATCAATTTGAGTGCTTATTATATTGAACATTTATGTTAGAAACTGTCAGGTAGAAATATGCCACTGAAAGACATCACTTCTTTGGCAATCTGCGCTGAAATATCTGATAGAAAATGAAAAACCATTATGGCTACCTAGTTGCAGGTCCAATTACAAATGACTCCAGAGCCTTCTGCAATGTGACCTGATTCTAAATTGTCCTTAGGATTGTCATCCAGTCTGCTGGCCCTCTGCTTTCTGCCTACTCACATGTAATTGGGAAATGGAAAGTACTTATCTGTCTTGTTGATAGCACTGTGTTCATTTGATAACAGTTGCTCCATGAGAACACTAGAAGAAAGTACATTTGCGGCAGCTGTAAATTCACTCACTGGAATGAGTAAATCATGGGTATTGCAAATGGACAAATAGACATTGGGATAGGGAAGTAGGGACAACAGTACTTCTTAAAAAAATAGAGCAATGAAATAAAATTCTTCTTTCACCTCCTTTATCGTCTTCTATTTTATTGAAAAAAGTACAGACATGAGAGGAAACATTGGAGAATGGCATTGTGGAAAGATGAAAGACACAAACTTTTATTCTTGATAGGAGCAGAATTTAAACATTAGGAGTACAATTCACACCCTTTATTCAGTTATCCTTCAAGAATTTTCCTTCTGCCTTCTGAGATTTGTCATGTGCTATTACTGCTCCTGAAAATGCTCACTTAATTTTTTCTCTGACAGTTCTATAACTGTAGGGAGACAAAGCTTATTTTACAGTAGAATCTTGCATGGGGCAATTTTATGCTGATCTGGTGAACCACAGTTTTGTGAATATCCACTGCATTGCCTGGCTAAGGGAGCACATTTTCATAGAAAGAGCTGGCAGTACAGGAATGTGTTTAAATGTAAGAATTGAATGTAGGAACTTTACATTGTATACAATTTTTATGAACCATAAATAAATGAACACAGAACCACATGTGCAAATAGTCAGATCTAAAACCATGTTCACAGATTTCATGGGAAGACTTTTCAACTCAGCAAGCATGGAGAAGTGTTTTGCTAAAGAGCTGTCACCATCATAAAAGCAAGGATTTTTCATCTTTTATTAGCACTTCTGATTTAGATAGCTGAAAAATACTTTGTCTCATATGTGAAAATGAAAATACCCAACCCAAGTTGTCTTTTTGGTAGTGGCTTTTTGTCTAACTTGGAGGATTGTCTTAAATTCCTTTTTGGCATATTAGTAGCAAAACTCTTGCAAAGTTGAGCAGATGCCTTTATTTGCGGGTTTATGAAATTGTTTTATTAAGAAAAAAGGAGGAGTAGGATAAGGTGTTTCCACAGGCAGTTGTTGTTTTAATATCTTGAAATATTTTAAAGGACTCAAGTCATCGTTTTTTAGTAACAGAGTATTAAAGCATCAGAGTAGTAACAATAGAATCAGAAATTGGAAATCATATACTATGCTTATATATAAAATCTTATAACCCTGATAAGTCTTTTCAAATATAAAATATAAGATGCCCAGGTTTCTTTCAAACCTTGTTGAAATGGGCATTCCCAGCTTCCTTTATGTCTGAACTTCTGTAAGATGAAGGTCCTTGCCCAAAGCCACAGACAGAGCTGGGATTTAAATGACTGAGTCCTTACCCCTGGTCTTGCCTTTCTTTTTACTTGACAACACATCATCCAGCAAAGTTGCAAATCAATAAGAATGAAAACTTCCTTTTTCCCTGCAGTGTTAAAGAGAACAGGTTCACACAGCAGTATCTATAGCAGCACTGGCTGCTGGTTCACTAAGACCTTAGTCACTTTGGTGTGGAACAGTAGGGATATTTAGGAGGGCCAGTCTGAGAATGAAAACTTCCGTATATAATGAGAACAGAGATTACTGCCTTGTGAGTTCAACATAGGTGCTCTCACTGATGCCCACTGGCTGTGTGACTTTAGTCTAATCACATTATTTTCCTCTGCCTTATCTTGGCCATAAACAAATGGGACATGGAGGCAGAACAGTCTTGCTCTCTATATTTGTGGTATTAAATTAATCTCTGGAACTACTTTCAAAACACCGGGGCTAAGGTGGTATTTTCTGTATTGATCTTTATTCTAAATCAAGTTGGCATTTAAAAAAATCTTTATTTGAGTATTTATGAATGTTTAACTTGTTTGGGAGGAAGTATGATGACTTTGAAAATGTAAACAAGTGTTGTTGAGATAAATATATAGAGTGCAAAAAATGAATTAAAAGATTTTTAAATGTGAAAAGGAATTTTTTCCTCAACATTTCAGCTGTGATTTTGTGAACTTATAATATTTGATTAAGGTTTTTAACAGAAGCACATATTTACTAATCATCCAACCAAGTCTGTCACATCTTGCCTATGCATTTTTAATTTGACACAGCACACTGAAATATAGAAAGCATACTTTGCTAATTTCCAGTTTTATAGGAAAACTCAGGTGCCAGCAAGATATAACATTTCACACAAATATATGATTTTTCAATGGAGAAAACTGTAGTGCAAAGAGGATAACAACATGGTTTGAATTTACTCAGTTTTTATAGTTGGTGGCATAAGGCAAGAGAGTGGAAATAGGATGGAGTAGAAGGATTGTAGTAATGAACAATTGTGAGTTAATAGTGATAAAGGAGGGAGACTTAATAAGTGTTGTCTAAAAATGCCTGAAGTTGATATACAGAAATCGCCACCATTGCCAAACTACGGAAGAGGCTGGTGGGGTCACTCTTCCTCTTTGGAAACTGGAAAATGTACCCTTAGATTGCACAGTATCACTGTATTTCATATGCTTTCAAAGACTTCCTTGGTTAATAATTTTGGTGTCACTTAGACTGTGTGAAAATGTCATGGTTGTCAAATGAGCAGCAAAGAGAGATTCCTACAGGATTGTGATGTGGAAAATGGTGGCAACTGTAGTTCCAGCTGAGCATCAGCTCACAGGACAAAGATAATTTGACATCTGACCTTTTATATGCTTGCTGCTGCTTGTTGGTGGCTAAGGTCTAACAGCCACATACAGAAAAGTACATTAGTTAGTTGAAAAATGGGGGAACAATGATGGTAGTTCAACTTCAGGTATGAGGAAGTCAGGTGGCCGAAGAAAGTAAAATGGGGAGTGAGTACTTTGAGAAGTCACCATGGTGAATTCACAGAGTATTCCAGGAATAAAATACTCTGAAGGATTCTGGAGGGTCTGTTGTTTGACCACAAGATCAGTCCTGTAATATTGTCTACTTTCTTCTTCTGATCTTAAACTATGAATTTCTGAATGACATCTTCAAGGAAATGCTATTTTTCTTATCGTCCTTTGTGTAACTCCTTGGCTTGTGACAGCCATATAAGATTTCCTTCCCTCTGCACCTATTTTCTTTTCAACATAATATTGTCTCAAAATCCTCTTTCAATAGGTAATATTTTTCTTATTTTTGTGGAGTCCTTTTCTTCCAGCTCCTGCCATCCTCTTCTCCAATTGTTTGTTACTTGCTTGAGGTGTACAGAAAGTTAAAGCTGCTAGCATGTGGGCATTGTAGACCGAACAAACTGGAGCTGTCAGCAGGTGTGGATTCTGGGATGATTCCAGCAGCCTGTCTGCTCATTTTCAAAGGAAACCACATTATCAGCAGAGTTGAAGCTGGTCTCCTTAGAAAAATAAACAAATCTCTGACTGCTCTTATAAAACTCACAGATCTTGTCAGGATGTGTTCGAAGTTGCTGACAGATCATCAATTAGAGAGGGTGCATGTGTGAAAACAAATGTGGGAAGTGATTGGTGTATGGCTTTTTGCGGGGTGACAGTGGCTCTCAGTAGACTAAGAGACAAACTGGAATCCATTTCTCTCTCAACTTTGAAACGTGGTAGTGCCAGATTTCCAAGGGCAGGGATTAACTTACTGAGTGAGACTTACTTTTTCCCAACCCTAGAAAATTGTCATCATTAAAATCAGTTAATGCCATAACTTGTCCCAATAGAAGGGAGGACTTTAAGGGTATAAGTGATTATTTAAGATTTGATTTGTTACATTTAATCAGAACAACAAAATTTTGTTCTATCTATCTTACTAACAGTACTAATCTGGAATTAATGTTGGTGGAATAAATTGTGCTGGAGAGAGTAGTGTGGGGTCTGTGCTTGGTATTATAGGTGATATTTCTGAGCTTTGACATCTATTTTAGTAAGTTCCAATGCTATTTCAGAAAAGGTAAAAATGGATAGTCTTGTTGTTCTGCAATATTTGATTAGACCCATCCCACAGTTATTTGAATACGTAAATATTTCATTGAGTGATAAACACACGAGGAGCTCTTTTAACACTTGATATTGAACTTGGTGATACTACTGTTCATCAGAGACCTAATCTATGTAAATGGTGGTGGTAAAGAACTGGAAACAATGAGCTAAAAATAGGAATAAAAGTGACCTGACAGATTGCTGAGACTTAAATTGAACACTTTTCTCGACTGCTTCTGATTTACACCCATTTCTTTTTCAGGGTGAAATTGTAATTTGAAGCAATCTGCATTCAAAAGTGTCCAGATTAAAAAAAAATCATGAAAAAAAAAAAGAAAAAAATCATGATGTTATCGGAGATGCTAACACATTTCTAAGGAAATAAATCTTGACATTATTGGATTATAGTTTAATTTTCAGGACTTTCATCTACATCCCTGACTATGTAGAGTTTGTTTTTAGGTAGGTAAAATACCTACCTAAAATAATTGTATTTGATAAATACAAAGGTATCTTTTTTTTTTTTTTTAATGAGTGTAGATCTGCATGCTACATTCATTTTGCATTACTAACTGAACTTAGTAGAGAATCTCCTTTGGATTACAAAATAAAAACCAACATTAGGCTTTCCCTATTTTATTAAGTTCTTTTTGTATTGTTTCTTACTCCATTTTAACATCCAAATCTTGAGTAGTGTTCAGAACCCAAAACCCATCAAATATGTAATCTTCAAAAATTGCTTAGCTTCTTCCTGTGCTTCCACTGATATATTTCCAAATGTGCCATGTAGGGGAAACAGAGATTAAGAAAGTGAATGCTGAAAAGAAGATGCCAGTTTCAAACTGTAGAGTACATCAAAAGGTTTGACTCTCAGTTTTTTTTAGCCTGCCACGGTTATGATAAAAGATCAGTGGGATCTCTTTTCATCTACCATTCAATACAGTGTCTATTGCTTATGTTTTAATATCGCATATAGCTTTGCATTAGAGATTTTATATGTTTTCTCACAGATAGTATGGAAGCACACATTTTATTGATAATGTGTGGAGCTCCTTCCACATAATGCCTAAAGTTAGAGTTTTCAGCCATCATTTTATTGGTACCTTTGTCTTTTAAGCTCATTATATCAGGTGAAAAATCATTCCATTTCAGGTGATGTCTTTTGTAGCTTTTTTTCAACATGAATCAGTATCAAGAAGACAGAGACAAACAATACAAGAAGTAGATATCTTACAAATTCTAACCAAGTTTTCACAAGATCTTGGCAATCTTGACCCAAACCATCGATGAGAAGCTATTATTGGGGAGCTTGGTCATCCCTGGGGATAATCACTCTGCCATTAGTAAGTTTTGGTGACTAATTTATAAAATAGTACTGACATTGTGGAATAAATAACCAGACTCAGGCATAAACAATTTGACAAATGTTAATTATTGTATTAATGTATTTTGAGCTTTCTGGGAGTAACAGTTTCAAGCATCTAGTATTTAGCAAACATGAGTTACAAAATCCTGTCCCCATTCTCTCTCCAGCAGTTAGTCTGACTTGTAATTCTTTTTAGATTTTCAAGCTGAAGTTCATTTTGCACTTAGAATGCTTGATGAACTAGAAAATATTAATAAAGCTGCTTCTTATTCACCTACTCAATGTCAAAATGTAACAGACTGATTAAAGAGAAAAAAGACATGAATAAAATGACAGAATACACATTAAATTTTAATCACTACAGATTCATCTAAGACATGTAGCTGACATGCTGAAAAGGAATTATATTTAGGTCAGGGCGATGGCAGTGTTGTTTAAGAAGCTGTTTGAATTTATGCAGCTAGTGGTGGAATTGGGGCATGAAGAGTACAAGTATTTTTATGTTTTTTAACACAAATGTTTAGACTGAGTCCCCCAAAAATCTAGATGGTGATTTTGATGGTAATGTATTTGGACAAAAAATGTGTATGAAAGGTAAAGAAATCTTAGTAGGGTAGAATCCTACGGTACCCACATAATTTAACCCAGGAAATGTTTCTGGGAAGACTGGAGAGGGGGAAGATATACCTGAAATAGCCCTTATCTATCACAGACAAGTGGAAAAGTGAATCTTAAATGACAAAATGTGTATTATAGAAACCTAGGCTATTAATTAGTGTGAAGTTGTGTATGCTTTTACAAAGTATCTGACATATTTGTGAAAAAGAGGCATAAAGCTATTTTAACTGCCTAGCTCAAAGGGGTCAAATTCTTTAGCATAAATTCAATAGAATCCACAATTTGAACCCAGTTTACTTTACCTTCCAAGACTTTTCGTTTGTGCATTCAGTAATTCATTTACCTACCAGAGCACTTATTCTTTTCAAACTTACCACTACAGTTGGAGGAGGAGACTGTGGAGCAAAGGTATATTGGAAAAACTTAGCCCTGTTTTTTAAATCATCAAAGCGTGTATATCACTCAAGGTTCAATTAAAATCTTTCTGCTTTCATATCCTTTCATCTTCTAGAAAAAGATAGCCTCTTTTTCTCTTCAAGCTTGTGATAATCTATATCTATCCTTTGGGACTTTTTATTTTCCAGTTTTTATAGCAATTTACTAATGCATTTTCATTAGTAGTCCCTAAAATGATATGCTTCTGAAGACCAAAGGATCATGTCTTTTTATTCTTATATGCATCATACAGTCCATCTGACCATCTTGCTAATAGTTATCTGTTAATATGTTGATTTAATAACTCTCTTATTTACATTCTTATTATGTCCTGTAAGTGTTCAAGTTACTGTAAAGTTTGAGGGGGAGAGAGAGAGAGAGAGACACTAAAAGTCTGGAATTAAACAGACTAAGCAACAGTAGAGTTAGGATCCCAAGTGGTTCATTTGCATGAATGTGTAAGTTGACTAGCAAGGTAGGAAATATTCGCTATGTGGAGACTATAAACAAGGGTAGAAATCATTGGGATGAAGTGTGTAAATTACCTGAAGTTAAATCTGTGAAAGCAACATGGAGGAAGTCCTAAAAGGAATGATCCCTTACATATATATGTCACAAATCTGCATGGTAGCAAAAGTTTCTGTTGCTTAGTTAGCAATTAAGTTCTGAGATTTCTATTGTGAAAAATGCAAATACATTACCTAGGAGAGAAAATGCAACTACCACTTTAGCATCAAATATGAACCATGTTTTAAAAAAAGCCATAAGGAGAAAAAGAAAAGGAACATTCATGGAACATCTGTTACATTATGTCACTTAAATGGCACAGCTAACTCTGAGGTTTTATTACCATTTAGAGATAAAAAAAAATACATTTAAAGTGACTAAATGACTTGCCCCGTGTGATACCTGAGGGTCTCAGCTAAGGTGAATCTCTATCACAGCAGCATGATAATAACAAGTGTATTGACAAATACCATTTCCCAGCCACTATCTACTCCATATGGTGCTGTGTTTATATACCACATCTTAGTTACTCTTCCCGATATTACTGAACAGTAGGGGTTATCCTCATTTAAATACAAGAAAACTAAGACTCAGAGGGATTGAGTATCATGACTCTTATCACACAGCTAGTATGAGTTATGAAACACAGGTTCAAATCCAGATGCAATTAACTTTCCAGTCCAAGTTCTTAACCAATCCCGTATAGCGTTAGTGCTCTAAGACTAAGACAGACAAGTTGATTTTTTTTAACTTTATGATTCAATGTATTGGCACCATCTTATTATTTAATACATTGTTAAGAAATCAGGTACTTCAACAATTGAATCCCTGCCAGTGTCAGTTCTCATTATGTCCTTTTTGCCCTTCACTCAAGAAAATTCACATCATATTCAAATAGTATATAATACCGTATAATAGGATCCTGTGCTTTAACTGGCAGCTCATCTGAAGCTCATTAGGAATGTCTATTTTAATCAGATGTCTATCTTGCTGCATCCAGTGAGAGAACAATCTTTTATACTTTTGTGACTACTCAGGAAAGACTATTGATTTGTAGTTTCTTCAGCCTTGTCATTATGCTTTCTTGTTGGAGTGAAGAGTGTTCATTCAAAGCCAACTATTTAGGTGTGCTGGAAAAATAACACTGAGCCATGGCTTTTCAATGAAAAGATGTATGCAGGGCAAGCTGTTATATTAGAATAAAACATAAGAATATGAGAAAATGTGGAATGATGACATTTATAGATTAAATCATGTTAATTATTTGCTAATCTACCCAAAGTGAGCTATATTTAAAGATGATGACTGAACAGGGTCAATTAATTTTAAATAGATGTTGTCTGGTGTCGTTTGTTCTTTCCTTTCAAGATGACTAATAAATAACATAAGCATTTCCCTCTCTTATTTGTCATCAGGACTGTCATGAAATATGTTTAATATGTTACCAAATTTAGTAGTATCTTGGGCTTAGAATCAGGTATCAGATGTTTAACATACACTAAAGGCAGAAAGGAAACTCAGGAATGAACCCAAGAAGCATAGAACAATCTCAGTGCACTCAGAATGTAAATACTACATGTCATTGATAAGCTATGATGCATCTGATCCAATGTGTTCATGCAAAATATTTTCAGGTCTGTTGCCAAGGAGTGAGGAGAATACTCAGCATTTATAAATGTTTTAAAATTGTAAAAATTAAAATTTTACTTAAAAGATAAATATTCTGTCATGATAAAATTCTGCCTTTTTACAAGTTATATTTTAGATCCATTTAAATTCGATTATCCCAGTAGACACTAAGAAATTTTAAATTGTACCAAGTGTGTTTGATAACCTCATAATTAATACCAAGCAGATTGTAGTGGGGTGCATTTAATTGGTATTTATAATTTACTATTTAATTATCTTTTCAATTTATACATCACTGTTGTTTCAACAATTTCCATGATAATAATTCATTATTTTGCACAGCGCAGTGTTTTCCTTATGAGGGAGATTTTAATCTTCCTATCAATTTAATGAATTATGTATGATACAAAATTGTGTTTAGACAAATCCTGAAATCCTGAATTATCTAGACTCTACCTACATTGGTCAGGAAAGACTTCAGAGAGAGTAACCACTGCCTTGTTAGTTACTTGGTTGTTAGCTGGACTTGTTTCTTATTGCTGCTCCAACAAATGACCACAAATTTAGCAGTTTAATACAACATCCATTAATTTCCTCATAGCTTTCCTAGGTCAAAAGCCAGGTACTCTGTCACTCAACTGGTTATCTAATTGGTCTCACAGGTCCAATCCCAAGTTCCAGCCAGGCAGCATTCTTCTTTTTATTTAGTAACATAGGTTTACATTGTTGTTCGTGTTTTAGAGGTGTGAGATCTCCTCCTTCAGGTGTTGTTAACACATGGCACCCACATGGAAGAATCCGTCTCTAGTACATGTAGGTAACTGACAGAATTCCATTGTAAGGCTAGGATCCCTGTTTCCTTGTTAATTATCGTTGGTGGTTACTGTTTTGTAGAGGTTCCCTCATTCCTTACCTTGCATTCTCTGTCATCTCAAAGCTGCCAATGATAAACTAAGTCCTTCTCATGTTTCAAATCTTCCTACTCTCCTCTGTCTCATCTGAATCTCCTTCCCCTTCTGTGACATTTGTCTGACAAAATCTCCTGCCTTCTTTTTATGCATCTAAGGTCTTATGTGATTATTTGAATCCAAGCAGATAATTTAGATTAATATCTCTATTTTTATGCTTAACTGATTAGCAACCTCAATTCTATCTGCAAATGTTCTTTACAGCAACACTCAAATTAGTAGTTGATTGCATAAGCAGGGGACTGGAGAATCATAGGGTGACATTTTATTAATTCTGTCTAAGACATTAGCTATTTTAGTTTCAATAGAGCAACAAAGGGAAATTACAGGAAAATCTTTAAAAATAATCCAGTTATTTTAGTTAAACATTTTATATTCTTTTTAAATGATGGGAACTGGGAAAATATCACTGCAACAATTTGGAATATGCCTCTCCTTCTTTCCTATCACCCACCCTATACTAAAATTAATCACACATCCAGTGGTATACAAAATTTTACATTATCTATTGAATATTTTTAAACCTAGTTAATGTCACAAGTCATTGTGTAATTTGGTCAGCCTAAAATGGTGGGTTAAAATGGTCTTCAAATTTTTAACACTTATTACTGTGTATTTTTCTCTATATAAACTAAATAAAATTTTAAAAATCTTCAGAAAGGAAAAAAGACAAAGATAAAAACCTTAGTTGATGCACAGAGACATAGTGAACTTTGAACTCTCCAGCAAGGAGCCCTGTTCTGCTAGATCCAGTGTCTGCACTAAGTAAGGCATCAGCTTACTAAAGTTCTCATAGCTTGACAATGTCCTACTTAATTGCTTCTTGGGCTGTTTTTGTTTCTTTTTTCATTTTTGGGGAAAAAAATATTCTCTCTTAGGTATGCTCCATAGGTTAGAACAATGCATGTTTCTTAAAGGGGTGCTTCGGTTGTAGATTGTGCATGTTCTGCAGAAGTGCCTTTTTCCCCTTTGAATGCTTGCAGCATTGGTATCCTGCACTTCTCTTACGTATCACTTATGGCAGTGACTGTCACTTGCTTTCCTGTTACTGTTTTTAATCTCAGTTGCTATCCTGCTTCCTGACATGTCTGCCTTGTGCTGTTATTATTTTTCCTCTCTTCTCTACAGCCCTCTTGTTACTACTTTTCCCATCGTAACAACCATCTTTTCTTTTTTCAAAGTTGCTGAGTGCAAAGGTTATACTCACTGTCTCCTCTTCTTGTTCACTCAATTCACAACTCAGTAATTGAAATCTACCCCTACTCCAACAATTGGTGTCCTCCTCGAGGATACCAATGTCATTTAATTTCCAGAGATGGCAGATATTTTCCATCATATATCATAGATGGTGTCACTCTCCCACATAATAGCATCTACTTCCATCTTTTAAAGGTTGATATTCCTTTGGATTCTCTCTTATTATTTCTTTTACTTTCACTTTTATAATTTTTCCCCCAGAGGATACCTTGGATTCTTAGTCTTGCCATCCATGTCTATGGTTGTGTCATTCAAATTGGTATTTCCATATCAAAATGTATCCTCATAACAAAAAAACTCCACGTCTTTATGTCCATTTCTCTGTAGCATAACCTAACATAGGTTACTTTCTCCAGACAGAGAACAGAGTTAGGTGTGTAAAACAATTATTAAGCATCAGCAGCCATTAAAGGAAGAGAGAACAACAACTCAGGTAGAGAGAGGTACTGGTGGCCTGATGACATCTCAGGTGATGCTGTGGGATGCCCCAGAGCACTTCTCATCCCCCAGAGCTGTCCTGCACTGGCTTGAAGTGGGCAGGTTCTGAATAACATTTTGCTCAGTCACAGCTGGAAGTCACGGAGGGGAGATTGTGATCCTGGGTGCTTCCGTAGTGGGGCAGGCCCTGAAGGAATTCGAGGCTGGAAGCTGTGTGGTGGCAGCATTGGTTCTGCTGAGCAGCGAAACTTCCCTTCTAGGGAGATCTGACTGGCACATCACCGTGTCAACCAACTCTCTCCTGAGTGTTTTCTGATTAACCCAGATTCACATACTCCTGATGTCACCTGAGGAGATCCTTACTGCCCCTTGGTTGAAGTTAATTTAAATTTTAAATGAAATTTGAAATTAAAATTAATTTACAAATTTAACTAAAATTTATTGCATGTCTAACAAATGCTAGACCCTGTTCTAGACACAAGGGATTTATAAGTTCACAAAACAAAGTTTTTGTTCTAAAGGGGTTTACATTGTAAACAAATAACCAAACACACAATGTTTCAGGAGGTGATAACCTCCTTTCCCTTAACTCCATTCTATGGATAAACTTGACTTAGTGTGACTCTTCTGGCCTTTCCCTCCACAGCAGAGATTTTCTCTTTTTATTCTTTTGCAGAAGAGCACCATGGAGGAGTCAGAGCGGGTAGGGATGTCTATACAGCAGATCGAAACTAAACTGCTCTTGAAGTGGTGAGTTGAGAACAAAGGACTACAATATTAGTTTTATCAGCAATAAATATTGTTGACATTTTGAAATTTATTTGTCTCTCCCATGTTTTCGTTCTCAAGTTTATCTATACATGGGAGGCTAAGCAGCAGGTATTATATTTTAAACTCCCCTAAATTCTATCACACTAAGTACTAGATAGAGAAAAGTGCAGTGAAGAATAGTATGAGCAGGGTAGAAAGAGAGAGGGCAGTGAGACTATGTGGTGACTACTTTGTGTAGGGTTATTAGGAGATGTGATCTCTGAAGAGGTGACATCTTCTTTGAACAGAAGACCTTTATTTATTGGCTCCCAGCAGCTCACACTTTGACCCCCTAAATGTTAGCTTAGCTTTCTTGGTTTTCTAGATTTGGCTTTTACAAGACTGGTATGTTTTTCACATTTAGTTACTTACTCAGTGTCACATTACAATGATGGCTCCAAACTTCGGTAGTAGACTAGAGATAGGTAGTTGTCCGTGTAGAGGTTCCATAACATAGCTTTATAATTTTTGTTTCTTTATGTGTCTCCCTTTCTGCTTCTATTCTAGTCAAATTCTTCTCCCTTTATAAAGAGTAGGATCTTTCCCTCACCTAAAACTACTAGGTAACAGATTGCTGGCTCTTAAAACTGGGTGGTGGGGCAAAACTTATATACTGTCACTACAAATATGAAATTATTGCATTTTCCCCCTCATAATAAAACAGTTCTCCTATGGATAATTCTAGAATGTTAAGCAATACCATTTAGGCAATATTGGTGAATATGTCAAGTACTAACCATAGTTTCATAGAAAAAAAAATGCACCCTTTTTCAACGTTGTTTTGAAAACATATCTTCAGTCACAGCTGAAGGAACTCAAGGCATAAAACTGAATTCTATAACTTATATTACCCTGTCCAACCTTCCCGGCACTCCCAGGACTGAGGAATTTCCTGGGACACAGGAATTTCAGGGCTAACCTCAGGGGAGTCCCAGGAAAACCAGCATATTTCATGTCTCCTTTGACTTAGTTTCCCAGATCTTCTACTTTGAAGACCGTAGAGAGAGTCTCTGTCGCTGTCCCATTCAGAAGGTAATTTCCTAGCTCTGTCTTGAATCTCTGACCTTAAGAGTTGCTCTCCTACTGCCCTCCCCCGCTCATGGGTGAGTGAATTTATCCTTCCAGACCACATTTACTCTAGACACATAAGTTTAGTGCCCTGCTTGTCTTCAGGAATCTCTCACTGTGTCTGAGACACATTGGGTCTCTGGGAGGTACATCGCTTTGAGAGTTTTAAAGAAAAGCTTAAGAAGCAGAAAAGTCTACATCTTCTGCTGTATATTCTCTTCTCTCAGAAACAGTGCTTCTTAGCATATTCTTGATCTTCCAACACCAAAACCAAAACATAATTGGTTTATGTCTGTCCTATTCATCTCCATTTGGACTTATTTCTCTTTCAAGAAGAGGGGTACCCTGCTTTAACTCCCAACCTCACTTTCTGGATAACTAGGACTAGGATTTAGCATGACAAACTAAATACATTTCACAAACTAAAAAATTACTGCTTCACAGAGGACTTTGCATTTTGTTTTCCTGAACAGGGTGGAATGTTTTTACTACCAGGGTTAAATTTCCTTGTGATCACGAACATTCTCGCTATAAAAATCCCATAGCATAGGGGAAAAAAAAAGTGGTCCATGCAGTAAGTGACATGAGTTTAGTGGGGAGCTGGTATTCTTTTTTAAAAAAAGATTTATTTATGTGTACAGAACTGGGGTACAGGACAGAGGTGGGTGTGGAGAGGAGTCACCAGAGACAGTGTGGGGAACAAAGCAGGCAGTGGACTGAGATACACTGCTGAGGGGTAGCAGGAGAGACAGGAGAGGTCTGTTGCGCTATGTAGGTCAGGGATGGAAATTGTGCAGCCATGACTGCGGATAGCTTCATATTGCTGCACTTTAACCCCTTGCGCCAACAGAAAGGGCCCGGGAGTTGGTATTCTTAAGGGAAGGGGGAACTTACCTATTTATTGTAAGCCTTGGGGTCTTGCTTGGAGGAATGTGACCTTAAAGTCCTCATCCATATCAATTCTAGGTCTCCAGGTTAGAAGTAGTGTTTCCAGCTAAAACTTTGTTCTTTTTTTGCTAGCTTCAGTTCCATCCAGAATATGTCATTTAATATAGATAGAGATCATTCCATGATTCTCGGGAAATTTTAACTTTCTAAGAAAGTTTTGGGGTGGTTTGTTCCCAGATCATTGTCACAAATGCAGCTGGATGGTCTAAACCACTTTCTATAGCTCCATGTCGAATAGATCCTCTTAAAATATCCATATGCTTAAAATTTATGCAGAAGTTTTCCTTGGAAGAGGGTAACAATTTATTGTATGATTTCACAAACACATGTATACACACCTATGTAGATACACATGTATACTCACAAATTAACTGCTGGTTTGACTGATGAATGACACATCCTTTTATCTCTACGCAACTCAGACCCAGGAACATCTTTTGCATTTCAGAATTGCTCAATTAAATATGAAATCCTGATTGAAATAATGGTCATTGAGCTTTTGTAATTATGTCATAATATCTGAAATGCTGAAAAGTGCTCTTAGAAGCAATGTCTTTGTCTTCCTTTACAAACATATCACTGTGAAAAGTTATATGTACACACATATTATAAATCACATTTGATTCACAGTTCCTTTTAAGCCCTAAAAACAGGATTTATAAGGTCAGACAGGCATTTTCTCTTTGTGGATTGAATTTTCTTTTCAACATTTTTGAGTGAGTGTAATATGTCTTCAACCAATTTGAATCCATTCTGGCCTATGTCAGATTAGATGATATTTGTCCTTAGTTCTGGTGTCAGTTGATATACATTGTCTTCAGATAGCCAGTACACTGTTGCAAGTTCATTTTACCCCTTGATTTCCTCCAAAGTTGCTTCAGTGTTTGTCGAATAAAAACTACTTTTAATTCAAAATTCATGAATAGAAACTATAAAGAAAAATATAACTTCTAAAACCACCATGTGTTAAAATGGGATGAAACAAATTTCTTTTGCTTTCAGGGCACTCAAATTTTCAGATATAAGAAATATAGCAGTAAGTAGATGTCAAGCCACCAGAAGTTCTCTGAAGCATCTTATGATGCTGTGTGGCACAGAATTGAGGAATGTGGAAAAGAAGTGGAATTGAGAGTCCTTGTTGATTTGGGTACCATTTGTCTAGCAGTTTGATTATTCCCCTTCTCATATTTGCTTAACTCTTATTTGTGTATCATGCAATTTAGCATTTAACTTATTTTTTAATGTTATTTTTCTCATTTAGGTTATCAGCTTCTAGAGGGCAGGGACTGTATCTAAAGCTCCCCCCCCCCGCCCCCACAGACATACACTTGTCTTGCATGGAGATCAACAATTAAAAGATGCTTAAAATTCTTTGTTAATTGATCTTTCTGTTTCCAAACAGACTAATAGTTTTTCTCATCTTCTCAATGGATTAATTGAAATCCACTTGGCAGTAAATATGCATGAGACTCTGATCCAAGAAAGGAAAGCTTGGGAAGCCAAGGGTGAGCCATTCATCATGATAGAGAGCAGAATCGGTTTCTTGTAGTAGCTAAGAAGCTCTGATACAGTATATACTAAGTGGGTGACAAGCAGACCAAATGATAAATGGGGTCATTTAACTATTACATGGGAAACTTTGATTAGGAACATATCACCTAGAGCCTTTCATTGCCCTGTCCACTCCAGGAAATTGTTCAAAACTGTATCAGATAAGGGCCCATGATGAGGAATGGCTAGTTACATATTTGGTGTAATAATGAGCCCCTTGTGATTGGTTGCTTTCTGAGTAATCTTATTAAGTTTCGACTTTCAGCCTGTTTTAAGTGACTGCCAACTTGGGCTGACATTCTAAAACAGAGTTTAAACCAATTGAATGCTAAGAAATATTGCTATCAAGAGACATAACTGAGGGCTGAATACCATGACCTATATTTGTATAGGATTTTTACAGGGTTGGCAACCTGTCAATTTTATTTTATGGTTAACTACCATGAAATGCTGTAGGAGGAAAGTTTCATTTTCTCCTCCGTGGTAAGGCTAAGCCTATAATAAGCCTGTAATACCACATACCCAAATCCCATAAGTCCTCTCTTAGTATTTGGGTTTTATATATATATATATATATATATATATATATACACACATATACATATACATACATATATATATGCACACACATATGACTTTTTAAGGTAAATTAAACATCAATATACTCAAAGGTAAAGAATCTTTTATAGGAACATTAATAAGTGTGACAGTGAAGAACTTAAACATTTTTTTTGTAGGGGAACTATTTATATCTTTTTGTTTGTTTAGGCAGAATTAATTTCAGTTTGTTACGGTTTTAATGCCGGAATGTCAAAATAAAACTTACATCAGAAATAGGAAGTCTAACACATATCGCCTTGCTTTAGTTTAGTTTAAATTCTATTCATTTGAAAATATAATGGGCCATCTCTCATTTCTCTTTTTTTAGAAAAGAAAAACATATCAAAGTATTATTTAGTTTTATTGGACAACACATTTGAGATACAGTTTAATCAAAATCTGGTGTCTGTATATTAATTTAGAATTAAGGAAGTTGCCAAATGTAAAAGGAGAGATTTTTATTTTATTTTAATAAAAATAATTCAACTTTCAAGTTAAGGAAAAGCTATCTCAAAGCAATGAATCCAAAACTCCTGGTAGATAGTCAATGTGTTGCTCATCCACTCACTTTTTTCTCAAATGTTTTTGACCCAGTTTTTTTTGGAATATAAAGTGACCTCTAAAATGTAGCTTAGAGCATTTGGTCTAAGAGCTGACATATATATGTTCCAAGATAGACAAGATTAACATTGTCAGAAAAGGCAAGCGCACTGTATACTTAACAGGAAACTAATGATTGAAATGAAGGAAAATACAAAAAAATTAAGCTGGTATTACTAAGTCTAAAAGTTAAAATTATTAAAAAGAAAATTCTGATGATTTTGAGTTAAGTAAGGAGCAAATAAACTTTGGAATTAGGAGGAGGGGTGTATAACCCCAGAATTGAGTCTAACACATAAATCATTTTTTGTTTCTGAGATTAGTTGACTCATTCCAGAAAGTAAAGTTTTATGTTAGAAAAAAGTAATGTAAAATCCAAGAAAAATTTTGAAACAATTCTCTCCTTTTATTTCTTTCCCTTTTTTTCACTTAAGTAACACTGGTTTATAACACTACATATACTTCACAGCTGAACTGTGTACAGCTTCACACAACAACTGTGTGTGCCACAGTGCAGCCACCAAGGTCTAATTACTTTTATTTCCTTCTTGATTCAATTTTGTTATTTTTACTGTCTGGGCTGATGTCATGCAATGTGTACCTTAGTAAATAATGTTTGTTTGTATTTACACTCATTATAAACACAATATATGCACATGTCTATCTCTCTTTTACTCTATCATCATCCTATCTATCTAGCTACCTACATACCTACCTATCTTCTCTTTGTATCTATCATCAGTCAGTCACATATTATCTTTTTACCAACTCACAACATGTTAGAAAGGCATGCTATTACATCTAGAACTATTTTTATATTCAGATGGCTGTTCTCTTTAGAGTTGTGAACAGAGCAAACATGAGAAAGTTTGTAATTATTTGTAAAATTTAGGCTGTAAATCATGTTTTTCTAAATATTCAGAGAAGAATTACATATATTGATTTTTTTACTCAGTTATGTGTATATTGGCATAATTAATGAAAGTCTATCTGCTAATTACCAGATCAATGTATAGGTTCCAATCCTCATATGAACTCTAAGCCTGTTATCAATATAAAGTGTTGGTTAGTAAAATAATTAGAAATTATTAGAGTAACTGCACCCAACCATAAACTTCTCTCTCACCTTGTTCTTTCTCTTTATATTCTCCATCTTCATGAAAGATAAAACAGCATCCTGCCTCTTAAGTTCACATTTTCTATTGAAATTACTTATTTACTCCATTATTTTCCATAGTACGTTAATAATGCTTACTGAATTCAGCCATGAATTGTTTCCTATCACAATTTCTTCACATGAATCTCTTCACCTATCACAATCATGCTTCAGAATTTAACTTGTCTGTATTATTGAAAAGTTCTCTTTGCTTATCAATTTTCTCCATTTCATCTAATACTCCATAACTGCTAATTAAGAAAATTTCAAAGGAGCCCATGACATTACCCATCCTTAAATTTTATCCTATGGATAATAAAAAATAAAATATTTTTAACTTCTAGCAAGAATTGAAGAGTTGAAGAGTCTGGCTCTTGTCCAGAAAACCTATTTCTGATTTGTCAGCCCTGCCCTGCAGGCCTCCCAGGGAAGCTGCCTTGCTTGTACCTTGAATGCTGAGCAGCTGAAGACTCAGAGCCCCCGATGACCCAGTTCTCATGCTATTTGCACTTTTGTCCCAGCTGCCGACATTTGGCCCCCTCCTTATTGGGTGACCATTTAGGCATTTTCTCCAAGCTGAATCGATGCTCAGCTCCTAGCCCTTTTCCCTCACCTTCCTCTTCGATCTCTGAACCCATAAAACTACAGGAGTCTCTTGTTTGGGTCTCCCTCAACAGTGAGACAACCCTGCTTCTCTGTTGACCCATCTGACACATGAGAGATGTATGATCCTGTTAGGGTTAAACAGAGTAGTGGGGAGGAAAGTGACTGTAGGCTGATGACACTTTAAATTTGAAATTTGGTTTTAATTGTTAACTGGTTGCCATGACACCTGACAGCTTCATTTTCTCCCACTCACCTGGTCTCTATAAATAAGAGAGCAGATTAAACATAATGACATTCTGAAAAGGCAAAAAAGTTGGGACAATCCATGGGACACCATTCAAAGGTGCTAAAGGAATCCATGGGACATTCTAGAAGGACATTTGTGGAATTTTTGCAAGACTTTGAGAGTTCTGTGGAACGTTTTGCCAGTGGGTCTTGGGAAGTGCTACAAGGGGTTCCAGAGCATTCTTGGAAGCTACTAGAAATTTATATAAAACTGAGTTTCTTTATCTTATTATTTATGGACTAGTCCATGACATAAATATTATGGTTCCAATGGTGGAAATCTCTTAATGGCCACTATTAATTGATGCTGTAACTATATCATCTAGTGTTCTATATAAAATAGGAAGAGCCTAAGGTAACATCTTGTACAACTATTTAAGTGATAAAGAAAATTTACCCCTAAATTAAATAACTGAACCCATAACTCACTACTGATCATTGTCAGTATTTGTAATGCTGGGTAAGCATTAAACTTATTGGATTTATGCAACAGCTGCTTTGCTGTAAACAGGGAAGAGTCAATTTTCCTGTATTTATCTTACTTCTTATTTTAGCTCCATCAGAGAAACTAGATTTATGTTTCTTAATAATCCCTACATAATATTCAACACATTAATAGTTTATTTTCTTTCCTTTTTCTTTTATCTAATAAAATGGTATAGTAACATTGCTTTATCAATTTTGAATCCATGAAGCAGAATTTTAATTAACCAATGGTGATCTATGTTTCAGATTATTATACCAGCTTGTTTTAAACCTAACACATGCTTAAAAATATTCTTTTCTCTCATAGTGTTTTTAAAGTTACAATAACTATATTTGTGTAAGACTAAAGAAAATTAGACAACTTCTTTTCTTGGTGAGTTGTCCTTGTAAATTGTTACTTAAAAATGTATATTCATTGCTATCTGGTTTTTGATATTCTTTATACAGATTTAATGAATTTGTTTAAGTATTACTTAAACTACCATAACATCTTAAACCATAATATTTAAAGGTATGTCTTTTGGTAAACTTTTAATGCTAACCTTTCAACATCCTATTAATTAAAAAATGTCAACAAATCTGTTCATTCCAGATAAAAAGTAGTTTTCAAAACAGTTTGCAAATTCCCAACCAGTCCATGTTATGACTCTTGGCCCAGGAGGGACAAGAGGAACATGCATGGAAAGAAGGTTCGAGTTGTCATTTAAGCTTCATCTCCAAAGAGCTCAGAGATCTTTGATAGTTCATTGAATTTATCTGTTTCAATTGTCTCATCTATCTAATGGATTTATTATCATTAGAAGGTAAAATTTTAAAATTTAATGTTATACTAAATTCATTGCCATCTTCATCTTTCTCACTGAGGCAGGATAATGTCCTCTTGAAGTGCCTTGGAGCCATGCTGCCTGAGTTTGTCATTTATGAGCCATTATCTCAGGCAAGTTACTTAAATTCCTTGTGCCTGCATTCCGCCTCTATAAAACAAGGGTAACAATAGTATCTATCTAATAGGGTTGTCATGAGGATTATGTGAGTCATTACAGGAAAAGCACTTAGAGGAGTACTAGCATGTGGTAATTCCTCTTCTTCTCTTGTAACTACCTGCCTATTACCTATTGCTATAATGACATAGATTTACTGAGAAGCAGCCAATTCACAAGTTTTGTATTATAGCTGGAAATAACTTTGAGAGAGGAAGAAAAAGTATTTCATGGGGAGAAGACTCAATCCATGCATACTTTTTCCCACTGTCAGATATGGAGTTTCTGCTGAGGATTAAGTACATGATGTGGGTTCTTAAGGAGCCAGCTTTGGTGCTGTAATGAACAATCACAGACATCAATACTTCTGAAGAAGGTAATCCTGACCTTCGCTCCACTCACTTCTGCTACCCTGAGCTTTCATCCCAGACCTCAAATATTGCCTCTTTTCCCTCTTTCAGGTCAATAGAAACTTAAGAGATGTTTCAGAGCTATTGATTGAGACCATCAATCCATTCATTTCAAAAATGCTTCAAAATTTAAAAAATAATTATAGAATTGTGGCCATTATGCATTCAGATGTTAACACTAACTTCAAAGGTTTTTGAATATGAAATATAGGTTCTTTTTCTAAATGAATGTGGATAACTCTAACAGCAATAAAAATAACTCATTGTTCCTGAGGACTTACATGTATCAGATCCTACACTAAGGTTTTAAGTGTTTCATCCACTCAATGAACAGAATTCATCCTTTTTGGTACTATTTGCATTTTTCAAATGCTGAAATTGAAGTTCAGAGATTTAAGTCACAAACCAAAATACAAAGAGAAAAGTCAGTGGGAGAATCAGTATTCAAAACCCCACTATTCGGGCTTAAAAGACCATGTTCTCAGTCAATATCCGATAGTGACTTATATCCTTAAAAAGGATAATGTACCTCACCCCATTTACTGATTCAGACTTAACAGAAATCTAAATGGGGACTGGCCACAATAACTACAACTCTGTGCAGGACAAACAATGTTTCTTGCTCATGAAACAGGCACACCAAGAAATAGCTTCCTGGTGCTTGTGAAGTTTAAGGTTTTCACATACTGTGTGTGATTGGTAACCAGAGTATTGAGCAAGCTCAGGGGTGATTGGTCTGATTTTCTAAACAAACTGTCCTGGGAGAACAGGTTACCAGGAGCTAGGTGACCCGTTCAAATGAAAGTGGCATTGTTCTTGTCAAAGTGATCATTGATTTTCTCTCAGGTTTCTGTAGGGACTTGCAGGATAAATTTCTATTTGCTACAAAATGAAAAAAAAAAAAAAAAAGTGTTCTCAGATGGACTTCTGTGTTTTAGAAATACAATCTTGGAAGGGAAAAGAAGTCTAGCAGGGAATAATCAGAGTTTTCTTAAAATTCTTTGTGAGGTTTCTCAAGACAAAATTGTTTTGAAGAAAGGAACTAACCAATTCCAATTTTTTTCAGATGTCTGAGAAAAGCAGGATTTGTAAAAGCAACTGAATTAGAAAGAACTCATTTTAGTTACACATGTGACTATATTCCAAGTAATTTGGTAGAGACTTGCATTTATTCATATATTGATAGAAAGGTTTTCAAATTTGATAGATGAATGAATAGATACTTTAAATCATAGAAAAATACAGTTTGTTTTATTCAATAAGAATGAGCTAACTATAGCCAAAGGGGCATAAGTCTGTGATGTGAAGCATCCAGCAGAAAAGTAGTTCATGTTTAAATCCTTTTTCATTTGTGTTCCTTTTAGCAACTTGAAGGATTACTTAAGTAATAAACATTTTCCTATAGAGATTCAAAGTAGTGTCCAGAGGGTTTGCCTGAAGCCTACATATTTCAAATACTCTAAGGATGTTCTCCATGAAAATCTTAAACATGATCTGTGTCCATGTGTAGAAGTCATAGACCAGGGTGATTTTTACAGAAGCTGTTTATTTCATTTCTCAACTGAGGAGAGATTATATTGCCTGTTGTCACAACTGCCTGAGCACCCTCATCATCTTTAGGTCAAAGATGCATTTTTAAAAAGAACCAAAAGGCTCATTTACAGGACATAATAGAAAGTAACAGCTGGGAAGATATTGTTAATGTCTACTGGGTAATTAAAATGAGTTCTCAAGATAAGCACACAAGTGAAATACATATTTATCCGAGAAATCACAGTGGCTCCCAAAGAGCTCTTAGGGGCTGTCAGGTAAATAGCAGCATAAGTAGAATGAGGATGTAGTACAGTATGTGACAGGTTCTGATAATGTTGGCTTCTTTTTTTGTGCCTGATGTGGTCCCCATGGTACTCATTGTGTTAGCTGCACTTTACTTCCTCTGCCTGTGCACTAACAAGTTTTCCCATCTTTTCTACAATGATGTATTTGTGTGTCCCTTCACTATACCCATTTTTTTTTTTTTTTCTGTTCTGTGGTGGCAACTTGCCTTTAGGGTAAAGGTATTCATTTAATGCTTTGGGTTTGATTTGCTAAAAGCCCTGGTGCCTTTCATCTGTTTCTTCATACATCTCCAGTAAGATGTTGAATCACTATTTCAAATTCCATGGGTGCTTTGGGAGTGGGTGTAGTATGGCAATATACATCTGAAAAGGTGTGAACCTCTCCCCTAAATCTATATGGTGACGAATACCAATGTTATCTCAAGGAAAAAATACATATAAAAATAGCAACAAACCCCTCTAAACTAATTTTCCTGGTTTGTTTTTTTTTTTTTAATAAATCTTCGATTTACTCTTGCTCATATAAAGATGAGGGTTGCATTACGCCTACTAATGAGATTGATGATTGTATCATTTTCCTGGTGCTAAATTCTTAAAGTTACCTTTGAAGCCTTTCTCCTTCATCTTCCCTCACTAATTACAAACTATGCCATTACCAAATAATGAACTGTTACTAATTGTTTCTTGAAAGTATTTAGTGCATCTTTACTTGTATTTTGATGTCTTACCTTTAATAGATTAGCTTTATTAACTTCAACTTTTTCTTTTGCTTAAGTATTTCTGTCTAATTTTTCATTTCTGATTGAAACAAAATATATGGGCCTTCTTAAATCATGTCACTCCTCTTTGGATAAATTAAAAATAAAAAAAACAAAATATAAAAATTCCTGGTTCTGAAATTTGAGAGTTGAAATTTATTTTAAGTTGATTGATGCATAAGGCAAAGTATGTGCTATGATTTTGGTGTCTGGCTTTGAAAAACCTCTGCATCTTGAAAACTTCTCGAAGTGAATTATGATGCACAATGTGTTTGCCCCTATAAGATAGGGCACACCTGTTCATTTAGTGTTTCATGGTTGAATATATTCATTTATATAAAAAATTCCTTTGTAATAATATCTTCAAATATAAGAAACTCAGAATTGTAACAGAGTGTGGTATAGAGAAACTTTTATAAGAGAGAAATTTTCTTTAAGATTAGTAAAACAAATATACTTAGAAAAAGTAGTGTCATAACTGTGGGACATTTGTACTACATTAGACACGTAAGAATATTCAAGTACAAAATATTTTCCATGAAAATTATCTACTTTTTTTTAATGATTTATTTATACATACAAGAACTGGGGTAACGTTTGGAGGTGTGGGGCGTGAGAGGATTCACCAGAGAGAGTGGGGAACAGAACAGGCAGATGGATTGAAGTACATTGCTGAGGGGAACAGCGGGTGAGTTAGGAGAGGCCTGCTGCGCCATGTGGATCCCCTCCCTGTCCAGGGATGGAACTTGAGCTGCAGTGGCTGCGGATGCTTCACAGTGCAATGCCTAACTCCTTGGTTAGACCCGGAAATGATCTATTTTCAATCAGTATTTTCTGATTCCCAATACCTGCACATCAAAGCAACCAGTAAAATGAAAGATAAATAAGTAAGACTCAAATACAAGGAGGCAAAATTAAGTGAAAATTTGCTAGATTATTTTAAAAGGGCTTGAAAAAGAAGTGACTAAAGTCAATTTATGATCCTTAGTTACTAGACTCTTAAAAGGATTAAGTGTGGCATGAGAAAAAATATATATGTATATACATGTATTTGTGTATGTATGTGTATATATATATACACATTTTTTATATGTAATTTTTGAAAGAATTGTGCTGAATTGAACCCTATCACATTGGTGGAATAGATCCTGATTCCCTCTGATTCAAGCTGGAAAATTAGTGTTTCAAGGGACATCTAAGGAGCTTCATATGTTTCTAACGAAGTCTGTTGTTGCGCTAAACTGACAGAGATTAACCTGTGACTTATTAGTTGCTCTGATGGATGAGTGAAAGAAGTCTGTCTTGAAAATGAACTGTACTTATTCTCACAAACGGGGGCAAAGGATATTGATTTCCCACGACCCAGAGTCTTACTTGGAAGAGTGAGTTGGCCTGAACTTTTAACAAGAGACTGTCATAGAGGCAGAGTGAATAGAAAAAAAATTAAGGAGGCTTCATTTGATAGAAGAGGACAAAGAAGGAGTCAAAAGTTAATGGTTAAAGGAAAGATATGTTTGCTTTAAGAGAATTGCAAGTGATAGGTGCCCAGAGGATGCAGAGGAGTGGGGAGAGAAAGCCAGGAGGAGGAGGGAATTTCAAAGCTTTTCAGTAAACTAGAGAGGAAGAATTAGAGTAGATCAGGGCCTATAGAAAGCACTAGGAAATTAGACCAATATCACCGATAGTGGGAGGATTTACGATAGTGGGAGGATTTACGCAAACTTTAGTCCTCACTTAAACCCTGGAGGGGTTTAAGAGAATGAAGCTTTTTAGTTTCCCCTCTTAACACAGCTTTTTCTCTCTCAATGGATTCACAGATCTAAACTAAGAGAAAAGAGAAGTGTTTCTCTGATAATGATTACAGATTGACCAATACTGAATATTTCTATTGCAGAATGATGACTCTTTTGTGACAAGAAGTGATCAAGGGATTTTTATTGTCAAATTATAGGATGAGCCTCAGTTTCCCCATGGGTCTTTGTCTGATCTTTACAGGGACAAAGTGAAAAATGAGTCAAGATTTCTTTCTAAGTTTGACTTCTGGAATTCCAGTTTTTAAAATCGGTACTCTTTTCTAAATTGAGGAATAATCAATATGTAACATTGCATCAATTTCAGATGTAATGTAATGATTTAATATTTGTATATATTGTACAGTGATTATCATAATCTTAGTTAAATAGAAAAAATAAATTTATTTTTCTTGTAATGAGAGCTTTTAAGATTTGACCTCTTAGCAACTTTCAAACATACAATACACTATTAACAATTATAGTTGCCATGCTATATATTAGTTCCTTAAGACTTATTTTATAACTGGAAATTTGTAGTACAGTCTTTCTTGACATTTGTTAATTTACATTTATTTCTTAACTAAAGAGTAACTAAAGAGAGGGTCAAGAGTTTCAATCCATGGTTGATTAAAACTCATGAATATTCTGTGTAGGTACATAAAATCAAAATTAATAATGATTATCAATATTGAATGTATAGGGATGTATTGCATTCTTAAATCCTAAATAGCCTAAACTATGAATATTTTAGCAGTTGTTAGTTATATTCTTATATCCTGCAAATGATTATGACTCTTGCTGTGTGATTCTTGATGTTTATATATGGCTATACATGCCCTTAACATTAACTCTAAAACAGGTACTTAATGGATTGTCCAAACTACTGTTTGACCTTGTTTAAGTTCCTCTCGCCATCGTGGCATATTTCCTCCTTTTCTTGCTAGTCTCTTGCCACTTTTTCCTCCCGACAGTTGCTCTCTGTACTCCTTGTTGTCATCCATTTTCTAAACATGTCCAGCTCAAGAGAACTAAATTGCAGTGAACCGTCAGTGCTGATGGACTGGCTGGCTTCCAGGCTCTTCTTGTTGGTGATCTTGTCGGACCATTACATGCTGATTATGGTTTATTGATGATGCCTGTGAAACCGCTTAAGAGGCCAGATGTAACATCTCTGAGCAGTGAAAACCTCACAGCTGGTTAGTATGTTGTGTACCTCTTCTGCTTTTTACACTACATGATACTGTATCAGTGACACAGTTTCCTGATAACCTCCTAAAGGACATGCTGTTCTTAATGGACTGACTTTTCAGCCTCTAGATGCTTCAGCTCATACTGCTGCCTAAGGAGAAACTCAGAGTAGCTTTGTGCACTCCACTGACTTTTAAATTTCTGTACTACAAGATTTAAGAAATCATTTCTAGTTACAAACAAGATTTTGGGGAGTATTTTCAGAGTTGAAAATTGGTATGTGAGTAACTTGAAAGTTGGAATCCTTAGATATTTGGACTGTGGTGAGGAGGGCCATATGTGGGTTGTTGGAAGATATGTTCTGTTTATTGCCTTTCAACGTTCTAGAATGATTATAAACTTACATAGTACAAGTTGACCAAGTACAGACTTAGTTTAAAGATTCATTGAGGTTTTATTTCACTTATGAGATTAAAAGAATGCTAATATTATCTGAAATATCAAAACCTGTTTATATGGTTCTGTTATCAAACTTTTTATTCAAAGCCCCTTGAGTTTTCTGTAAATACTAGAAATAATTGTTAAATAAGACATTAGCTCTAAAACCAAAGTAACGACTAAATGAATTTAGTTCTGGAAATGATTGTTTGTATTACTTTAAGATTTACTGAATGTACAGAAACTTGCTTAATATTAAATTTCTGCTTAACGTGGCATGCTTATCTTTTATCTTCCTAGCTAGGAACACAGCACTGCTCCATCATTACCGAAACAGGACCTTTTTTTTCTTTTTCTTTAAATACATTTTAAAAATTAATTAATTAATTATATTTGACATCGTTTGTGTTCCCCAGGGAGTACACACCACCATTCCACCCGTGCACCATCACCTCAGTCCCTTGTGCTCTTTCTGCCCTCATCCCCGTCTTTGCCCTTCCCTCCTTCCCCTCCCCCCCATGGTCTCTTTGGTTTATCTTGGATATTTGAGTCTTGTTTTTTGCGAAACCGGACTTCTTAACACTAGAGCTGTTCATCTCTGATTCCTGCAGTAAATGAGTTCTTGACCGCTAGATGGGGCTATAGAACCTCTTGCATTATTAACAGAGCTCGGGCAACATTTGGTTTCCTTGAAGGGAAAATATTTTCCTTGAAAAATTTGGAGTCTTTTCTCTCCCATTTTAACCCTTTCGCCTATTGATAATTGACAAATGCTTCTGACTCTGTAATAATGACTAAACAACACTATGGTAATGACATGTAAGTGTAATCACTCTATTATGTCCCAGGAAGGAAATGGACACTGCCCAGGTCACCTTACAGTTAATTCAGACTCTCCACTAATAGTAATAGGTTCATCATGGTGACATACTGACAATTCTTCCTTCCTTTCCTTTTCTACTTATTGGCTCAAGACACAACTCATTAACTTCATCTATTTGGCTTATAGACTACAGATTGCTTCTACGACTTTGGAAGCTATGGAAATGTGATTACATTTGGAGTGATACTAACAGTATAAAAAGCACACAATATTTTCCTTTTCATCTTATCAGTTCCTCATCAAAATTAACTGTGATAATCTACAGGTCTTTGTGACTCTGGAGGAATGAGTGTCAACCATGAACAATAATTAGAAATGCTAATGAAAAGCTGAGTATGCTTGCCCTGTTGTGCTACTTAATAGTGTTCATTTCTTTTGGGGAGGGGAAGAAATTTTATAATCTTTAGTTTTAAATAAAGACATGTTTCAGTTTAATTTAGAAATAAGCATTTCACTATTTTGACTTTCATTCTATATAACCAGTAAGAGAGAAAGAAATCAATTTTCCAAGTATTGCAACTATCTAGCAGAGAATATAATAATATGCACAAAGTTGCCATGCAATAAGAACTTAATAGATTAGTGAAAGATCCAAGAAATCAGGTTATATTTAATGTTATGGAAGTAGTGCAATTTCATTTGCATTATTTTACTTATTCCAGATTTTAATTTATGGAATTACCATTTAATTTCAAGTGGCAATTATGTTCTAAATATTTAAGTGTGGCATTCCATACTTAGGAGAGTTTGGAAATACCAATATAGTCATTTAAAACCTTACAGGTCATGGGGCCTCTGTGGTGGCACAAGGGTTTAAGCACAGCACTATGAAACTATTGGCAGCCACTGCAGCATGAGTTCGATCCCCAGCCAGGTAGGAGACGCTTGTGGCGCAGCTGACCTCTCCTGTTTTGCCTGCTGCTCCCCTCAGTACTGTATGTAAATCAATACACCTATTCTTGCTCCCCACTCTGTTTCTGGCCCCCCTGCACCTCTAGCCTACACCACCCTTGCATGAATAAATAAATAGAATAAATCTTAAAAAAAAATCCTACAGGCCATGATGATGTTAGTCATCACTTTGAGAATTTAGGCAAAAGATTCATAGTTAAGTCCTTTTAATCAAAGATTTTTCTTTTGAATATAAAGTCAGATAGAAGTTGGTTAGTAAGCAGAAGAACTAATTGTCAGTCACATAGTTTTGATGGAGACTATTTGCAAAAAGCATAACCAGAGGTTTTTCCCTTTAAAAAGTTAACTGTCTTTGGTGGAACAGGGCATAAAATGGAAGGATGCTTCACACAGCTCTTTGCTTCTAAAATAAGGCAGTCCTGGAAAACCACAGATAAAGAATCACCCATTAATCTCTGCTAGCATTGAAACCAACCTGATACAAATATAGGAACTGAAATGAGTTGATTTTACTTCTGAGAGTAAATATAGCCTCAATTTCCTCTCAACCTATAAAAGTCTTCTAAGAAATGTGATACCTGGGCTAACAGAAGGAAACCATTAAAATAAATGTTTCATATGCAAAATGAAATTAACATATTCCATTGATTTTACTAACAAAACAAATTCATAACAGAAAATCCAGAAAACACAAAACTTGCAGATGAGAAACTAAGAATTGCCCATAATTTTATCATTCAAAAAAACCATTTTTAGAGTGTGCAATGTGTTTATATGGGATCCTACTGACTGTATTTACCAAACTTGATTTTTCTCTTTCCCCCAGTAATGTATAGAAAGCCTGTCGCAACAGGAACTTGGTTGCCACTTGGCAGAGGGAAACAGAATGAGGGGCAGAACAGACTTTGCAAGGAAAGACTCTGCTGTTCGAGCAGAAATTCTTGTGACTTTTATTGAAAATGCACAGGCTAGGAAAAGCTGATCATGCGACAGTGGTAGGAGGAATAAGGTCTGGATGTGAGACTGAATGGGGACACAGTTTTACAAGGAATAGAGAAGGGGACATTCTCACAGGGGTGAGTTGGTATCTCATTGTGGTTTTGATTTGCATTTCCTTGATAATAAAAGATGTTGATCATTTCTCATGTTCATTTTCATCTTCTTTGGAAAAGTGTTTAAATCTTTTACCCATTTTTTTATTGGCTTTTTGTTGTTAAATTGTATGAGTTCCTTATATGATTTGGAAATTAATCCCTTTTCAGAACTTAGTTTGATTTTTTTGATATTGTGGTGTTGCTATGTTCTCATACAACATTTTATCTGGTAAGTGATTACAAATCAATATTCCCATTCTTATTACAAGTGATTTTAATCCTGATCACATGGTTAAAATAATGCATCCTCCACAAAGTTACCATTTTTCTGTTATAATGAATAATTACTTTGCATTTTGAGAGGAGACACTGAGAGTATGTAAATTTAGCTTATCAATCTTTCGCTTCCTAATTTTAGCATCCATTGTGATTCTTACCTGAAACCTTTATTGCTCTTTTAGCAAATGATGTTTTTCTAATTATTCTTTATATAAAATGTGAGTTAACAATATCACTGTCTATTTTGTTGCCCCAATTAATATAAATCTGGCCAGTGGAATTACTTAAACTAGTTTCTCTGTCATTTTTTTACATTTTACATTTTCCTGTAATTTTTTCATAAAATAATGTTTCTGGGTCACACAAGATACCTTAATTTCCCCTATAGCAATATGTTCTTATTTGTATTTTTCTTGTCCTAGTCAATTGATAATAAGTCATTTCTTTAATAAATCCTGATTTCAGTTAGTGGAGAATGGTGGTTAGTAGCCAAGAAATAATAACTGAGGTGTGCTAACTGATTTGAGTCCATTAATTACAGTCCTACTCAGTTGACTAATCAATTAAATTGGAAAAAAAATAATGCATATGTGGTACATTACACATGTGTGTACATGCAATCTTATATATACATTAGTTTGTTATTTATTAAGTAGATTCAGTCTAAAATATAATACAAGATTCAAAAGAAAAAGGATTCTATATATTTAGGAAATCAGTGCATTTCGCAAGAAACACCATGGAGATAATAGCTTTGTGAACAAATCATTGGTCTTTTATTAAGTGAGAGGGAGGGTATACATATATTTGCATCTATTTTCTTCTGTCTTTACCTTAAATTTATATCAATAGCTTAGGTTCACTTCAAAACTTCCACTTCTAACTCATATTCACAGAATTCTTTCCAATTCTCCTTTCATATTTATAGTTTCCTTTTCTGAGTGAGAAACCTGACTTTTATTTGTATGTGTTCAACACCTCTGCACTTAATCCACTTAAACCCTTAGGCTTGAGAGTTTTATGTTGAGTCAAACAAGTGGGACTAAGAAAGACAAATGCCATATACTTTTATTCATGTGAAAGATAAAGAAAAAAGATGGACAGAAAAAAATAAACAAACTCAGACTATAAGAAGGGAAGGGACTTATGAAAAGGGAAGGGCAAGGGGTGTGAGTCAATGAGGTAAATTAGGTATGAAGGAGGATGGAAGTTGTACTTTTGGTGGTGAGCATTGTGTAATGAATACAGATATAAAATGCCAATGCTGTATACCTGAAACCTATATAATGTTACAAAACAGTGCTACTTCAATAAATTTATTATTTAAAAAAAAAAAAAGGAGAAAGAAATGACCCCTTAGAGCTGTTGTCCCAAACCTTGCTAGGGTATCAATTTTTTTTTAATTTTTTATTAATATAAAATTTTTTTTTAAATTTTCATATACTTGACATCAATTGTAATCCCCATGTATTCCCCCTATCAATTTGAATGGGTGCCTAACTCTCTGGTTGCCTCCAAGTATTGGAGAAGGGGAATGACAAAGAGAAGTGTAAGGCCTCTGATGGCTTTTTTGACTAAATTATCCAAAGAAAGAAGGAGGAAAAGTAAGAGAGAAAAGAATGACCAAAGTAAGGGCATCTATGTATTTTAATAGACAAATAATTTTGTTGGAAAAAAATCTTTCTTATTTCCTTTGAGTGGTTTTATTTTAATCAAAGTAAATGTATAACATTTGACAAAAAGTCCTTCCCAAAAAGCAATATTCAGATCTTTGATGAGTAATGAAGACCAATCTTATGTGAAGTGATCTGAGAATTCATGCAGTTTATTCCCAAATCATTATTTTTCCCTTTACAATTGGATCAGAGCTACTTAAATCTCTAGGGATAAAGAGCTGACATCTCTAAGATTATTCTTGATTCATTTTGATGTAGTTAATTTTGTTTAAATGCTATTCAAGCATTTGTATTAACTATCCAGAATACACACTTTTGATTTTTGAATTGTATTCACTCAGGAATATGGGGTTCTTTTATTGAACATCAAAGATATCTACAGCATTTTTACTTGATTCCCAGATGACAGAACATAATTATATTAAAGTTGTCTTTTCTGTTGCTTAATAAGTGATATGAATGGAATTAAAAGCTAATAGCTAAAGTGCTCAACTTGTGAACATTTAGCAGAATTGCTTACCAAACTCTTCAGTGGCACAGAGTCTGTGTATGCAAAGTAAAAGAAGTTGAAACATAAAACTCATAGTGTATATTGCATACTGTGTTATAATATTGCTCACAGAACTTAGTTATGTCAAGGAAAGAAAAATATTTTGCATACAAATTAAGTTATTGACATTATGTTAGAAGACTATAAACAATTTGATGTAAACTTGCATATATACGCTAGCTTGATTACTTACAAGATTTCAGTCACAATTGATCCTATATCTTGCACTGTTAAGATCTGAAGCTAAGAAGATTTAATGCTAAGCAGTGGTATTATCATACACTTTTGAACTTGACAATTTATTTATTTGAATATTTATTGAATGCCTACTCTGTGTTAGAAGCTATTCTAGTTCCTCACAGTAAAGTGATAAATAAGACACAGTGATAAGTGATAAATATTCCTTGTCATATGTTTTACATTAGGGGAGAGAGAGAAACATATATGTGATAAATATACATATATACATATACACATATGCACACAAAATGTGCTTCAGATAATGCCAAGTTCATGTAGAAAAATGAAAAAGAATAAGAGAATGAAGGTACTAGTCAATTAGAAACACCAACTACTCCATACCAGACATAAAACAGATACATATTAGAACTGAAAAATATTGAGGCAGGGTTTATTGCAACTTCCTCTTTTTTCTAATGTTGAATATGAGTTCCACAGCGTCTAAAACTTGCAAGAAGATAAAAGATTATTTGGGACTGAAGTTTTGTAAGTATCTTAAGTGAAACTTTTTGGTGTTTTTGCTGGTATACTTTTTGTTGCCTAGTAGAATGATTGTCTCAGAGTTTCCATGTTACTTGACTACTTACAAATGCAGGTGGGACTTCCTCTTTTTCCTTACCATGCTGTTTAGAATTTTATTTTCATCAAATTAATATTTGTACATAGTTTAAAAAATACAGAACACTATTTAATCACCTAGTATGATATTTCTTAGTTTAATAATATTTATAATAACAGAATAATATAGTAAAAGGCAGCATTTTTATGTTTTCTAGACTCATATCTCTATCCCCATTTCTCCAAGTATCTGATTCCTATTTTTCTGATGTCTCTTATGGAATATACATACATATATCTAAAAAAATAAGTTCATACTTCTATTTCTTGATTTTCCTGCTTTTGTACTTACCAGTATCACTGAAAAGGCACAATTTTTGTCATGTTATAATAGCAGGAATTGCAATGTCTCAATATAGTTTCCTTAAATTTATTTAGTAGGACACAGTATTTTCTGCAATCCTTGTTTGAGTCCATTGGAGATGCTATAACAAAATACCAGAGATGGGGTGGCTTATAATCAACATGTATTTCTCAGTTTTGGAGGCTGAAAAGACAAGACCAAGTTACTGGTAGCTTCAATATCTGGTGAGGCACAGCTTCTTGGGCTCGTAGATGGCTTTTTCTGTATCTTCACAAGGCAGAAGGTGTGAGGGAACTGTTTTATAAAGTCACTAATTCTATTCATGAGAGCTCCATGAGCTAATCACACCCCAAACCCCAATCTCCTACTGCTGTTAAACTGAATATTGGAATTTAACATGTGACTCTGGGGAGACACATTCCACCTATGGTTTCTATCCTTGGACTTTCCAAATTCATGACTTTAGTAAATGTAAATTACATTTATTTCTTTTCAATTTCACTGAAAGTCTTAATTTGTTCCAGTATCAATTTGCAGTCTCATTTAAACCTCATCTGATCAGATATGGGTGAGACGTCAAGTCTTTTTAAAAATTTGGGGTGAGGCAAGATGGCGGCACAGTGAAGCCGCTGGGCTCACCTCTGCATACTCACGCCTAGAGTGCAGCAGGACAAAGCCAAAAACTCCTGAAATAGAATTAGGCAACTACCGTACACACTGGGTGTAACATCAGGAGGAGGGGAACGGGCCAAGCAAGCAGCCAGCCCAGATGGCCCAGCAAGCAGCAGAAGGGAACTGGCATAGCTCTTAGACAGCAACCTTTACAGACTTACGCGAATTTGGGTCAATGTTCAGAATCAACCTCTGCAGACATGCAGCCTCGGTGAGCCCCAGCAAGAGGCCTGAATTAGACAGACCCATCATGGCAGGCCTCTGCAGACATCAGCACAGTCTCAGTGAACTTCGGGGCAAGACTTGGAATCAGATCCACAAAGGCAGGCCCCTCCCAGGCCTCAGAAAACTCCATGGAGTGTCCTTGAAACACAGTAGATATTGGCAGATATTAGCAAGCCCAGGGAGGGCTGGGGGAGCCTGGAAAACAGCCATCACCAAGGTAAGGCTTGGCAGATCCCAATGGAACTGGCTAGACTGGGAAGCAAACCTACCTTGGTAGCCCTCTCAGGCCCTAGCATGCCCTGGGGACGGCCCTGTAAGCAACTCAGCCCCGGTAGGACCTGGCAAGCGATGAATAGGGTACTACCAAGGGGAGCAGAAGTGACAGGTTCCAGCAGAGGCAACTGCAGCATCTGGTCTCCGTGGGCTGTTAGCTCTTGGAGCACGGAGCAGTGGAATATTGGTGTAGCCAGGAGGGGGAAGAAGGATTTAATCTTTTATAATTGTGTCCCCCTGAACTTTCTTACTTGGCTCACCAGTTTGGTCAAGTTTTCTGCTGGAGTATCTGGTCTCTGGTGCTGGCCTGTGGTACTGAATGTGTCTAGGCCACGCTTCTGCTTTCCTGGAGCTGGGCTGGTTTTTTCTGGAGTTGTGGTCAGTTTTATGACCTAGTTGCCATGACAACCTTATTGCCCTCTTTATCTCCAGCCTCCCAGACTTACCAACTACTGTGAAAAATGAGATTATAGTTCTTTTCCCCATATATTTTTCCCTTCACATGCTACTACTCTTGCCTTCATCCGCCCAAACAGTTGTATCACGTTTTGGATTGAATCAGTGTTTGGTATATGCAGAGTTGTGATTACAAATATTTAAAACCTAGCCACAAGTTTAATAGCTTTTTTTCATTCTATGGAGGTTTTCTTTTCCCCCCCCATGGGTTTTTTTTTTTTTTCATTTAAAAATTGTTTTTGTATCTATGACTGATTAATTTTAAAACATTCTGTTTAGTGGTGATATTGCTTTAATGTATACCCCCACTGGAAAAAAAAAATAGCTACTTTATAGAAAAGACTGTTACAGTCCTGTGTTCTTGCATCAATCTGCACTGCTCTTTTTGAAATTCCACATCTGTGGTCTGGGTGTTCTCTGGATTCCCAGCACTGGAATTTTCATCTTTTTTCTGCATTGGAATCTTTATGTCAGTGTTTGATTTTTACCTTTGTTTGATTTATTCACTGATTTTGTGAGAGTGAGAGGAAGGTTTAATTGTGAGACCCTGTGGTCTGAGTGCTGTGATGCTGTTGTATGACATTCTACTTCTTAATCTTTGGTATATTCCTCTCTCATTGGTCATGCTGGTCACTGACTGCCCCAGCCTTCTATTCTCGCAGCTTCTGTAATTAATTCTGGGAAATGATCTTGTAATTTTTTAGATAATCCCCTCCTCTCTCTGTTCCCAGTTTCTTTACCCTTTCTTAACATTCCTAACATAAACCTCTTTCACTGATACTTTTAAAAAATCTTTTCTCTCCAATTTCCTACTTTTTCTATTATACTTTCTACTACTTGGGAAATATCTTCAACTTTTAAATTCTACAACTTCTATTAAATTTTTATTTATAGTATGAGATATTTTCAAAGGTCTGTTGTTGTTTTGTTGTTTTGAATGTTCTCATTAAAACAAACAAAAACTAATGCTTTTATCTTAGACATATTTTCCCTTTTTTGGAGATTTGCCTTATGCTGCTTTTGTATTATTTCTTAGATTGTTTCTGTTATCTTTGAGTTCCTTAATTTTATTTAGGTCCCTTTCTAGAGTACAGACCATTTTTGAGCCTTTGTGTTCTTCTTTTCTGTTTATACTTAAGCTTGAGACACTAAAATGCTGTTTGGCAATTCTGTTTATATAAGTGATTTGTGTTCCAATGGGCTAGATTATCGTGTCAGATGTAGGGAAACTGGCAGCTTGATGGAAGAATCCCAAATGTGAGCATCCGTGGATCTTTTCTCTAAAGCAAGTCAACTTTTCTAGAGAGGATTTTTCCCACTTTCAGTTGTGAATGTGACTCCTTATGGTTTCTACAGTTCAGTAGGTCAATTTCCATGTAACCTCATTTTTGAGTTTAGCATACATCTCACATCTCACCTGTCCCTTTCAGCTTCATCTTTTAATTCAAAAACTGAATCTATTCAAGTTCTCTAGGAGTAAAGCTCTTATCTTTGTTATGGTTGTGAAAGGTAAGAGTACCCTTCCTACCTTGAATTAATGATGATTTCTTGGACAACTACCCACTACCTACAGGACTTTTAAATAATCCTCTAGTCTAAATAGTACCTACAAATCTGGTTTCAGAAATATTTAGAGCTGAGCATTCCTAAGTAAGCTAGATCCCTTAACCACTCTTACACTTACTTAGGAACATTTAAAATTTGTTGCCATCTCTTTTCTACTATCGTTATCTTGGACTCTGTTTTTGCAATTTATGTCTCTTTTATTTCTTTACTGTATTTGTCATTGAAGTTTTGAGATGGAACAAAAATAAATACATTCAATCTATCATGTTAAATGGAAGTCTCAAGTCTTCTCAGCTATATACTTTGCACTTTTGAAAGGAATCAACTTCAAATCAATTAGAGTATGATTTTTAAAACATAAAACACTTCAGTTATATGTAAATAAAAACTAAAACAATAAATATTTATTTAAAATTATGCATTATTTGGTGAAGTTAAAATCAAGATATCATTGTTCAAATAAACAGGTACACCACTCTCTTTGATGAACAAACAACGTTGTGTGTATATGGTGTGTGTGATGCAAAAGCTCTGTTATTGCTATTGTTAATAACTGTGGATTGTCTTGATGTTAGATGTTTCAGAAATGATTTCACAAAAGATCTATTCAGGGTAAGATCAATACAGAAATTCAGTAAAACAAATATAAGTAAATATTTAATCATGAGACATTAATCATGGATTAACAAAACAAACTCACAGTATTATTGCTATAATGTATAGGAATTGTTATACAATATTAATAACATTAAATTCTGAAAATGTTTCCATGAAAAGTTGAAAACAAGATGGTCATAGTTATTTCTCATTTACAAGCAAGCGCTGATCAGCTAATTATTTTTTAACTTGATTCTTGTTAGGGCTAATGATCTAGTGAAATTGTAATCTTTTATTATCAAAAATTTTATTTTCTAGCCTTGTTTCCTTTGCCCCCCACCCCCAATATTTTCTACAGCTTGACCTTTTCATGTAGATCTTGATTGTAAATGATATTGGAACAACGGAGTTCAAATAGTATACGTATCAGTGTTCCATCTTTTTATTACTCAGCTTATATCTTTTCATGCTTTGATGGAGTGTTGTTTAGCAAAATATTGGGTCCAGGTGCTCTGAAATTTAATAAATGTTCATAACTTCTAGCTGAAATAGTATTATGATAAAGTAATTAGACATTTTTCTGCAAGTAAGGAGTTGTCTATAAATCAAGCTTTTGGCATTCTAAATTATGTAGTTATAGAAAGGTTAAATGAATGTATTTTTTCATTCTGTAACATGAAGTATGATTTTAACACAATATAATTCTGTGAGTGGTGAATATGATGTGATAGCACTGTAGAAACCTACATACAAATGTGGAAAGTGTATACAAAAGAAAGAAAAGAAATACAATTCACAATGTAGAAAAAATAAGAAAACCAAAAAAATTTTTAAGTGTTTAATCCTCATTATTGATAACCAGTATTCACAAAATGTCCATTTAAGAGAGAATAAAAATGTAGAGAGAATTAAATATGGCTGTTTTGATGCCAGGTAAGACTATAGCCCATGACGTTGTTTCTCTATCAATAATTAAAAAGAAAATATTTAGATTAGGCAATGACATTCATTTTACCATTCAGCAAATTTCTAACATTATTAAATCTTTTGTAGCTTTGTATAAATTTTATCTTCTAAACAGCCTGGAACCTTGCTGATGTCATGTAATGCAGTTTTCAAGACAAAGAGTAAAAAGAATACACTTGGTCAAAATGAAAAAGATTGTAATAAGAAATCTAATATTTTTAGAGGAAAACAACTACCACTTAGCATGATCAAAGAGTTCATTTATAATAGTTATTGTCAGAGACAAATAGGAAACTACTATGAAGTACTCAGCTTTTATAAGCTATATATACCACTTGCATTTAAGACTGTATTTGACACTGTTGAATTCACTGCTTTTCGGAATTGAAGGGTTTTATTAAATGACAAAAGACCCTCTTTATACTACTACTGTCTCTAATTTGTGTTATAAATTTCTGCAAATGTCAGTCCAAAGTCAAGGCAGTTATCACCATTAATACTGTTACTACCAAATGTGTGAATAATTTTAAATGTTGTAGGTGATTTGTATGATTTAAGTCAAAATCATTGTATAGCTGCTAGTGTTTCATAGAAATTAAAAATATTCATATTATTGAGTGTAAATTAGTCTTTTGGCATTCTTAAATGGTTTCCTAACCTTACAGGTAATTGTTTTATTAATTTTATAAGGAAACACAAGAATCGGTGGCAAAAACCACACTGATATTTCCCATATTACCTATGAGATACTGTAGAGAGCATATGCATCACCTTATGCTTTTGGTATAAAAACGTTTATAGCAAACTTTATAATTTGTTTATATCAAACTTTCCGTGAAATCATATGATCAACTTAATTAATTATGAATTAAATCTGAAATAAGTTGATGATCTGTTTAAAGTGATAAAAGTACAGAATAAATGATTTTGTGTTTGAAAATCTGCAGAACCTATGGATAACTTTGTGTTTGAAAATCTGCTGTGTTTAACATCTGCAGAATGGATAACAGTGTTTATGTTTGAAAACCCTATAGATTGCCCCTTCCTTCCTTCCTTCCTTCCTTCCTTCCTTCCTTCCTTCCTTCCTTCCTTCCTTCCTTCCTTCCTTCCTTCCTTCCTT